>JARLTB010000166.1:8695000-9295000 GCA_030141615.1 Unio pictorum | reverse complement strand
AGTTTCGTTAGGATATGTATGAAAATGTCACATATGCAGTTTGGTTGGAAAATATCTGAAAATGTCCATTTCATGTTTGGATAAGAAATATCAGAACATTTCGTATATACAATTTAGTTACGAGATAATGTTTTGGTTAGGAAATATCTGTAAATATCGCTGGCATCGATTTTTTCCCTCTTTGGCCTATTTGACTTTTTACACTATCATGAGCCACACAGGGTTAAGCCAATGACATCCTCTCTAGTAAATATTGACCACGGAGCAACATAGAAATGAAGTTTCGTCAAATTCCACCCTGATGTTTAGAAAGAATTGGGATCACAAGCTTACGGACCCACAACCGGACGATCGGACAGACAAGAGTATAGTAATATACACAGCTTTTTAAAAATAAAAACATAGATTGCAGATAAATTGGACTCCGTTCCAATTACCCGACACCACCAGTCCACGTGTCCTCAGATCAATGTTTCCCCTTGTATAATCCCACATAACTGCGACGTAATTAAGAACGATAGCATACCAAGACGATCGGCACTTTTATTGTTTCAATTATTTTTTGATTGTTTATGCAACAATGTATGTGGGTCATTTGAAACTTACACGCTTTGCATGCCGATTCCTGTTTTCGAAAAGACTTCATGGATGTTAAACTTCTGTTATTTTACATAACAGGTTGAAATACGACACAGGACCTGTGCCTGCCAATGTTGTCCCTAAAAAGGGTTTTATTTTGTAATGAACTTTGTGCGAGAAAGAAGCGTTTACATGTCAAGTAATATCTCTGGCTTTCAGAGACAATTTAGATTATCGATGTGTAAGAATACCTATGAAAGAAAAGAATGGATCGATATTGTATTGAGCATTGGGTACGTTTCAACGCATTTCACACATTCAATTACCTTTACACTCAAATTTTAATATTAATTGATGCATGCCTTTATATGACTCTTGTCAAGACGGACAATAAATTATATTTTCGCTGATTAAAACCATGTTATTCATGATGCCAATTAGATAAAGAATATTTTACTACAATAAACGAAACAGTAGTTGCTACTTCTCGCCATTGCAGATCTGACATTACAAACCCTTCGGATTACTCATAAACGTATATCACACACAGAACACAATGCAGAACACATATGCACACAACTAGTGTCTCCTGTACACTACACAGTCATATATAATGCACACCAAAACATTACGCACAAGCATAAAAGGCACAATACACGCAACAGTAATGCTGTACGACACAACTGACCACATGTCTTCACAACACCACGCCTACATGCCACAATGAACGCAAATAGTGAAAACACAAATTACACTAAACCAATCACAGTCACACGACATTATCATACAGTTGATATGACACCATAAACAAATACATGAAACACCACACACATCATGCAATACAGCAGAACGTTACAACCATACAAACAATGCACCACATCCTTTACACATCTAATCATTACATTCAAGCAAAAACAACGACACACACTAGTCAATAAATCCTTATATAACACTAGATAAAAACACATCACACACACTAAACCAAAAAACAATGAACACACACGCACGCACGCACGCACACACACACACACACAGAGTATCCACAACATCCTGACTATGCACTGGAAACACACCTGCAGACCTGACTGCACAGCACCAAACCCGCATGCTGAACTACTTTCAAGTGATCAAAGATCACTTACAATAAACCGCATACTGGCAGAAGAGGACAAACCACATGACATAGCAATGCACTAGTTTTTACCCATACTACACACCTACAAAATAATGCATGAAACACAGCTAAATGCATGCACTGCACTACCCCCGCATGCTGCACACTTGTGTCTCACACACATATTGTACTAGTACACAACACCATATCCATATTTTTGTGAGCTTCTGGTATGGTCGTTCATCGTGTTACGTGCTTAGGCTCGAATAAGCAGCAACACAGAAAGAGTGAAAACTAACAAGCTTGAATAACTTTAACAATGATTTTATTAAGTACAATTATTTTCATAAAATAAATAAACTTACGGTTTTAGAGAATCAAATCCAACAAATATAGAATTCACAAAATAATCCACTAATGGAATTTCAAGTCCTGATAAATAAATGTTCTAATAGTTCCAGGTTCGAATCTTGACGATGTAATAATCCAAAATGGCTGACAATGTCACGTGATGCAGTTCTTGTTTTTAAATCATCCAAATGAAATTATGAAACATATGTCATTTTCCAGATAAATAGAATAATTCTTCTTTTCCAACGAATTGACACAAGTCCAGAATAATATTAACACTCAAACATAAATACACAACCAATAACTTACAGCCCAATACTTCTACTACTGTCAGCTTCTAAAATACAGCTATATATATTGTTTTTCTGAAGTAAACAAGTGATCATGCTCTTTTCTAGAAATTGATAGAAGGTCATGGAAGGTCACAGAAAGAGACTACCTTACTAAAAATAACATACTCTAGATTTTTCTTACCCCTAAGAACTAAAAATAGAATGTTGTCCCTAAAATTAACCAATGAAATTGAAGACCTGTTTACAATGTTCAAAGCAAGGTCAGGAACTAGACCACTGCAAGCCAAGGTCAAAACTTGTTTACAATCTAAGTCAGCCTATTTACAGAAAGTGATTAAGCTGAACTTTCTAGAACAATTTCCCAATTAATGAATATTAAATCCTAAATAATAAATTTGGGTTTAACAATTAAAAAATGAATAAATCCAATAGCCGTAACAATCGTGTGTTTGAAATTAATAGAGTGAACATGTTCGGGGGCTTGAAACAGAAGGAAACGAATGATAGATATTGAAAATGTGTTATATATAATAATTTGCCATCCTGTACATACACAATTAAAGAAGGTGCCGAATTGCTAAAAGAAACAAAATGAATCAATTCGATGAAGAAACAACTACAACAATATTCTTAACAATTGATGAACAAACTGAATCCACAAATACACCACAGTATTTTCGTTCGTAAATTAAGTTGAATATCTTTTTATAATCTTGCAGTTATATTTAAACATATTCATTCTAAAACAATATAAATTGCTCCAAAAAATAAAGCAGTGAAATCTGTATAGGTAAAATTAGGTTGGACTGTTATAAGCTGTTGCACTTTCAAACCCTTTTCCCATCGGCAGATGAAATTACAGCCATTATGTGTGTAACTGTGCAAAAATGTTTTACTTGTTCTTGCAGCACATTTTGTTGTGGCCAGTGTGACATGTAATACGTGAATTTGACATGTGTTAATCTCTTAATAAATCTCTTAATAATTATTCTCTAGGTTTTGGGGCATGATTGATTTTATTTTCTATATTCCGACTTAGATCTTTGTTATTCCATCTATTAATTTTATATTTAAATTATTAATTATTAGTTGCTCGATTTGCGTAATAATACCGTGGTTGATCCTAGATAACGATAACCACATAACCACAGTACGAGTGGGGCAATCATCTCATGGATAACGACAACACAATTTCAAATGACTCGTCACCGTACAGTTATGATACAGAATTTCAGCGACAACCATTAGGAGCATTTGAACCTGTCTCTATTGATTTAGTACGGACAATAGTCATGAAGAGTGCACCAAGGTCATGTGAACTTGATCCAATTCCGACATCACTGCTGCTTGAATGCTTAGACCCAATATTGCCTTCACTAACTGATGTTATTAATATCTCTCTCTCATCGGGGTAATTCCCATCATTTTTCAAAACAGCCATCGTAAAGCCTCTGAAGAAACCAACACTTGACCGTAACGATTTAAAGAACTACCGCCCAGTTTCTAATCTCCCATTCATATAAAAAATCTTAGAAAACGTTGTTATAACCCAACTTGTATCTCATATGAATTCCAACAGTCTTTTTAGCAATGTACAGTCTGCATATCGCCCTTCCCACAGGACCGAAACTACTCTTCTGAAAGTATTTAATGACATTTTCTCTGCATTGGATAGCGGAAAGATTACAGTCATCACCCTCCTTGATTTGTCTGCAGCATTTGACACAATTGACTATGATATATTACTTCACCGTCTCCAGCATGTATTGACATTCGGAATATAGCCTACAGTGGTTCAAGTCATACTTAGTCAACACATCATAAACTGTGTCTAGAAATGGAATACATTCCAGCCCAGATGATCTATATTGTGGTATTTCACAGGAGGTGTTCTTGGACCTGTTTTTCTTCATTACATACACGCAGCCTCTCTCCGGTGTCATAGATCATCACCCATTGTCTCACCAATTGTACGCTGATGATATCCAAAGATACAAGTCTAGCCACCCAACTGAAGTTGATGCTACCAAAGATGCATTTCTGATGTGAAATCATGGATGACATGTAACAAGCTGCAGATGAATGATAATAAAACTGAGGCTATTCTGATCACCACACAAATACTTTCTCATTCACATCCTTTACCTCAGCTATAAATATCAGCAACACCAACATTAAATCCTCACATTCATTACAAAACCTATGTGTTACTCTGGAGAGTACTCTCACATTGCACCAACATGTCATGAACATATATGCAAGGCTGCATATCTTAAACTGAGACGCAACAGTTCCATTCGCAAATATCTTTCAGCTGAAGCCATTAAAACACTTGTGTGTTAATTAGTACTTTCAAGACTTGACTACTGTAAGTCAATTCTGTCTGGTTCGTCACAATATCCACTCCAGAAACTTCAAAAAGTTCAAAACACAGCTGCTCAGATCATCTTTAGAGTACCTCGATCAGAGCACACCCCACCACTGTTCTGTACCCTATACTGGCTATCAATTCGATTCAGAATCAAACACAAAATTTGTTCTCTGTGCTATACTTCACTGACAGACTTCAGTCCAACATACCTATCCGGCCTCACCCATGTGTATACACAGCAAGATACTTACGCTCCTCTTCTGACAATCGTATACTCATTGCTTCCACTATGAAAACGAAGTCATATGGATAACGTTCTTTTGCATACCAGCGCCCGGCGATGTGAAATGAATCGCCCATTTAAATTAGACACAAAGAGACAGTGGTACTTTTAAAGAGTGCTCTTAAAACACACCTTTTTCGACTGCAGGAACAAACTTAGAGACCTAATAATGTTTTGTATCTTACATGTTTTCAGCATGCTTTTATTATTTCCAATTTCATGGTTTTTTATATTTGTTTTTATGTAGTGTAGTCATATCATCATAGATATTCTAAAGCGCTTAGTGCTTTTAAAGATTAGGCGCTATTCAAAGTCCTCACAATTTGTATTATTATTAGTATTACTATTATTATAATCACATCACCACAGTACGAGTGGGGGTGGGCTAACACTACATTACAGCATATACGAATGTATATATGACGAATGTTGGAGATTCAAGAAATACTCGGGTATAATCAAATGAGCAGTCAAAAATGATTGACAACATACATTTTGTCATATGAAAACAAAAAACGGTATGCTGAAAAAGAGACGCGTAAGGGAAATGTATGGCCTAGAGTTGATCATATATAAAAAGGAAAGAATACCATTCGAATACACAATAAATCCAATAGACGATACTCAGTGGTGTTTTACCAGTTATATTATATGGTGGGTACTCAAATTATCATAGGAATTATAAATGAGAGCATCGCGATATCTATGTTTCTGTATTTTTTAGTAAAAAGAGTAAACTTTTATATGTATTCATTGTAATAAATAAATATTTCCTAATTTAAACGTCATAGATCATCAAAACCAGCTTTTCGTCTTTATATGGAAAAACCGAAAATGTCATGTAACAAATGAAACAAAAATATATGGGTTAGTCAACCTGTGTTTGATTTATTTATTTATTTATTTATTTATTTATTTATTTATTTAGGCATCGATGTGATGTGAGTGGTTTGAAAATGGGAATGCCTAAAGTGATTCTTTTAAAAAAGAGATTGATGCAATACGCTGTGATGTCAATGTTATAATTTCTATGTAAATACACAAAATGAAATGCGTATAGAACTGGATTTAAACTATTTGTACAATGCAATAAATCAAAGAGTTGAGGATTACTTTGATCCAAATTTGTACATATGCACCATATACACTTTTCAATAATCTGTCTTGAAATAATAATAATAATAATAATAATAATAATAATAATAATAATAATAATTATTATTATTATTATTATTATTATTATTATTATTATTATTATTCAATTGACACATGTGATGCTCGTAAGTAACAGATTGTTAATGTGTTCATATTGATTTTTTTAATGTTAAAAGACTTTTCTTTAAAATCCGTTTTACCTTGCGTGTAACCAATTTCAAGTATAACTAGCTTATTGGAAAATCAATGGCTTCCTTATGACAGAAATAATAATCATAGAATATACCCTACAATTAGGGACGGTGATTTACCTGCAACGTAATACATACTAGGAACATATGAAAAAAGACAGCGCTTTCTTCTTTAATTAATCTTTTATACTTATGCATCGATTTCAGTTGGTTTTTCGAAACTGACATTTTAAAGGAAATTCTTATTTTCGAAGAGATTTAAAGAGCGTGATCGGTAAAAAAAAAATAGAGAAAATTGTTGGAAACATGTTATATTAAATTTTCAGAGTAAATTCACACAAAATCCCCCAAAAGCATAAGGATTCAACAGAACAAATAAATTAATTAGGGCAGAAAAAAATGAAATTAAAGTTTTGTACAATTCAGCAAATACTTTATTTCCATAGAATACAAAATTAAACTTTTAAAGAACTTACTGGAGCAAGAATTAAATCCCAACTACTACAAAAATTAATCTATAAATAGTCCCAATGAATAAAGTTTTAATTAAATTCCAATGGTTTTCGAAAACAAATCCAGCGCTGAACCTGTGGATATGGCAGAAATTGTACTAGTGTACGAGTGACCTGTGTGATGAAGTGCTATCAGTCATCCAATTAATAAAAATGAATATAATCCATGATAAAGAACTTACTGTAGTAAGAATTACATTAGGTGTGTGTGTGTGTGTGTGTGTGTGTGTGTGTGTGTGTGTGTCCCCATTCAGGAACACAACAGTGAACTCGATATTGGACTTGATCAAGTCCAAAAAGAGAACAATTCATAACCCATAACGATTACGAAAATAAAACAATGAACAAACAATAAACATAAATTATGCATGAATCGTAGAACAATAGTTTTGCATTGACATGTTGAAATATATACTCAACCTATATAGCTGCCAGTTTTTTTGCGAAAAGAACCGCCCGATTTTGGAATACCCTAATGGACACTGAGAAAGAATAAAAAAGACATTAAATGCAAATATAATCTTTTAGAGGCGAAAGGAATCAACGAGGTATAAGCTTTTCGGCAACAAATATCAAAGGAAAAGCGTTAATTGATATTCCACCTGGTCACCAGTGCACTTCAACAAAATTAGCAGAACGAAGAAACTTTGTGATAGAATTTTAAATCATTTCGACCTATCACCCGTAATATTGTCAAGTCGGACCGTACAGTGAGAACCTTGACTTGTATATTTACCTATTAGCATGTCTTAAAAACATGTAATTCTTGGCATTAGTTTGACAAATGATTGAATCTCGTCAAGACAACCATAGCAACTGTAGTTGCTAACTCACTCAAGTACTTTTACTTTTCACTACATCTACCATACACATATACTCACACATAGAAGTCACGTTACAAAATCCGTCACATAAACGATTCCGCTGCTGAGATTCAATATATACAATTTTGTTAAGAAACACGAAATGTTAACGCTTCCATATTATTACAGTTATAAAATTTTCAATATGCATAAAACTGGTACTAGTCCTCTCTGTATGTTCTTAAAAGTCAACATTGCAGAAGTGACTTCGCCAAGATGCGCATACTCCAGTTGACATGGCTTCGGATCAGATTCAGATTCAAGTGTTAGGGGTCGAAGTGTTTGCCTTCTTGAATCAATATAAAACCAATTATCAGCCTATGGTTCAGTTATTTAAATTATTGTCCATGTTCCTTTTTGAGAATGGCGTAAATGCTTCTCAGGAATCTATCATAGACACGAAATGGAATGGTCTATTACCAATCTTGGTTGGGCCAGAATTAGTACCGTCGTACGTGCAACCTGGTCCTGTTTGCCGAAGCCACAAGGCCGTTTCACACCTATTCATATGTTTATCTCCCAGCCCAGAACGGACCTACTTGATCGATTCCATGAGTAAGTTTTTACTGCAGTTGGAGTGATAAAAATATGTAAGTGTTTATAATCGCAATGGCCCGCACCAAACAGAGGAACTAAACACTGAATACCAAATAAAAATACGGAATGCTAGACAAGTAATCAAGTAATGGAATCATAATAATACGAAAAAGAATACTACTACAAAGAAGAGAAGGAAAGTTAGGAATACATAGCTTGGAAAAGAAATGAGTGAGCAGCCACGATAGCCACGGGATAAAATGGCGGCGAGTACGAAAAACGTACGTGAGCTGGAGAAAAAAAAGTTGACAGTGAATAGAGTAGAAATAGAGGGAGAAAGCTAATAAGGTGTGAATATAATAAAGGAACACAGGAGCTGGACATGTCGCTGATACAGAGAAATGAGCTACCAGGAACCATAAAAGTGATATTTCCTTGAAAACGATGAATGAAGCATATACAAGGAAATTGTATTCAATAAATCCAAACGAATAAAACGGATATATCATAAGACCAAAATGAACAACACTAATACTACCTTACGGAGAAATGAATATCGGAGAGCATAAAATCATCGTAAGAGAACCGACACCGATATTTAGGAAAACAAGAAGAATCCGACATATTGCTGATATCCCGATGGAAATACCAATAGAAGTAATAGTCCCAAAAATTGAAGCGAAGTTAGGAATAAAGGTACATGTAGTATCATATAGACTAGAAGCGATTTCCAATACAACAATTTACAACTGCAAACGGATACAGGAAACTGAGACCACAAGATCAAGAAGGTTTTTTATTTATTTGGTTTTCTAGTACATACATGGTGCAAGAACTGCATATATCATCGTAAATGCAGTAGATATGGCAACACAGGGCACACAATATCGAAATGTACGATCAATCAAGAGCCACAAGAGGAACAACAACAATAACAAAAGATAACGGATTGAGCAGATAACTCCACAAATGGAACCTAACACGGCAGTATTAACAATCGATCGAGAAGCAAGAAAAGCACAAGACCAAAAGAATGACCCAATAACTAGAAGACATAAAGAATTTCAAAAGGAACAAGAAATAAAAGAAATGAAAAAACAAATCTGTACAAAAAAGTCTCAACCTTCAACTAAAATGCAAGTATTCACAATGTACATGAGATTGTAGACCTTAATAACCAGTGTGTGTTGTTTTTGCGTGGCTCAACATAACTGTTACGTAACAAACTAAACTAGTCCTAGAGAAAAAAAGTCAACATTCTTATGGATTGTCCTTTTTATTTCTTTAATTTATTTATTTCTGTTTATGCGGGGACGTGTTGGGCTGAAACGAAAATGGAAATATTTGAAGATATTTCCTGAAAGAGAGGATGGATGGGTGGTGAGAGAGATTTATTACGTTCAGAATACTAAAATGTCATATCTCAGTTTGGGTGTAAATTACAAACTGATATGCGTGTAGTAGGAATTGCCAGCTATATCTTTCATGCAATACGTACACAAGTGTGTGGGTGTGATTCTTTAATACAAGCTTGTAAATATTTATCTGAAACCAATTTCACGTGTCTTTCTAAAAATTTCACAAAAAATAAAAGTGGCACATATATTGCTTGCAAGGTGATATTTGTTCACTTGTTTTTGGTAACAGATTAGTAATTCGAAATTAATTGTACATGTATCTTTAATTTACAAATAAATGTTCCTTGCACCTACCAATTTTCAATGCATAAAATACTAATCTATTACCAAAATATCTCTTCCTTAAATACGATAATAATAAAATTTCAATCTTTTATTTACAAATAAATATTTCTTGCACGTGACCATTCTCAGCCACAAAATACTAATCTATTGACAAAATATCGCCTCGTTAAATATGATATTAATTAAAAAATAATCTCTTGTTTGCAAATAAATGTTACTTGCACATAACCATTTTCAAAGAATGAAAATCTAATCTATTACCAAAGATATTGTTTCGTTAAATATGATATTAATACAATTTTAAAGTTAAAAAGAACAAAAATATAAACTTACCAATGTTTCATATAGACAGGTTGGAAAGAAATATTGATTTCAACAGCTGCCAATATATTTTTTAAATTTTATTTTTACTTTTAAAAGAAGAAAGCTAAAGTTCTTGAATTTACTCGCCATTATACATTATATAATAATAATAATAATAATAATAATAATAATAATAATAATAATAATAATAGTAATAATAATATTAATAATAATAATAATAATAATAATGAGAACGTTGAATAGCGCCTTATTTTTAGAAGCTCTAAGCGCTTTACAACATCCATAATGTTATGAATACAAAAAACAAAAACAAATAAAATTGGAAATTAAAACAAATGCTGAAAACATGTAAAGTAGAATACATTTTTAGGTCTTTTGAGTTTGTTTTTGCAGTCGAAAAATGTGAGTTTTAAGAGCACTCTTAAAAGGGATAACTGTGTCTTTGTGTCTGATATCCATGTGCAATTCATTTCACTTAGCTGGGTCCTGGTATGCAAAAGAACGTTGTCCATATGACTTCGTTTTCATAGTGGGAATAATGAGTATACGACTGTCAGAAGAGGAGCGTAAGTATCTTGTTGGTGTGTACACTTGGGTGAGGCTTCACCTAGGTTTCGTACTGACTGAGAATTTATTGTTGGTGTTGATGATATTTATTTGAGGTAAATGATGTAAATGAGAAAGTCTTTGTGTTGTGATCAGAATGACCTCAGTTTTATCATGATTGATCTGCAGCTAGTTACATTGTCATCCATGATTTCACATCAGAAATGCACCTCTCTACTCCTTGGATGGTAGTATCAACTTCAGTTGGGTGGCTAGACTTGTATATTTGGGTGTCATCAACGTACAATTGATGAGCCACTGGGCGATGATCTATGACACTTTAGAGCGGCTGAGTGTGTATAATGAAGAGAACAGGACCAAGAACAGACCCCTGTGGAACACCAGAACAGTGATCAACTGGGCTAGGGTGTATTCCATTTGCAGATAAAATTTGTGCCCTGTTCATTAAGTAGAACTTGAACCTCTGTGAGGCTGTATTGTGAATGTAAATACGTACTGGAGACGGTGAAGTAATATATCATGGGCTATTGTGTGAAATGCTACAGACAAATCAAGGAGGGCCAGGACTATAAATCTTACCGCTATCCAAAGCAGAGAGAATGTCATTAAATACTTTCAGAAGAGTAGGTTCCGTACTGTAGCAAGGGCGATAAACAGACTGTACATTGCTAAAACTACTGTTTGAATTCAAATGAGATACAAGTTGGGTTAGAACAACTTTTTCTAAGATTGTTTATATGAACGGAAGATTAGAAACTGGAGGGTAGTTCTTTAAATCGCTGTTGGTTTCTTCAGCAGAGGCTTAACGATGGCAGTTTTTAAAAATGATGGAATTCCCCGGATGACAGAGATCTATTAATAACATCAGTTAGTGAAGGCAATACAGGGTTTAAGTACTCAAGCAGCAGTAACGTTGGAATTGGATCAAGTTCACATGACTTTGGTGCACGCTAAATCACGATATTCCGTACTAAATAAATAGAGACAGGTTCAAATGCTCTTAATGGCTGTTACTGAAATTCTGTATCATAACTGCATGGTGACGATGTGTCAATTGAAATTGTATTGTCAGGTGTATCTCTAAAGGTTTGTACTTTGTCACGGAAACATTTTTGCGAAAACGGTCTTGAAGGTCCACTGGAGAGAAGGTAGTTGGAAGTTGTGTACATTTGTCCCTGGACATTTGTTTGTTAGTTATCTCGAATAGCTCTGTGTAACTTGAATTCGCCGTGATCATAGTACTGTAGTAGGATAAATTGGCTAAATGGTCTATGTTTGTGACGTTCTTCTTAGCGGCTTCGTAGATTTGTTCATGAATCGGGAGTTTGGAGGAAAGCCATTGCCTAACTGAATTACGTCGGTCTCTTTTAGCAGTGAGAAGCTGGTCCCTAATACTGCTATACCACAGAGAACACATGTTAATTGATACTGCACCTGGTGCCTGGGGCATATTTTTCATTAATTAATCATACGGAGTTTTCTCTTAGTAGCTAATAAAGGTGGAGGGTTAGGGACTGATACGTCGAGATGGCATATAATACGAAGGTGATCCGATGCAAGTTCGTGGGATACAAGGGTGGATATCATTTATGACAGCATATTCCAAGCCCACCCCCTCCCCTCCCCTCACCACCGCCATCAACACCACTCCTTACTCACCTAAGGGTTATGTTATAAATTCTGTCACTTACATTAATCGACTTCAAACTGTTTATTATTGCTGTCTAATTATGAAATGTTTTAAACTGTCATTTTAATTGCATTTTCATTTGGGATATTTTCTATTTGACCTCAAGGACGCCACCACTCTCACACATATTCATATCGCATTCTCTCTTTATATTGCATCTTCTGAATCCACAACCACCACGTTGTCAGTCCTAGAGATCATATTGTAAAATCCGTCACACACATTTTGTATTTCAACCGTTATCCCATCCGTGGGACCATGACAGGGTAATTCCGCAATGACAAACCCGTCTCACAAGTTTACCACTAGGAAAACAAATACTAAATATCATGTATTACTTTGTTTTAGGAATATGAGACACTTTCGAGAGAGAGAGAGAGAGAGAGAGAGAGAGAGAGAGAGAGAGAGAGAGACTTTTAATAAAAACGTTAATTATAAACGCTGTGAATACCAGAAAGTCCATATGAATATTTTGAAATGTGTGATGTACGGAATTAAATTTATCTGCAATGTGTATAAGTCACGGGTGTCTGTAGTCCAAGTTTGAATAGATGGAAATCAACTATTTTCCACGATTTTTTCTGGATGAAATCAGTAAATAAATTTTAATGTTGCATGCTGATACTCGTAATTCACAGATTTTTTTATTTGTTCGTATTTAACTGTAGATGTTATATTTTTAGTATATGTTTTTATTCAAAACAGCTAACTCTGAATGAAAAAAAGTTTAATCAAAGACTAGCTTTTTTACCACACACAAAAAAAAAAAAAACGTGACACAAGTGCAATTTTAAAGGCAGAAAACAACACAATTCACACCAAATTAATTTGCATTGACAAATTGAAATATAACGATGGAATGGTGTGCGAAAATAACTGCTCGAATTGTAATGCAATTGGTGGGGAAACAAAATCTTCTTATTGTATATCATTTCAGACTTATGTGGAAGTAATGAGGTATAACTATTAGCTTTGCACTTCAAAAGAAGAAAAAAAGATGATTTGACACCTCTGATCAGTGTTTTGTTTCAATGAAGTCACACACCCAACAATCTTTTCTTTTCACCCAGATTCTAAAATATTGCGACATACACTGATATCGTCGTTATCAAGTCGAGACATACAGTTAAAGCATTTTTAAAATAATACACTTATTAATTAATTTCTTGTAAAATCAAGGTATCACAATATCACCTGAGAAGCACACGGACGAACGTACAAGGTATGGCAATATCCGCCTTGGCTACCAAGACATGTTGATAAATATAAATGTGATACAAATCCAATTAACAGAGAAACATCCCTAGACATTCCTCATTGACCTTCACAACCAATGCTTTTGATCTTTGTAAGACCTCCTCCTCCCGCCCTCAAAAATTCAGTACCTTTTTTATTTATTTAATTTGTGCATTTGTTGTTTTATAATTTAATTGTTAGAGCAATTCCGTAATAGGGAATATTTTTATGAGATTCTTGTTTTCTGAGAGTAAGAGCGAGAACGTAATAGAAGAAATCAACCTTCTAATATCACATTCTGAAAACGGGAAAGCACAAATTACGATTTCAGATTGAACTCACATACTGAAACACATCCAATATATACGTGTTTGTCTGATAGATCTCCGGTATCGTTCGTTAAATATTCTTAAAATAAACAATTAAAAGTACAACATAATAAAGTTTACACTTTTTTTCTTTCCGATGAGCGGTCGATACATAATATTTAAACAATAACTGCCATATTTGTTGTTATTTCACGTGTACAGTTTGCATAAGAAATATGTAAAACTGTGGTTGTAATAGCATTTTCGTCATGTATATTTCACGGTTGTGACCTGCCAAGGACCAAGAGATAGGAGCCATGTCGGGTATGATATTTCCTCTTACACATCTTTATTATGAAGGCAAGATAACTTACGAGTACCACGTGTGTCCTTTTTGTACGACTACTACTACTACTAATAATAATAATAATTATTGATATTATTATTATTATTATTATTATTATTATTATTATTATTATTATTATTATTATTATTATAAGGATTCGTGAAAGATGTATATGGTACATATGACAAATTTGGATCAAAGTAATCCTCAACTCTTTGATTTATTGCATTGTACAAATAGTTGAAATCCAGTTCTATACGCATTTCAATTTGTGAATTTACATAGAAATTATAACATTGACATCATATTGTATTGGATCACTCACATTTTTAAAAGAATCACTATAGGTATTCCCATTTTCAAATCACTCACTTCACATAAATAAATAAATAAATAAATAAATAAATAAATAAATAAATAAATAAATAAATAAAAGTAAAACAAAAGGAACTAATCCGTATATTTTTGTTTCATTTGTTACAGATCATTTCTGTTATTCCATACAAAGATGAAAAACATTGTTTGTGTAGGATTATGACGTTTATATTGGGATATTTATTTATATTATTTTAAAGTATTTATCTTTTACATTGAATACATATAAAATTTTCCTCATTTTTTACACAGTGTAATGGATATCGCGATGTTCTCATCTTTATTTCCGTCTATATATCTGACACCAAGAGGAATTTCATAAAACCTTCGTGGTTACATGTGAGGGAGTGCCATTCTTGGATTCCACCTGTGTGGTCAAATGTTAAATGTACCAATGAAAATGCATGTGCCTGAATTTTAAAAAAATACGTAGACTTTATGCAGAGGCATGACAACGCCGGTAGACGAAGGGTACAGGTAGTAATATCGAGTTCTTTGTATAAATCCAATGCCAATTTGAGTCTTGCCATATTTACTGATTTTTATTTTTAATTAAAACTTTTTTTTTACCGCACTCACAACTATACTGAAGTTTTGAAATAGACTTTCCTATTTCCAGGTCGATCGTCAACTTATAAATGGTACCAATACAATTTAAAAATAAAAAAAATAAAACGTACGCTAAATTATTTTACCCTTTATGGTTGATGAATAATACTCTACCTTCTATTGACAATGGTTTCCGAATACAACTGTCCCATTTTGTAATACCATTACACAATGAAGAAACGATTAGATTTTGTGCAATATAACCCTCAATGACACAAGGAATTAGCAAGATGTAGATTTAGATTTCATAGCTCAATAGAAGAGGGTGATTTGACATTCCTGTCTGTCATTGGGGACACAGGTTGTGGAGTGGTCTAACGATCTCGCCTTTTACAGATCAATCTCCTTTCACATCGGTACGAGTCTCGCCTCGGACTACTCCAGTATCTAGAATCCAGCAGAAAAAGTTTTATTACGAAATAGCTAAAAATGTCATATATATATATATATATATATATATATATATATATATATATATATATATATATATATATATATATAGAGAGAGAGAGAGAGAGAGAGAGAGAGAGAGAGAGAGAGAGAGAGAGAGAGAAATATATAGATAGATAGCTTGTTTTTGGAAATAACAGACCATGTTATGTACAGTTTCGTTAGGATATGTATGAAAATGTCACATATGCAGTTTGGTTAGAAAATATCTGAAAATGTCCAATATTCATTATTTTTTATGAATATAAGAAAATTTCGTGTACAGTTTTGCTAGAAGCTATATAAAAATTGTAAATTTCATGTTTGGATAGGAAATATCAGAACATTTCGTATATACAATTTAGTTACGAGATAATGTTTTGGTTAGGAAATATCTGTAAATATCGCTGGCATCGATTTTTTCCCTCTTCTTTAGCCTATTTGACTTTTTACACTATTATGAGCCACACAGGGTTAAGCCAATGACATCCTCTCTAGTAAATATTGACCACGGAGCAACCTAGAAATTAAGTTACGTCAAATTCCACCTTGATGTTTAGAAAGAATTGGGATCACACGCTTACGGACGCACAACCGGACGATCGGACAGACATGAGTATAGTAATATACACAGCTTTTTAAAAATAAAAAAACATAGATTGCCGATAAATTGGACTCCGTTCCAATTACCCGACACCACCAGTCCACGTTTCCTCAGATCAATGTTTCCCCTTGTATAATCCCACATAACTGCGACGTAATTAAGAACGATAGCATACCAAGACGATCGGCACTTTTGTTGTTCAATTATTTCTCGATTGTTTATGCAACAATGTGTGTGGGTCATTCGAAACATACACGCTTTGCATGCCGATTCCTGTTTTCGAAAAGACTTCATGGATGTTAAACTTCTTTTATTTTACATAACAGGTTGAAATACGACATAGAACCTGTGCCTGCCAATGTTGTCCCTAAAAAGGGTTTTATTTTGTAATGAACCTAGTGCGAGAAAGAAGCGTTTACATGTCAAGTAATATCTCTGGCTCTCAGAGACACTTTCGATTATCGATGCGTAAAAATACCTATGAAAGAAAAGAATGGGTTGGTATTGTATTGATCATTTGGTACGTTTCAATGCATTTCACACATTCAATTACCTTTACGCTCAAATTTTAATATTAATTGATGCATGCCTTTATATGACTCTTGTCAAGACGGACAATAAATTATACTGTCGCTGATTAAAACCATGGTATTCATGATGCCAATTAGATAAAGAATATTTTTCTACAATACACGAAACAGTAGTTGCTACTTCTCGCCATTGCAGATCTGACATTACAAACCCTTCGGATTACTCATAAACGTATATCACACACAGAACACAATGCAGAACACAGAACACATATGCACACAACTAGCGTCTCCTGTACACTGCACAGTCATATATAATGCACACCAAAACATTACGCACAAGCATAAAAGGCACAATACACGCAACAGTAATGCTGTACGACACAACTGATCATATGTCTTCACAACACCACGCCTACATGCCACAATGAACGCAAATAGTGAAAACACAAATTACACTAAACCAATCACAGTCACACGACATTATCATACAGTTGATATGACACCATAAACAAATACATGCAACATCACACACATCATGGAATGCAGCAGAACGTCACAACCATACAACACTGCCCCACATCCTTTACACATCTAATCATTACATTCAAGCAAAAACAACAACACACACTAGTTAACAAATCCTTATATAACACTAGATAAAAACACATCACACACACTAAACCAAAAAACAATGAACACACACGCACGCACGCACACACACACAGACACAGAGTATCCACAACATCCTGACTATGCACTGGAAACACACCTGCAGACCTGACTGCACAGCACCAAACCCGCATGCTGAACTACTTTCAAGTGATCAAAGATCACTTACAATAAACCGCATACTGGCAGAAGAGGACAAACCACATGACATAGCAATGCACTAGTTTTTACCCATACTACACACCTACAAAATAATGCATGAAACACAGCTAAATGCATGCACTGCACTACCCCCGCATGCTGCACACTTATGTCTCACACACATATTGTACTAGTACACAACACCATATCCATAGTTTTGTGAGCTTCAGGTATGGTCGTTCATCGTGTGTTTGAAATAAATAGAGTGTACATGTTCGGTGGCTTGAAACAGAAGAAAACGAATGATAGATATTGAAAATGTATTATATATAATAATTCGCCATCCTGTACATACACAATTAAAGAAGGTGCCGAATTGCTAAAAGAAACAAAATGAATCAATTCGATGAAGAAACAACTACAACAATATTCTTAACAATTGATGAACAAACTGAATCCACAAATACACCACAGTATTTTCGTTCGTAAATTAAGTTGAATATCTTTTTATAATCTTGCAGTTATATTTAAACATATTCATTCTAAAACAATCTAAATTGCTCCAAAAAATAAAGCAGTGCAATCTGTATAGGTAAAATTAGGTTGGACTGTTATAAGCTGTTGCACTTTCAAACCCTTTTCCCATCGGCAGATGAAATTACAGCCATTATGTGTGTAACTGTGCAAAAATGTTTTACGTGTTCTTGCAGCACATTTTGTTGTGGCCAGTGTGACATGTAATACGTGAATTTGACATGTGTTAATCTCTTAATAAATCTCTTAATAATTATTCTCTAGGGTTTGGGGCATGATTGATTTTATTTTCTATATTCCGACTTAGATCTTTGTTATTCCATCTATTAATTTTATATTTAAATTATTAATTATTAGTTGCTCGATTTGCGTAATAATACCGTGGTTGATCCTAGATAACGATAACCACATAACCACAGTACGAGTGGGGCAATCATCTCATGGATAACGACAACACAATTTCAAATGACTCGTCACCGTACAGTTATGATACAGAATTTCAGCGACAACCATTAGGAGCATTTGAACCTGTCTCTATTGATTTAGTACGGACAATAGTCATGAAGAGTGCACCAAAGTCATGCGAACTTGATCCAATTCCGACATCACTGCTGCTTGAGTGCTTAGACCCAATATTGCCTTCACTAACTGATGTTATTAATATCTCTCTCTCTCTCTCATCGGGGTAATTCCCATAATTTTTAAAAACTGCCATCGTAAAGCCTCTGCTGAAGAAACCAACACTTGACCATAACGATTTAAAGAACTACCGCCTAGTTTCTAATCTCCCATTCATATACAAAATCTTAGAAAACGTTCTTCTAACTAAACTTGTATCTCACATCAATTGCAACAGCCTTTTTAGCAATGTACAGTCTGCATATCGCCCTTGCCACAGTACCGAAACTACTCTTCTGAAAGTATTTAATGACATTTTCTCTGCATTGGATAGCGGAAAGATTACAGTCATCACCCTCCTTGATCTGTCTGCAGCATTTGACACAATTGACCATGATATATTACTTCAACAGATCACAAACTGTGTCTGCAAATGGAATACATTCCAGCCCAGTTGATCTATATTGTTGTATTCCAAGGGGATGGGGTGTACTTGGACCTGTTTTTCTTCATTACATACACTACATACACGCAGCCTCTCTCCGGTGTCAAAGATCATCACCCAGTGTCTCACCAATTGTACGCTGATGACATCCAAAGATACAAGTCTAGCCACCCAACTGAAGTTGATGCTACCAAATGTGCATTTCTGATGTGAAAGCATGGATGGCATGTAACGTGCTGCAGTTGAATGATGATAAAACTGAGGATATTCTGATAACGACACAAATACTTTATCATTCACATCCTTTACCTCAAACTATAAATATCAGCAACAACAACATTAAATTCTCACAATCAGTGCGAAACCTAGGTGTTACTCTGAATAGTACTCTCACATTGCACCAACATGTCATGAACATATGCAAGGCTGCATATCTTAAACTGAGACGCAACAGTTCCATTAGCAAATATCTTTCAGTTGATGCCACTAAAACACTTGTGTGTTAATTAGTACTTTCAAGACTGGACTACTGTAACTCAATTCTGTTTGGTTCGTCACAATATCTACTCCAGAAACTTCAAAAAGTTCAAAACACAGCTGCTCAGATCATCGTTAGACTACCTCGTTCAGAGCACACCCCACCACTGTTCTGTACCCTATACTGGCTATTAATTCGATTCAGAATCAAACACAAAATTTGTTCTCTGTGCTATATTTCACTGACAGACTCCAGTCCAACATACCTATCCGGCCTCACCTATGTGTATGCACAGCAATATACTTACGCTCCTCTTCTGACAATCGTATACTCATTGCTCCCACTATGAAAACGAAGTCATATGGATAACGTTCTTTTGCATACCAGCGCACGGCGATGTGAAATGAATCGCCCATTTAAATTAGACGTAAAGAGACAGTGGTCCCTTTTAAGAGTGCTCTTTAAACACACCTTATGCGACTGCAGGAGCAAACATAGAGACCTAATAATGTTTTGTATCTTACATGTTTTCAGCATGTTTTTATTATTTCCAATTTCATGTTTTTTTATATTTGTTTTTATGTAGTGTAGTCATATCATTAGAGATATTCTAAAGCGCTTAGTGCTTTAAAAGGTTAGGCGCTATACAAAGTCCTCACAATTTGTATTATTATTATTATTATTATTATTATTATTATTATTATTATTATTATATCACCACAGTGCGAGGGGGGGGGGGCAATCGCCTAACACTAGATTATATCATATACGAATGTATATTTGACTAATTTTGGAGATTTAAGAAATACTCTGGTAGAATCACACGAGCAGTCAAAAATGATTGACATCATACATGTTGTCATATGAAAACAAAATACGGGATGCTGAAAAACAGACGCGTAAGGGAAATGTATGGCCTAGAGTTGATCATATACAAAAAGGAAAGAATACCTTTCGAATATTCATTAAATCCAATAGACGATACTCAGTGGTGTTTTACCAGTTATATTATATGGTGGGTACTCAAATTATCATTGGAATTTGGAATGAGAGCATCGCGATATCTATGTTTCTGTATTTTTTAGTAAAAAGAGTAAACATTTATATGTATTCATTTTAATAGATATTATATTTCCCAATTTAAACGTCATAGATCATCAAAACCAGCTTTTCGTTTTTTATATGGAAAAACCGAAAATTTTATGCTACAAATGAAACAAAAATACATGGGTTAGTCAACCAGTGTTTGATTTATTTATTTATTTATTTATTTATTTATTTATTTATTTATTTATTTAAGCATCGATGTGATGTGAGTGGTTTGAAAATGGGAATGCCTAAAGTGATTCTTTCAAAAAGAGATTGATGCAATACGCTGTGATGTCAATATAATCATTTCTATGTAAATTCACAAATTGAAATGCGTATTGAACTGGATTTAAACTATTTGTAAAATGTAAATAAAAGAGTAGAGGATTACTTTGATCCAAATTTGTGCATATGTACCATATACAGTTTTCACTAATCTTTCTTGATATACTACCACTACTACTACTACTACTACTACTTATTATTATTATTATTATTATTATTATTATTATTATTATTATTATTCAATTGACACATGTGATGCTCGTAAGTAACAGATTGTTAATGTGTTCATATTGATTCTTTTTATGTTAAAATACTTTTCTTTAAAATCCGTTTTACCTTGCGTGTAACCAATTTCAAGTATAACTAGCTTATTGGAAAATCAATGGCTTCCTTATGACAGAAATAATAATCATAGAATATACCCTACAATTAAGGACGGTGATTTACCTGCAACGTAATACATAATAGGAACATATGGAAAAAAGACAGCGCTTTCTTCTTTAATTAATCTTTTATACTTATGCATCGATTTCAGTTGGTTTTTCGAAACTGACAACATTTGAAAGGAAATTCTTATTATCGAAGAGATTTAAAGAATGTGATCGGTAAAAAAATGGAGAAAATTGTTGGAAATATGTTATATTAAATTTTCAGAGGAAATTCGCAAAAAAATCCCCAAAAAGCATAAGGATTCAACAGAACAAATAAATTTATAAGGGCAGAAAAAATGAAATTAAAGTTTTGTACAATTCAGCAAATACTTTATTTCCCTAGAATACAAAATGAAAACTTTTAAAGAACTTACTGAAGCAAGAATTAAATCCCAACTACTACGAAAAAATTATATAAATAGTCCCAATGAATAGAGTTTTAATTAAATTCCAATGGTTTTCGAAAACAAATCCAGCGCTGAACCTGTGGATATGGCAGAAATTGTACTAGTGTACGAGTGACCTGTGTGATGAAGTGCTATCAGTCATCCAATTAATAAAAATGAATATAATCCATGATAAAGAACTTACTGTAGTAAGAATTACATTAGCTGTGTGTGTGTGTGTGTGTGTCCCCATTCAGGAACACAACAGTGAACTCGATATTGGACTTGATCAAGTCCAAAAAGAGAACAATTCATAACCCATAACGATTACGAAAATAAAACAATGAACAAACAATAAACATAAATTATGCATGAATCGTAGAACAATAGTATTACATTGACATGTTGAAATATATACTCAACCTATATAGCTGCCAGTATTTTTGCGAAAAGAACCGCCCGATTTTGGAATACCCTAATGGACAATAAGAAAGGAAAAAAGACATTAAATGCAAATATAATCTTTTAGAGACGAAAGGAATCAACGAGGTATAAGCTTTTCGGCAACAATTATAAAAGGAAAAGCGTTAATTGATATTCCATCTGGTAACCAGTGCACTTCAAAAAAATTAGCAGAAAGAAGAACCTTTGTAATAGAATTTTAAATCATTTCGACCTATCACCCGTAATATGTCAAGTCGAACCGTACAGTGAGAACCTTGACTTATATATTCATCTAATAGCATGTCTTAAAAACATGTAATTCTTGGCATTAGTTTGACAAATGATTGAATCTCGTCAAGACAACCATATCAACTGTAGTTGCTAACTCACTCAATTACCTTTGCTTTTCATTACATCTACCATATACATATACTCACACATAGAAGTCACATTACAAAATCCGTCACATAAACGATTCAGCTGCTGAGATTCGATATATATAGTTTTGTTAAGAAACATATAATGTTAACGTTTCCATATAATTACACAGCTATGATATTTTCAGTATATGGTACTATTCTTTTATGTATTTTCTTATAAAGTCAACAATGCACAAGTTAGATTTGCTAAGATGCGCACAATCCTTTTGACATGACTTTTGATCAGATTCAGATTCAAGTGTTAGGGGTCGAAGTGTTTGCCTTCTTGCATCAATATAAAACCAATTATCAGCCTCTGGTTCAGTTATTTTAATTATTGTCCATGTTTCTTCTTGAAAATTACTTCACTGCTTGTCGGGAATCTATCATATACATGGAATGATGGTCTGTTACCAAGCTTGGTTGCGACAGGAAATTCTAATCGTTGTACGTGCAGCCTAGTCTTGTTTGCGGAAGCCACAAAGGCCGTTTCCAACCTATTTCCATTTATATCTCCCCAGCCCAGAATGGACCAACTGGGCCGATCCCTAGAGTAAGTTTTCACTGCAGTTGGAGTGATAAAAATATGCCATAGAATTCTAGAAGTGCTTAAATTACATCAGCTTCTAGGGACTATGCTCTCTTTAGTCCTCACAAGGCATTCCATCGCACAAAATCCTTGACAACTTGTTTACGCTTCTCTTAAGTAATAGTCATGCATACATCCTGAATCTTACAATTTAAGATGAATACCGTGTAAGGCCTTCAGTTGGAATACTTCTTTATTATTTCTTAATACGAATTTCCTGTGGCTTAACAGAAGTTCACAAACTCCTAAAATCCTATTTGACCACTTTTACAAAGTAAATCAATCCCATCTTAATAGATTGAAATGGCCGAGATCATTGTTTTCAGCATGGCTTAATAACACGTGAGGAGTGTGAGGTCAAGAAATTACAAATTTAGACGGCAATATCATCATATTTACTGCTCGGAACACATTAACTACAGTCACCCCTGCGGCATCGTGAAGTCTGCATATTCTGATAATGACCTTGATCACTGAGATACTTCACGTTTTTAGCACAACCCTTGCTAAAAAGATCTTCATACTTTAAATTCGTAAGAAATGAACGAATGACATCACCACAGACAGATAAGATAGCATGGGTGGGTAAAGGCAAGTGCTTGATACTGCTCAACCAACCGATACCCCGATGATTATATGAGTTAGAAAGCTAAACACGTGTATTTTACAGATCAAAGACCATGTTTTTTTTCTTTGTTGCATTGAACCTGCAATCATTCCTAGGGATTCGAGATGGAGAAAGCAAGAATTATACTTCTTTCACAGATGGTTACTCCTTGAATAAAACTGCGATTTATTTTGTGCAATTTCGCTCAATAATAGACAGACGAACTGTCAATTACGGCACAATGTCCCTGACGCATTATGAAAAAGTTTCTGCATAGTCTAAAACTTCAACTAAAATACAAACATTTACAATGTACATGAGATTGTAGACCTTAACAACCAGTGTGTGTTGTTTTTGCGTGGCTCAACATAACTGTTACGTAACAAACTAAATTAGTACTAGAGAAAAAAGCCAACATTCTTATGGATTGTCCTTTTTATTTCTTTAATTTATTTATTTCTGTTTATGCGGGGACGTGTTGGGCTGAAACGAAAATGGAAATATTTGAATATATTTCCTGAAAGAGAGGATGGATGGGTGGTGAGAGAGATTTATTACGTTCAGAATACTAAAATGTTATATCTCAGTTTGGGTGTAAATTACAAACTAATATGCTTTTAGTATTAATTACCAGCTATATCTTTCATGCAATAAGTACACAAGTGTGTGGGTGTGTTTCTTACAAGCTTGTAAATATTTATCTTAAACTAATTTCACTTGTCTTTCTAAAAATGTCACAAAAAATGAAAGTAGCACATATATTGCTTGCAAGGTGAAATCTGTTATTGGTTACATATTAATAATTCTGAATTAATTGTACATGTATCTTTAATTTACAAATAAATGTTCCTTGCACCTACCAATTTTCAATGCATAAAATACTAATCTATTACCAAAATATCTCCTCCTTAAATACGATAATAATACAATTTCAATCTTTTATTTACAAATAAATATTTCTTGCACGTAACCATTCTCAACCACAAAATACTAATCTATTGACAAAATATCGACTCGTTAAATATGATATTAATCAAAAAAATAATCTCTTGTTTGCAAATAAATGTTACTTGCACATAACCATTTTCAAAGAATGAAAATCTAATCTATTGCCAAAGAGATTGTATCGTTAAATATGATATTAATACAATTTTAAAGCTATAAAGAAAAAAAATATATACATACCAATGTTTCATATAGACAGGTTGGAAAGAAATATTGATTTGAAGAGCTGCCAATATATTTTTTTAATTTTATTTTTACTTTTAAAAGAAGAAAGCTAAAGTTCTTGAATTTGCTCGCCATTATACATTATATAATAATAATAATAATAATAATAATAATAATAATAATAATAATAATAATAATAATAATAATGAGAACGTTGAATAGCGCCTTAATTTTAGAAGCTCTAAGCGCTTTACAACATCCATAATTTTATGAATACAAAAAACAAAAATAAATAAAATTGGAAATTAAAACAAATGCTGAAAACATGTAAAGTAGAATACATTTTTAGGTCTAAGTTTGTTTTTGCAGTCGAACAAGGTGAGTTTTAAGAGCACCCTTGAAAGGGATAACTGTGTCTTTGTGTCTGATATCCATGTGCAATTCATTTCACTTTGCTGGTCCCTGGTATGCAAAAGGAACGTTGTCTATATGACTTCCTTTTCATAGTGGGAAAAATGAATATACGATTAACAGAAGAGGAGCGTAAGTATCTTGCTGGTGTGTACACTTGGGTGAGGCCGGATAGGTCTGCGTGAAGTGGTACTCTAATAATGATCAAAACAGCTGTGTTTTTAACCTTTTTGAAGTTTGTAGAGCAGATATTGAGAAGAACCAGACAAAATTGAGTTACAATAGTCCACTCTTGGAAGTACTAATGAACACACGAGTGTATAGTGGCATCAACTGAAAGTTATTTGCGAATGTAGCTGATGCGTCTCAGCTCAAGATATGCACCCTTGCAGATGTTCATGACATGTTAGTGCAATGTGAGAGTACTGTCCAGAGTAACACCTACGTTTCGTACTGACTGTGAGAATTTATTGTTGGTGTTGATGATATTTATTTGAGGTAAATGATGTCAATGAGAATGTTTTTGTGTTGTGATCAGAATGACCTCAGTTTTATCATGATTGATCTGCAGCTAGTTACCTTGTCATCCATGATTTCACATCAGAAATGCACCTCTTTACTCCTTGGATGGTAGCATCAACTTCAGTTGGGTGGCTAGACTTGTATATTTGGGTGTCATCAACGTACAATTGGTGAGCCACTGGGCGATGATCTATGACATTTTAGAGCGGCTGAGTGTGTCTAATGAAGAGAACAGGACCAAGAACAGACCCCTGTGGAACATCACAACAGTGATCAACTGGGCTAGAGTGAATTCCATTTGCAGATAAAATTTGTGTCCTGTTCATTAAGTAGGACTTGATCCTCTGTGAGGCTGTATTGTAAATGTAAATATGCAATGGAGACGGTGACGTAATATATCATGGGATATTGTGTGAAATGCTACAGACAGATCAAGGAGGGCGAGGACTATAATCTTACCGCTATCCAAAGCAGAGAGAATGTCATTAAATACTTTCAGAAGAGTAGGTTCCGTACTGTAGCAAGGGCGATATGCAGACTGTACATTGCTAAAACTACTGTTTGAATTCAAATGAGATACAAGTTGGGTTAGAACAACTTTTTCTAAGATTGTTTATATGAACGGAAGATTAGAAACTGGAGGGTAGTTGTTTAATTCGCTGTTGGTTTCTTTCGCAGAGGCTTTACGATGGCAGTTTTGAATAATGATGGAATTCCATGGATGACAGTGATCTATTAATAACATCAGTTAGTGAAGGCAATACAGGGTTTAAGTACTCAAGCAGCAGTAACGTTGGAATTGGATCAAGTTCACATGACTTTGGTGCACGCTAAATCACAATATTCCGTACTAAATAAATAGAGACAGGTTCAAATGATCTTAATGGCTGTCACTGAAATTCTGTGTCATAACTGCATGGTGACGATGTGTCAATTGAAATTATATTGTCAGGTGTATCTCTAAAGGTTTGTACTTTGTCACGGAAACATTTTTGCAAAAAAGGTCTTGAAGGTCCACTGGAGAGAAGGTAGTTGGAAGTTGTGTACATTTGTCCCTGGACATTGTATAAATTGGCTAAATGGTCTATGTTTGTGACGTTCTTCTTAGCGGCTTCGTAGATTTGTTCATGAATCGTGAGTTTGGAGGAAAGCCATTGCCTAACTGAATTACGTCGGTCTCTTTTAGCAGTGCGAAGCTGGTCCCTAACACTGCTATACCACAGAGAACACATGTTAATTGATACTGCACCTGGTGCCTGGGGCATATTTTTCATTAATTAATCATACGGAGTTTTCTCTTAGTAGCTAATAAAGGTGGAGGGTTAGGGACTGATACGTCGAGATGGCATATAATACAGAGGTGATCCGATGCAGGTTCGTGGGATACAAAGGTGGATATCATTTATGACAGCATATTCCGAGCCCACCCACCCCCTTCCTCTCACCACCGCCATCAACACCACTCCGTACTCACCCAAGGGTTGTGTTACAAATTCTGTCACTTACATTAAACGAATTCAAACTGTTTATTATTGCTGTCTAATTATGAAATGTTTTAAACTGTCATTTTAATTGCATTTTCATTTGGGATATTTTCTATTTGACTTCAAGGACGCCACCACTCTCACACATATTCATATCGCATTCTCTCTTTATATTGCATCTTCTGAATCCTCAACCACCACGTTGTCAGACCTAGAGATTATATTGTAAAATCCGTCACACACATTTTATATTTGAACCGTTATCCCATCCGTGGGACCATGACAGGGTAAGACCGCAATGACACCCGTCTCACAAGTTTACCACTAGGAAAACAAATACTAAATATCATGTATTAATTTGTTTTAGGAATATGAGACAATTTCGATCGATCGATCGATCGATCGAGAGAGAGAGAGAGAGAGAGAGAGAGAGAGAGAGACTTTTAATAAAAACTTTAATTATAAACGCTCTGAATACCAGAAAGTCCATATGAATATTTTGAAATGTGTGATGTACGGAATTAAAGTTATCTGCAATGTGTATAAGGGATGGGTGTCTGTAGTCCAAGTTTGAATTGATGGATATCAACTATTTTCCACGATTCTTTCTGGATGTAATCAGTAAATATATTTTAGTGTTGCATGTTGATACTCGTAATTCACAGATTTTTTTATTTGTTCGTATTTAACTGTACATGTTATATTTTTAGTATATGTTTTTATTCAATACACCTAACTCTGAATGAAAAAAAGTTTAATCAAAGACTAGCTTTTTTACCACACACACACAAAAAAACGTGACACAAGTGCAGTTTTAAAGGCCGAAAACAAAACAATTCAAACCAAATTAATTTGCATTGACAAATTGAAATATAATGATGGAATGGTGTGCGAAAATAACTGCTCGAATTGTAATGCAATTTGTGGGGAAACAAAATCTTCCTATTGTATATCATTTCAGACTTATGTGGAAGTAATGAGGTATAACTATTAGCTTTGCACTTCAAAAAAAGAAAAAAAGATGATTTGACACCTCTGATCAGTGTTTTGTTTCAATGAAGTCACAAACCCAACAATCTTTTCTTTTCACCCAGATTCTAAAATATTGCGACATATACTGATATCCTCGTTATCAAGTCGAGACATACAGTTAAAGTATTTTTAAAATAATACACTTATTAATTAATTTCTTGTAAAACCAAGGTATCACAATATCACTTGAGAAACACACGGACGAACGTACAAGGTATGGCAATATCCGCCTTGGCTACCAAGACATGTTGATAAATATAAATGTGATACAAATCCAATTAACAGAGAAACATCCTCAGACATTCCTCATTGACCTTCACAACCAATGCTTTTGATCTTTGTATGACCTCCTCCTCCCGCCCTCAAAAATTCAGTACCTTTTTTATTTATTTAATTTGTGCATTTGTTGTTTTATAATAAACCATTGATATCAGCAAGCAATTTAGTTTTTTTCAGCATTACTTAATTTTTATTATTATTTCCTTTGCCTTTTATGAAGGTACTTAAACGTTAGTTGGGAATCAACCGTACCGGCAAACTGAATTTTCTGATCTCAGCCTTGGTTTCTAGAGGGAACTAGTTCGGTGGTCTTGGTCTCTTGAGGTTAGAGAAGCCATGTGACTACTCCAGTATCTAGAATCCAGCAGAGAAAGTTTGATTACGAAAGAGCTAAAAATGTCATATATACAGAGAGAGAGAGAGAGAGAGAGAGAGAGAGAGAGAGAGAGAGAGAGAGAGAGAGAGAGAGAGAGAAAGAGAGTTTGTTTTTGGAAATAACAGACAATGTTATATACAGTTTTGTTAGTACATGTATGAAAATGTTATATATGCAGTTTGGTTAGAAAATATCTGAAAATGTCCTATATTCATTATTTTTTTATGAATATAAGAAATTTCGTGTACAGTTTTGCTAGGAGCTATATAAAAATTGTAAATTTCATGTTTGGATAGAAAATATCAGAACATTTCGTATATACAATTTAGTTACGAGATAATGTTTTGGTTAGGAAATATCTGTAAATATCGCTGGCATCGATTTTTTTCCTCTTCTTTGGCCTATTTGACTTTTTACACAATCATGAGCCACACAGGGTTAAGCCAATGACATCCTCTCTAGTAAATATTGACCACGGAGCAACATAGAAATGAAGTTTCGTCAAATTCCACCCTGATGTTTAGAAAGAATTGGGGTCACAAGCAGACGGACACACAATCGGACGATCGGACAGATAAGAGTATCGTAATATACACCGCTTTTTAAAACCAAAAATCATAGCTTGCAGATAAATCTGACTTAGTTCCAATTTCCCGATACACACCTCAGTCCACGTGTCCTCAGATCATTGTTTCCCATTATAGAATCCCAAATAACTGCTATGTCATATGAAAGATATCATACCAAGACGATCGGCACTTTTGTTGTTCAATTATTTTTTGATTGTTTATGCAACAATGTGTGTGGGTCATTCGAAAATTACACGCTTTGCATGCCGATTCTTGTTTTCGAAAAGACTTCATGGATGCTAAACTTCTTTTATTTTACATAACAGGTTGAAATACGACATAGGACCTGTGCCTGCCAATGTTGTCCCTAAAAAGGGTATTATTTTGTAATGAACCTTGTGCGAGAAAGAAGCGTTTACATGTCAAGTAATATCATTGGCTTTCAGAGACACTTTCGATTATCGGAATGTAAGAATACCTATGAAAGAAAAGAATGGATCGATATTGTATTGATCATTGGGTACGTTTCAATGCATGTAACACATTCAATTACCTTTACACTCAAATTTTAATATTAATTGATGCATGCCTTTATATGACTCTTGTCAAGACGGACAATACATTATATTTTCGCTGATTAAAACCATGGTATTCATGATGCCAATTAGAGAAAGAATATTTTTCTACAATACACAAAACAGTAGCAACGGCAACTGCTCGTCATTACAGCTCTGGCTTTTCGCTATATATTCCAAACTCATACCATGTAATCAGAACCAGAGGTTATGTGTCGTACATTTTTCTTTCTTCCTGCTATGAATATATATATATATATATATATATATATATATATATATATATATATATATATATATATATATATATATATATATATATAGGTTGCTTCGGAAACTGTTCTATATGCCTCAGTATTCGAAGTTTTCCTTACTTTATGGGACCACACCACATTATCATGACTTAACCAACACACTGACATTACAAACCCTTCGCTTTACTCATAAACGTATATCACACACAGAACACAATGCAGAATACAGAACTGCACGCAACTAGCGTCTCCTGTACACTGTACAGTCATATATAATGCACACCAAAACATTACGCACAAGCATAAAAGGCACAATACACGCAACAGTAAGACACAACTGACCATATGTCTTCACAACACCACGCCTACATGCCACAATGAACGCAAACAGAGAAAACAAAAATGACACTAAACCAATCACAGTCACACGACATTATCATACAGTTGATATGACACCATAAACAAATACATGCAACACCACACACATCATGCAATACAGCAGAACGTTACAACCATACAAACACTGCCCCACATCCTTTACACATCTAATCATTACATTCAAGCAAAAACAACGACACACACTAGTTAACAAATCCTTATATAACACTAGATAAAAACACATCACACACACTCACTAAACCAAATGAACACACACAAACACACACACACACACACACACACACACACACACACACACACAGTGCACAACATCCTGGCTATGCACTGGAAACACGCCTGCAGATTTGACTGCACAGCACCAAACCCGCATGATGAACTACTTTCAAGTGAACAAACATCACTTACAAAAAAACCGCATACTGGCAGAAGAGTACAAACCACATGACATAGCAATGCACTAGTTTTTTCCCATACTACACACCCACAAAATAATGCATGTAACACAGCTAAACGCATGCACTGCACTACCCCCGCATGCTGCACACTTGTGTCTCACACACATATTGTACTAGTACACAACACCATATCCATATTTTTGTGAGCTTCTGGTATGGTCGTTCGTCGTGTGTTTGAAATTAATAGAGTGAACATGTTCGGGGGCTTGAAACAGAAGAAAACGAATGATAGATATTGAAAATGTATTATATATAATAATTCGCCATCCTGTACATACACAATTAAAGAAGGTGACAAATTGCTAAAAAACACAAAATGAATCAATTCGATAAAGAAACAACTACAACAATATTCTTAACAATTGATGAACAAACTGAATTCAGAAATACACCACAATATTTTCGTTCGTAAATTAAGTTTAATATCTTTGTAATATCTTGCAATTACATTTGAACAAATTCATTCTAAAACAATATAAATTGCTCCAAATAATAAAGCAGTGCTATCTGTCTAGGTAAAATTAGGCTGGACTGTTATAAGCTGTTGCACATTCAAACCCTTTTCCCATCGGCAGACGAAATTACAGCCATTATGTGTAACGCTGCAAAAATATTTTACGTGTTTCTTGCAGCACATTTTGTTGTGGCCAGCGTGACATGTAATACGTAAATTTGACATGTGTTAGGCTCTTGATAAATCTCTTAATAAAAATTATTCTCTAGTTTTAGGGGCATGATTGATGTTCTCTACTCCGACTTAGATCTTTGTTATTCCATCTATTAATTTCAAATTTAAATTATTAGTTATTAGTTGCTCGATCTGCGTAATAACTATAAATATCAGCTACACCAACATTAAATTCTCACATTCAGATCGAAACCTAGGTGTTACTCTGGATAGTACTCTCACATTGCACCAACATGTCATGAACATATGCAAGGCTGCATATCTTAAACTGAGACGCAACAGTTCCATTCGCAAATATCTTTCAGTTGATGCCACTAAAACACTTGTATGTTAATTAGTACTTTCAAGACTGGACTACTGTAACTCAATTCTGTTTGGTTCGTCACAATATCTACTCCAGAAACTTCAATAGGTTCAAAACACAGCTGCTCAGATCATCGTTATAGTACCTCGATCAGAGCACACCCCACCACTGTTCTGTACCCTATACTGGCTATCAATTCGATTCAGAATCAAACACAAAATTTGTTCTCTGTGCTATATTTCACTGACAGACTCCAGTCCAACATACCTATCCGGCCTCACCCATGTATATACACAGCAAGATACTTACGCCCCTCTTCTGACAATCGTATACTCATTGCTCCCACTATGAAAACGAAGTCATATGAGCAACGTTCTTTTGCATACCAGCGCCCGGGGATGTGAAATGAATCGACCATTTAAATTAAACACAAAGAGACAGTGGTCCCTTTTAAGAGTGCTCTTAAAACACACCTTTTGCGATTGCAGGAACAATCTTAGAGACCTAATAATATTTTGTATCTTACATGTTTTCAGCATGTTTTTATTATTTCCAATTTCATGGTTTTTGATATTTGTTTTTATGTAGTGTATTCATATCATTATTGATATTCTAAAGCGCTTAGTGCTTTAAAAGGTTAGGCGCTATACAAAATCCTCACAATTTGTGTTACTCTAGACAGTACTCTCACATTGCACTAGCATATCATGAACATCTGCAAGGGTGCATATCTTGAGCTTAGACGCATCAGCTACATTCGCAAATATCTTTCAGCTGATGCCACTAAATACTCGTGTGTTCATTAGTACTTTTAAGAGTAGACTATCGTAACTCAATTTTGTCTGGTTCGTCTCAATATCTGCTCCACAAACTTCAAAAACGTTAAAAACACAGCTGTTTGAATCATTATTAGAGTACCACGTCACGCAGACCTATCCGGCCTCACCCAAGTGTACACGCCAGCAAGATACTTACGCTCCTCTTCTGACAATCGTATGCTCATTATTCCCACTATGAAAACGAAGTCATATGGACAAAGTTCTTTTGCATTCCAGGGCTCAGCAAAGTGGAATGAATTGCACATGGATATCAGACACAAAGACACAGTTATCTCTTTTAAGAGTGCTCTTAAAACTCACCTTTTTCGACTGCAAAAACAAACTTAAAAGACCTAAAAATGTATCCTACTTTATGTGTTTTCGACATTTGTTTTAATTTCCAATTTTGTTTGTTTTTGTTTTTTGTATTCATAACATTATGGATGTTGTAAAGCGCTTAGAGCTTCTAAAGATTAGGCGCTATTCAACGTTCTCATTATTATTATTATTATTATTATTATTATTATTATTATTATTATTATTATAATCACATCACCACAGTACGAGTGGGGGGGGGGGAAATCGCCTAACACTACATTACATCATATACGAATGTATATAGTGGCATCAACTGAAAGATATTTACGAATGGAACTGATGCGTCTCAATTCAAGATATGCAGCCTTGCATATGTTCATGACATGTTGGTGCAATGTGAGAGTACTGTCTAGAGTAACGCCTAGGTTTCGTACTGACTGTGAGAATTTAATGTTGGTGTTGCTGATATTTATTGTCTGAGGTAAAGGATGTGAATGAGATAGTATTTGTGTTGTGATCAGAATAGCCTCAGTTTTATCCTCATTTATCTGCAGCTTGTTACATGTCATCCATGATTTCACATCTGAAATGCACCTCTCTACTCCTTGGATGGTAGCATCAACTTCAGTTGAGTGGCTATTTGGGTGTCATCAGCATACAATTGGTGCAACACTGGGTGATGATCTATGACACTTGAGAGCGGCTGAGTGTACAGAATGATAAGGAAAATTATAATCTTCCTAACATGGAACAATCAACAACAAGTAACTCAATGAGAAAAACTGCAAAGAATGATTTCAACGAAAGGCATTTGAAACTGACGTAAATAATGTCTTATCACCCGATCAACAAATACAAGTATACGTATGAATTGACAAATATATAGCTCGTATAACGAGACAGATGTAAATGCCTGTAAGTTTGGTTATATCGTTTATATAACGACTTACCAAGGTAAAGGCATGTATGTTATGATCTTATCGTTCATGTAACGATTTAGCAATGTAAAGCTGAAATTATGAATTTATGAATTCATCGTTCATATAACGATGTTGCAATGTAAAGGTGAAATTATGAGTTTATGAATTTATCGTTCAAATAGCGAGGCTGCAATGTAAAGGTGAAATTATGAATTTATGAATTTATCGTTCATATAACGAGGCTGCAATGTAAAGGTGTAATTATGAATTTATAAATTTATCGTTCATATAACGATGTTGCAATGTAAAGGTGAGTTTATGAATTTATCGTTCAAATAACGAGACTTAGATGTAAATGTGAAACGTTTGCTCAGATGGTAATAGAAATAATATGTAACACGTATTTTATAACCATCGTGGCGTCCATTTGACGTACAAGATGTATTTCCGGTTCCACCCGCTCTATTCAATGGTCACGGATTCGCCACGCATGGTCCACTCCTCCCTGTCTGTTTGAAGGATCCTTCGAGAGCCCTCGCATTCAACACAGACCCGATGGTCGCGAAGCCTCGGACCTTCGTATCGAGAACACCAGTACACTCTTCCGAACCACCGTCACCGGACACAGCGTATACGTCACAAGAAACCACACAGATTCTGCGACTTCACATCATCCAATTATATATAATACATATATATAACGCAGCATACACAAAGGCAGCATACACAAGGTACCATACACACGGGCACAACACACGGCAGCTAAAATTAAAACAACTAAACCGTGTGATACATATGACACGGTTAAGTACTTTTCCATTCGTATATGTTGCGCACGCGCGCACATGAATTAATTCGTTATCCATTTACATCAAATGTTCAATGCATGCAGCGTATAATTAAATTCAATTTGTCTGTTCGGTTACAACAAAAAGCTATGTCGAAGCAGACTATAGTATTTCTAATATCATGGCGCTGTATAACCTAGGTATTTACTCTGTATGATTTAGAATAAATAATAAAACATCTTATATATGTAACAATTATGTCATATAAAACGAATAGAGATAAGAATACAATCTTAAATCTATTTAACCTCTTTAGCTGAAAGGTTTTGCTTCCTTAAAGTGTGGAGCTTTCTAACAAGACTGGCTGTAATGTGATGTTTACAGAGAATTTGCTGTGACCGATGTGTGCAGCTAGGTACTTAGACTTTATAAGCTGCAGGCAATTTGCACATGCAACATGAGCTGCGTTGCGCTCAATATTTCGAAATAACTAGAGCCGATAATTAATGAACCACCCTCGGTACGCTGTACGCGGCAGCGAAACCCGGGTACGTTTTTGACCACATAAACATATTGATACCAGTCATACACAATTCGATGACATTGAAATTCCAATCAACGGTGTAGAAGAAAAAAACAGACGGACGCACAATCTTGACAATTTTTACAAGGTGATGGGTGTTTTAGAAGAGATTTCGAAAACGTGAATGAGGAACAAAGGAAGATATCTATCCAAAACATTCAAAATACAAGAAAGTCAGTACCTGAGATTTGGCTGAAATTTACACAACGACTTTAAATGATGTGTGTTGCTAGTATTTCAAAACGTTTCGCAGCATGCAAGAAGAAGCAAAGGGTCTTTACACCAAGTTTGTAATTATGAATGATAAACATACTAATCGTCGCTTTTCGTAGGAAATTTAGAAACAAAACATTCTAAGTGTTACATGTGATTTTATTGATTTACAGAATGTTTATTTCGTCGTATTTCTAATTACAGCTCTTGCCAGATTTACTTATTTTTAGTTTTAATTAAAAAAAAGTATTTTTACCGTGCTCACAACTACTTTGAAGTTTCTAAATAGACTATCCTTTTTTCAGGACTATCGCCAACTTAAATATGGTACAAATACAATTTTAAATTTAAAAAAAACGTAGGCAATTAAAAAAAACAACCTTTATGGTTGATGTATAATACTCGACCTTCTATTGCCAATGGTCTCCTGATACAACTGCTTCATTTTGTATTATCCATTACACGATGAATAAACGATTATATCTTGTGCAATATAATCTTTCAGGGAACAAGGAATAAGCAAGATGTAGATTTAGATGGCACATCTCAGTAGAAGAGGGTAATTTGATATGCCTGTCTGTCAGGGACGCTACATGTGGTGGAATGGTTTAACGATCTCGCCTTTTACAGATTAATCTCCTCTCATCTCGGTTCGTGCCTCGCCTTGCACACAGCGGATATGTAAGAAAGATGGCCTGTAGTTTCCCGTCGGTCTGTGATTCTTCCCCGAGTCTTCCTGGATTCTTCCTCCACTAAATATATTCGCCCTTATGTATAGCCTAACACTTGCGGAGAAACGACATTACACGCATAAAACCAATCCAGATATATTAGGCAGGCATGCATTTCATTGAAAGGCACAGAACCACGGTAATGCCGGGGGCTACATATACAAGACATCTATTTTTAAACAAATAAAAAATACTGCAATTGCTTGCATACCAAATCCTCTTGGTTTCTTTGTTTTTACTGTATAGTGCTAATACCCATTCCCATACTCCGATCAATGGGTCAGATCACAAACCCATTGCATACATGACCCCCCCCCCCCCCCCCCCGGATGTAATTGTATTCTGCCACGCTGTAAGGATTAACCAGATTTCAACAAGTATATGTTAGACCTGAGACTAATAATTTCGCGCCGTCAATATGTATGAAGGTAAATTCGGCGAACAAGTGTCAAAAAACTAGTTAATTGATATGGCCATTAAATTGTAACTCGCCGTATTTTGGGCAAGCCAGTTACATAATATATGCGATCAAAGGTAAGTGATGGCATTTTGTTTACGGATCAAAAGAACATCAAGTGGGGGTCGTAAATCCATCCTTGGCAGACTGTTGGGACGGACAGTGTCTGGTAGTAATACGAGAAAACATCCACTCGGAATTGAGCAAGGCGTGGTCAACATTAGAATCGCAAGTTTAGTGTTTTAATTTGAATTTTATTTGAAAGATGACTATTATTGAATTATATTAAATTGTTGTTATTTGAATTTCACATTTTGTGTATTATTTGTTAATTTAACTGTCGGCACCGTTGCTTGGGGGCTCAGAGCTTGCAACTTTCTATCATTACTTCAATTTCTAAAAAAAACGAGCCAGGGTGGGTCTTCTGTAATAATTTAAATAGTATTGGGAGCACTCCACCCAAACTAAATAAAGGAAAACATCTACATATGTATATAGTTATTTTAGGAAATAACCGAGAATGTTACATTTTCTTCAAGGCATTACACAACTATAGAATCATCAATATGCTTCTATTCTGACAATATTATGTTTGCTATGCCCTTACACATCGGTAATGCAGATAACAGTTTCAAAAACAACCAACAAACACGGACCATTTGACATTACCCTGTCAACAGAACGTTTAAGTCGTATGGATCGAGGTGCTTGCTGTTTTAATAAATTTGCATTAGTTCAAAACCGTAGATATCAGCAAGAAATTTGGTTCTTTTTCAGCATTACTTAAACTTTTTATTTCCTATGCCTTTAATGAAGGTACTTAAATGTTAGTTGGGATTCAACCTTACCGATAAACCAAATTTTCCTACTTTCAATCTAGCTCGTAAAGTTTGATTAAGATATATCTAAACAGATTGATTACAAATATCTAAAATGTCATATATATAGTTTGGTTACAAACTATTTGAAAATGTATTATAAGCAGTTGAGATAGGTAAAATATGAAAATGTCTCTCTACCGTTTGGTTCAAAAATATTTGAAAATGTTAATATATACTTGTTGTTTTCTTGAAATAACAGACAGTTTTATATATATATATATATATATATATATATATATATATATATATATATATATATATATATATATATATATATATATATACAGTTTCGTTCGGAAATGGATGAAAATGTCATAAATGCAGTTTGGTTAGAACATATCTGAAAATGTCATGTATTCATTATTATTATTTTCTGAGAGAGAGAGAGAGAGAGAGAGAGAGAGAGAGAGAGAGAGAGAGACTTAAAACTTTATTTATAAACGTTCTGAATACCAGAAAGTCCATATGAATATTTTGACTTGTGTAATGTAGGGATTTCAAGTTATCTGCAATATGTATATGGGGTGGGTGTCTAAGTTTGTGCGGATATCAAATATCTTTCACGTTTTTTTTCTGTACGAAATCAGTAAATAAATTTGAATATGGCAAGCTGATTCTCATAATTTACATATTGTTTTATTTGTTCGGTTTTAGCTGTACATACTATATTTTTAGTATGTTTGAATGAAAAAAGTTTAATCCGGTAAAAGACTAGCTTGTCACAAAAACATGACACGAGTGCAGTTTTAAAGGCAGAAAACAATATAATTTACACCAAATTAATTTGCATTGACAAATTGAAATATAATGATGGAATAGTATGTGAAAATAACTGCCCAAATTGTAATGCACTTTGTGGATAAACAAAACCTTCTAATTGTATATCATTTCAGACTTACGCGGAATTAGTGAGGTATGACGTTTTAGCTAAGCGCTTCAAAAGATAAAAATGACTAGACACCTCTGATCTGTGTTTTATTTCAATGAAGTCACAAACCCAATAATCTTTTCACCCAGATTCTAAAATACTGCGACATACACTGTCGGGACATGCAGTTAAAGTATTTTTTTTAAAATACACTTATTGATTAATTTCTTGTAAAACCAAGGTATCATATTATCCCCTGAGTAACACACAGACGAACGGACAAGGTATGGCAATATCCATCTTGACTACCAAGACCCGTTGATAAATATAAATATGATATACATCCAATTAACAGAGAAACATACCCAATCATTCCTCATAGACCTTCACAACCAAGCATATACAGCACAATACATGCACAAACTACCCCACACGGATTTATAACGATAAATTTACATGATGATAGACAAATATATCGAATAGGCCTTGATAAAATCTTTGGATAAAAGAATATCAGCATACACACCGAAGACAAAAATACAGTAATACAAAATTAATCCAATAGAGAACGACTCTCGGTTGGGTTTGATAATTTGGTTTCAGTTATTTACTTTTTTTTGTGTTGGAAAGAAACTTTAGTTTAGCAGATGAGCCTTTCTCCTGAGGAAGGGTCACCTTCTCAGCTGCTTACATTCTTCAATATTAATATTTTTATTTGTTTCATTCAAGAATTATACTTAAACTTGTTAGGTATTCCAGTCTAACATCGCTTTCCTGCCAACTGAAATGTAGGCTATTACAGCTTGAAAACAAGCCCGTTTGCTGGTGCGAAAATTTGAACTTATTAGAAAAACGACATCAGAGAAGGCGGAGTGTGACTAAAACACGATGACTTTAATTTGTATTATTAATAAAGTGCCAACATGGACTGCCAAGTGTGTGATATAATCCTGAAAATTGACGTTAGTTGCAATGTCAGTCATCATCAAAACACTCTTCACAGTGCTACTATTTAGGCTGTATAACCTTGATGCCCAAAACATAAATATCAGGGTCGAGATTTTACATTGTAGTACTACCTAAATGTGTGATCTAATACAATCCAGAATAAATGTCTCGTGCACTGTGATATCACAATGAAAGCTCTGCATATTGATAAACAAATTCACACTACTCAATAGAGTGACGATTCTGACAAAAATTCTCTTTTATTGACCCAAGTCAGGATATGACCAAATTTTTACCATAGAGATCGATTTATGTTCATTTTAGTTGGACTTTGCAGAATTGTCAATATTCTAGTTTTAACAGTCAATCTCCTGATTTATCACATGAAATATATGCATGAAAGAGATTAAGAGAGGGTGATTTAAGAGAAGTTGGTTTCAGATAGTGTATGTATAAGTTTAGAATTGAAGATGCTATTAAATCTTTTCTTAGATCCAGATATAAATTACAAGTTTGGAACAGTTGAAGAATGTGGACTTAGTAGTGATGAAACATGTATAAAGGTAATTAACAAAAGCATATTAAATTCTCTTTTGCTCATATACATTGCAAACTCTATTGTTTAAAATGGTCCATACATTAAAACAGTTTGAACTAGACAATTCATGATCAGTACATGTATATTATATTGTATACTTGATGTGAACAAGCTGCACACCTCTTTTCATGAATTGAGCCATTAGCATGTATCCAAGTTCCATTGAATTATACATTTTTACATTTCATCAATGATATAATTTTTATTTGTAACCTGACAGCAAAAATGCCAGTAATGAAGAATGATTATTTATAACAGATAATGAAATTTAAGTAATAAAAATATAGATCAAATTTTTATATTTTTTTAAAATGTTTTCCTTTATATTGATGTATTAGTTGGAAACAGAATAATGAATAAGAGTTAATGGTGGACTTGCTGGTGGATACATTTATAATCTGGGAAAGCTTTATCACAAATGTATATGGACACAAACTGACCATTTTACATCAGTTTATTAATAAAGTTTATACAATTAAGATCTGTAATAACAGTTATCAAGGTGTGCTTTTTTGGAAACTAAATTGTGTGGCAAGCAAAACTGAACTGTAATTAATGCAATCTGCAAGTAGTTAATTCAATAACTACTTAGTGTGTGATTATCAGTAGGTCATTGATTCCTGAGAATATATAGAAAACATGTGCAGAAAAATATGACTCAGTCAAAATTGTATTGAAAACCAGTATTAACATGCATTTTCCATGTTGCCATAATTTGATTTTGTGCAGCATTTATAATACCCGTGTTATGTTTATTTTTCTAATTCAGCGGATAATAAAGGAATGTTAATATGGAATACTTTGTGTATATGCTTTTTGTGGATTTCATTGTCAGTATGCAAACAAACAAAAAAATTATAAATTGGCTACTATGTGCCTTTATCTTTTTATAGTGTATTGGGGGTGCTGGATTTACAGTGGAATTGCTTTGGACAGATCATGTCATGAGTACTACGCTGTTTTACAAACAGTCAGACTGCAACAGTGTCACATATTTCTGTGAAAGTCTGAGCACATTTTTGAAGGTAATATGCTTTTTCATCAGTAAATACAGTGTCTTTACATTTGATTTCTGTAATTATAAAGGAAAGTAGTCACAATGAACTCAAGAGTCTTCCAAACCTGATCTCTATAAGTATCACACCCACTGAAAAGTCTGGAATATCAAATGGGTTCCATCCACCAATAGCTTAACTCATCTGTACATCAATAAGAGTACCATATTTTGTTAATATTTTTAACTTTATAAACATTAATAAATATTTTTGAGGTTGCCATGAAAACAAGTTCCAAATTTTTCAAAATCAATTTGTGGCTTTTATTTCAGTCTGATCTTGTCAACTTATTAAAGTTATTATGCGGTTTGTCACACACACACACATGCATTAAAATTGTATTAAAGTTCTAGTACAGAGATGACCCCTGTGTGACAAAATCACGATGAAACTTTCAACACATTTATCCGACATGCTTTGTTACAAGCCAACATTCTTGTTAGCATTGGAGTTCCAATGAACCAGTGGCCTTGTGGTTAGAGCATCTGCCTTGGATGTGGGAGGTTGCGGTTTTGAACCCTGGCTGAGTTATACCAAAGACTTATAACAATGATATTAACAGCTGCATTGCTATTGCCCAGCATTAAGACATTAGTGTTAGAATTCATTGGCCTGGTGTCAGGATAATGTAAATGGGTGGGACAGCATGCCACATGTCTTTTGTATGATGGCCCAATAATAGAAATCACTATAAACTGTCACACACCAGACATCGTAATGATATGACTGAACAATTATTAAAGATATGTAAAGCATTAAAATCACGCAAACACTCTTTGGAATTCCTATTCACTTATTTTTTTAGTTCCCACCCACCCCTCCAACAACCATCCCTGAAGATTAACTGGTTTGTCCCTAACATATATTAAGTTTTGACTAAGATTATCCATATTTAATGAGTGCACTGTACTTTTGTAAGTAATTTAACATTTTAAAAAAGGAAATTCAGCTCTGTGTGACATTTGCACTACCGTATATAACCTTTCAGCAACATTGACAAAAATAGTAAAAGTCTCTTTCTCAGACCATTTTACATTGTCTTTCTGCATGAAGCCTTGGTAGCATTTCTATAGAAGGACTTCTAACTCTAGTCAGGTGAGATTTATCATGAATATTCATGCACATTTATAGAAGACTATAATTCATTGATGTATTGACTACAGTAAATGCTTCTCTGAAAAGCTTTATAACGTTTTCCATTGGTAGGAATTTTAGTTTCTTTCAAAATACCAAGAAAGGCATTTTAATCAAGTTATGATTGCTTAACATGTTTTTTATTATCTGCAATGTGATTATGATTTTCATTATCTCCAATGTGATTATGTTTTTCAGAATGAGCAGAATGTTTTCATGCATGCGGCTCAGTCAAAGTTTCTTGGAACATTTGAGGTTGATATACAGACCCTGCATTGTTCATCATGCAAAACTGCTGTCAGAAGCATTGATCATAATTATGTCTGCAGGTTGTATATCAATGCAAAAGTTATGGTACAAAATGGAAACTTCAAGGAATTTCCTCCTGCAAATGGAACTGTAAATGTTGGTGATGACTCATTAGAATTGAATTTCAAGTCTGAAGGTATCGTTGATATTGTTGATGGCAACCATACCTTAATTACTCAAAAAAGACTCTGTGAAGAGTTCAAAGACATACAGAGCCTGAGCAAAGTTTTACACAATTATTAAAATGTGCATTTGAATTTAAAACAAAAAACCTTATGTCTGTGTTTACTGTTATATTTAAAGCTTCAGTCACTTGTCTTATAAGATGTCAGATTTAAAAATAAATGGATTACCATGATATATACTTGATAATATGCTTTTTTATTACTCTATCTGACCTAATTAACATATTCCAATATGTGCTTCCTATCCCTTTTTATGAAATATTCAAATAAAGACATAGTACCAATTACAAGCATTTCATTTATTCATTTACATTCTTATTGCATAGACAATTTGATGGTTGAAGAGATTATATATTTTAGCTGAACTTTATTTTTGTGCTGAAAATGTTTATGGTTCACTGAATGTCAAAGCCAATTAAGTTATTCCTTACAAAGATTTATATATACAGGAAACACATTGGCCAAAGCGTACTGAATTTTAAAGTTCCACAAGTAATGTCATGACATCATTTTATGGCAAAACTTGACCAAGCACAGATTGATATAATACATTTCAGAAAGTTCTACATTTACATTTATAACAAGAATTTCTAAATGCCATGTGATATTATCATTACAAATTTGGGTATTTAAAAGTATTGTGGTACAGTAAAACATGTTTTCAAAGACCACACCTTCTGCCAAAAGAAATGGTCTCTCAAAACAGGTCATAATCCTACATAATCAATAAGTCTATGTATGGAAATTATGGTCTCTCATAACAGTGGTATCAAGACAGGTTTTACTGTATTATTATTTTGATTCTCTATTCATTTCCTCGGGATTACAGCTCAGTAAAGGTGTATTTACTAAACTATTCTGATTACACATTTATCAACAGTAGGGTTGGCACACATTAGAATGGAATGGTGGTGGATGGAGGTAAAATAGATAATTTACCTCATGAATTTATATAAAAATACTAACCTTATAAGAATCACTGGGATGGTTTGGTAGTCTCCCATTCATTAAATTTGAATGTTACACTCTACGTTCTATGCTCAATTATATACATTTTCAAATTACATGTAACATTAAGTAGCCCAACAGATGACCTTGTATGCTGGATCAGTGCAATGTGCAAGGATTTAAGATATAGGCATGAAACAATATAATGAAAGAGGAAATGTGAGAGGATGGCAGCAGATAGAGAGAAAGACCAGAAATAATAGTTGGTCAAGTGCATATAAGAAGATGGATATTTAGAAGGATTGATAACATATAAGGAAAACAAAGTACATTGCAAGATTGCAAATAACTGAACCATATACATGTAATTATAGACAGTTGTTGAAATCAGTTAGGCAGTTGAGATTGCAAATATTTTGTATTAAGTGTGGCTGATTAGTCCCATGATGGGGAAAAAAACGTGCTTAGATAATCACTTGCACAGTACACAAGGATCCATGGGAGAAAAACAGTGGTCATTGATCAGGTGGTCAACATCTGCAGGCAAACTTGATAGAAACTAGAGCAAGGAAAGGATGGAGTTTTGAAGTAGATGGCCACTAAACTAGGTTTTGAGTGCTACTCCATTTGCAATTAAAAGGGTGCCATACAGCATGAGTCTACTGTATAAACACTTGTTCTGAAAGAAGGAAAGATTTTTTTATTTTTCTATTTTCCAGGCTTTTATTTTAATTTTTCCAAATGCTGGCTGATCATCCATTTGCAAAACATATTTCTCCAAAACTTGGGTTTTTACCTAGAGGTCATAAATGTACATTATGGTATGAGACATCGAGGTGATTAGCCAAATGTTGCTAATTAATTGCTTGTATGCTTTTTGATTCTAACAGCCATACATGCAGTTTGTACTAAATGCTGTTGTTCACACTAGCCAAATTTTGGCTAAGGATACATTTATTCAAAATTTGGTCTTTGCCTAAAAGTCATACAGTACATTATGGAAACGGACAATATTGCAGTTAGCCAAATTTTGGCTAATCAGTTTCCTAGATTCTGCAACCATACATGGGGATTATACTAAAAGACACTAGCCAAATTTTGGCTAAGCATTCATTTAGCCAAGATTTGGTTTCAACCTAAAAGTGTGAACAACTGCTTTGTAGGAATTAGCCAAATTGGGCTAAAAGGACATTAGTTGTGTACCAGCCTCACTGAGTATGGCAACAGGAATCCTTAGCCAAAGTTTGGTTAAGAATTCATTTAGCCAAGATTTGGTTTCAACCTAAGAGTGTGAAGAACAGCTTTGTAGGAATTAGCCAAATTTGGGCTAAAAGGACCTTAGTTGTGTACCAGCCTCACTGAGTATGGCAACAGGAATCCTTAGCCAAATTTTGGCTAATTTAAAACCTGCCTAGCTCCTTCCACAGACAGTAAAGCCATTGAATAGTTATATACTATATATTGATCAAAAGCTCTTCAAAGATTCTCATTATGTGCCTTTTCTACTTTGGGTTAAGAGATTTTAGCCCATAGCAGAGGCCTGATTTGAGTAAATGGAAAAGCTCAAGTGAAATCGGAAGCTATGTAGTGTTATAAACACTCATAAGTCCATGCTGTTACAAACCCTACAATTACTGGTCTTATAAGCCACTTTTAATTACAAGAATTACGAGGGGTATTTTCATTATGAATCCACCTCAAGCAAAGTATGCTTTCACTTGGGATGTGGGACAAGTGCTCAAATATTTAAGTAAGTTGTTTCCCTTGCAGGATCTAGATTTTAAGTTGCTATCATTTAAAACTGTGGCTCTTCTAGCACTTTCCACAGCAGCAAGCGCACAAACATTGATTGCCATGAATATTCATAATGTGTATATCAAACAAGGATATTCAGTTTTATTTCTCTGCTCTACTTAAAACGTACAGACAAAGAAAGAGGTTTTGTTTAAAAATCCCTCATTTTTCTGAGGAAAGGGTATGTCCTATGCACACACTTTTACATTACCTTGATAGAACTCGTGTTTTTAGGAAATGTGATCAGTTAATTGTGTCTTTTCATACTTTTAAAGCAATTACAAGTAGTACATTAGCAAGGTGGTTTACAGCGGTGCTACAACTTTCAGACATTGATGTCCAGTATTTTAAAGCTCATTCATATCGTTCAGCTTCAACATCCGCAGAATATAGGGGAGGTTGTTCCCTTCAAAAAAATTCATAGAACAGCAGATTGGTCCTTGACCAAGAATTTTCACAAATTCTTCTTACGCGATATAAATTCAAATAAGACTTTTGTATAAGCAGTTCTAAATATGGAATGAAAGTGTTGAATTCGACTGTTTTTATTGTCTTCTTTAAACATGATAATTTATTCATGTGAAGCCAAAGGCTTACAAAAAATAATGGGCCCCTATCCAAGCATACTTTAGATTTGATGGATGGGAGGCATTATTGGAGTAAGCCGGAGGCTGAGCATGTATAACCCTCCCAGTGATATGTTCCCACCCTATTATGAGGTGTTATAGCCAACAAAAACAGGGTTAAAATATGACAATGGCTGTCAGAATAAAAAAGGAATTGCTTGCTTGTCCTTTTTAAGAGAATTTGACTATAGTAAGAATACTACATGGTTAATTCCCAAACATCTGTATTAACAATACCCCATTTTCCCAGCACTGATTTTGTGATCTCCAAAACCTGATGTAGTAACAATACTACATTGCCCTCCACCAAGAACATGTAGTAACAATACCCTATCTCCCAGCACTGATTTGTTTTCTTCAAAATCTGATGTAGTAACAATACTACATAGCTCTCCACCAAGCCCATGTAGTAACAATGCCCTATTTCCCAGCACTGATTTTGTGACCTCTAAAACCTGATGTAGTAACAACACTACATAAGTCTCCACCAAGAACATTTATTAACAATGCCCTATCTTCTAGCACCAATTTGTTTTCTTCAAAATCTGATGTAGTAACAATACTACATGATTCTCCACCAAGTCCATGTAGTAACAATACCCTATCTTCCAGCACTGATCTGTTTTCTTCCAAATTTGATGTAGTAACAATACTACATGGCTCTAAACCAAACCAATGTAGTAACAATACCCTATTTCCCAGCACTGATTTGTTTTCTTCAAAATCTGATGTAGTAATAATACTACAAAGCTCTACACCAAGCCCATGTAGTAACAATACCCTATCTTCCAGCACTGATTTGTTTTCTTCAAAGAACACAAACACAGCGATTTAAATTTACTATAGTAATATCAATACATAATGTTGGAATTGTGTATGACATAGCAATGATACACATACGAAGAGGTCATAAAAGTAAGTCCACCTTTATTGATAAGATTAATCAAGATGGACAAAAATAATGACAGTTCTTATTCAACTTTGAGGTACAATTGATTTATTCTTCAGAAAAGATAGAATAAGAATATAAATTGTATAAACAAAACCACAATTACAACAGCAGCTTTTTCAACTAAAAATTAGACTACAAAAACTGTTCATTTTGCTAGATCAATCAGCTCAAAAACAACTAAAACCATTCTTGGATTAGTGTGTTTGAAATATGTTGCAATTAATGCTGGTCTTGATTATTGCAAAAATATTTTCAAGTGATGATGCAAATCAGGACATATTTGATATTTTGTGTGCTCCCAGTACATGTGTATATGAGTGTGATAATATCACTATATTGCCAAGTTGGGGTCTGCTAGGTGTTTTAGACCTTGTTAGGATATATTCAGTTTAAAATTAGAATACTTTCTCCTAGCTGAGATGAACTGAGCATAGATTTACATTAGCTGGGATCAGCACAGAATATGCACCAACTCATTGAGTAGTCTTAGTCTAGCACAGATGATACTTAAGATGGGATCATGCTCAAAGTACAGTGTCATGATGGGACCTAGCAACAAGATTACTAAATGTGACTATAAGACTGTAAATCAAAGTCATTGTATAAATATTACTTGTCATATTTAAACATATAAAATATCTAATTAAATTTAAGGTAATTCCTGAATACATTTACATACCGTTTCACAACATTTAATATTTGCTTATACCAAGAGGTGTTAAAGTTAAATGTGACTAGTTATAGATTTTATGTTTATATAATATTTGGATACAAAGAAAGATGTCATTGGTACATCAAGTTTGTCATCTTGAAGACCATGATAATCCTTCTCTCCATGATCAATACAGATAGATACCTAACAAGTGTATCACCTTAAAATGAATAATGAGCATTGTTTTATATAGTAAGGGCTGTTCCATTAAAACTTGTGACCTAGGGAAGGCACTTTTAAAGTGGGGTACTCATACATAGATGCAATTTAGAAATTTCTTATCATTTTAATATGAACTCATTGAAATCAAAGTACCCTGGCATAGATTTTAAAAAAATGCATTCCCTGAGTACCATGTACGTTTAAATAAATTACAAGAGCAGTTAATTTTAGGGGGAACCATTTTGTTGCAATTTTGAAGAATTTTGTATTTGTCCACAATCTGATCAGTGTGATGTTGTAACAGTGTGCTAGAGATTCTGACATTTTTTCCCCATATTGGGGAACTTTTAAATTTAGACAATTCCCTGCTTCCTCTATTAAATTTTGATCATTTTCATGTATAGACGAAGCAACTACATTTTCATTATACCCTGTATCAAAGTGGACTTCATTCAAATTTCTTGCCATGGATACATTTGAAATAACTCCCAGTAGAGTGCGAGATTTCTCAGGGACAGCAATTGACACATTTTGTTCCCTGTTCCAAATATCATTATCTGTGAAAGCAGTATTATCACCAGTGTCTTTATGGTTAGGGTTAATACCCAAACAAATGCGATATTTTCTGGTGTTAACTTATTGAAGTCAACTAAATTCTGCCCTGTCGACCTTTTTTTTGGTCGCTTTCCCCACTTAGCCAGTGGACGGTCCTTCCACAACATTCTTGGAAGAATTATCTCCCTTAACATATGCTTTTGCCTGTTTGACAACAACGGACTTTGTCTTAGATATGTGTATTGCCTTTTTTTTCCCTTTTCGAACTTTTACCGTTTTATTTCCTTTCCTTTTAGAGGATATTTGGACATTTGCTCCAATATCATTGATATCAAACTCCGAAAAGTCTGACATCTCGGAATCAGATGGGGTAATTGACAGGACATCGCAAAGAATAACGGCCCAAAAAATGTCATTTCAATATAAAATGAATGTAGATTATTTTTTTAAAACTCGACTCCATCACCTTAGATTCTCTAAACTCTCAAGACTCTGTGTTTCGACCCTGACAAACTTGCCATATCGGTTCGTTTTTCTGCTTGTCTGTAGACTGGAATTTAACATGCACCAAAAAACTTCCGTATAAAATTTTAAATTATCATATTAGGGTGATAAACGTTCATAGCGATAAATTTGAGAATCCCCTTTTCTTGCTTCAAGGCTGACTTTTACAAAATGTTTTAGCACTAAGAACCCTTTTCAAGTTTGCGTGCTGTTTATTTTTTTTTAAATTAGTTTGTTTGCTAGTTCGTCGGATGGATGGATGGACGGATATACAAACAGACAGGCAGACAACCATGTATAGAAAGATAAGAGCTCACTTGATCATGTGTCGGAAAGAAAATTGTATTCGGATCAATAAATAAATGCTGATACTACTATATTTTGCCAGTGTTTCGACCTTCAGTAAGAATAAAATAACATAGATTATTATTTAACATACAGCAGGTTTGTGAAATAAACTGATTGTCATTTAATACCCTATTATTGCTTAAGTTATCATTCAAAAACCCCACCCACGTCTAAAAGTAGTCAACATATGACAGTTTTAAAGACAGTTTCCGGTTTTTAAATTTCCGTTTTATGTGTATGTGAATTTAATTAAATCCTGCTAATTACTGTAGTCGTTCTGATGATTAAATTTAAAGAGATCAAAGAAATGGTACACAATCAGAGTAGTCAATCATAAAAAAGAACAATTCAGGGTGGGCACATATAGTTGATTTTTTTGCATGCTAATACACCCAGTCTACGTGTCATATATTTATTTTGGAGTTTGCATTACAATGGCAAATATGAACGATGGAGTGTCAAGGAAATAAGCGTGGTTCGATACGATTTATAATCTGGGGTAGATATTTAAAGTCGGAAAAGCTGAGTGTTTAATAGTAGAACTTGTAGCTTATTTGTTTATTTTTAAACCTATGTGTACCTATAATAGACACCTGTATATTTATATAGTTACATGTACTGGGGAGAATGAAAAGACGTATTTGGTAATTTAGGAATAGTTTATAATTATTTTAATTTTCCTTTTGCATATGATGGTTTATGCATCCACCAACACTGCAAATCTTAAAATGTGTAAATGTCCCCCACACGCAGTGTTGCCAGATACTTTTTTTTAATTACCGCTCATGTATCTTTGAAAAGCAGCCCAAAAAACCGCCCAATTTATAAATAAAAATCTGACGAGTAAATAAGAACCAAATACCATAAATAAGTATCACTACAAACATTTATTCATCTGTAACTTCAAAGTATTCCTCAGGTAGAACGTCCTCGTCGTGATCAGCTGATTCAGTTGTCGCATAAATGTTCAAATTGAAATTACTCAGCATTGCTGTAGATGGGACAAATCCATTGCAACAGATCCCGTTGCGCTTGATATAGCTTCGAATGCGTAACAAAGCTTCCATCATGCCTTGCCCCATCCTGTTTCTAAGCTTCGTTTTAATCAGATTCATTTGAGAAAAAGTTATTTCGACGGCTGCATTACTGTAAGGCAACGCCAACACACATACAATGTCCCAGTTGTTGAAAGTCAAAAACTCCGCAAGAGTCCGTATGATTTACCACATTTATCCAAAACTGCTCAACTTCGTTATCACTATAGTGTGCCCAAGAGATTAAACTTATTCGCATCCACTGCTGCTCCAGGTCTCCCAAATTTCCCTTGTACAGAGGTTAAAAGGACAACTTTGATAAACTGTGGCTTCTGTGCTCCAAGGACGACAGAAGGTGAGAAATCAGCCACAGATTCAAGCTGCTCAACATTTGCCGGCAATCTCAAACGCAGTTCCCTTAGTAGTTCCAACAGATAATGACGACAGCGCTCTTTTATTTGGTCTGCCATACAGCGCTCAATTTTGGAGTCGTGCAGCAACAAGTTGAATTCAATGCCATAGTTGATCGCTGCTAAAGGTAAATGGTTAGACATGTTCTCTAGATCAAATGCTATTGTTACACGCACAGGGGTATTCACTTGACCGAGCGGTGTCAAAACCCTGGCGCGAGTCACGCTGGAAGTCATAAGTTTTCCCCAAATTTCCAAAGACTTCCATACAACTTGAGTTGTAAAATGGAAAGAAAGACGTGTCTGCTATAACTAATAATCTTTGCTCTAATCAATTGGCGACCCAGAGGAGGCAACTTGCCCAAACGTCCATTAACTGCACCTTTGCATGGTTTTTATTCATTATCATCTGTTTTCCGTACCGATAGCTTGTCATGCCATAGAAATTACACCAGTATTCCCTTACTAACTGGGAAATATTTAACTGCGCGACCCTAGGCCAGTCAATCCACAGAATTTCCGGCGTATCACGCTCATATACATACGCCCATTTCCCACTATGGCCACATAAACGGTACCTACCAAGTTCCAACTTATTGATTCCATTCTATAATTTACTGATTTCCAACCATAAATGCTGCCTTTTCAATCACAATACTTGTATACACCGCTGAATTTTAATATGGACTATGTTACAAAAAGGGACAGTCATTCGGCTTGTACCCAAATTCACTACTAACGACCCCCGCATGGCTCAAATTCACTAACACATACTCCAAATTTATTACACTATGATCGCTCCCCACTACGGAAATGTGGTTGGTCTTACAATTCGCAGCATCACGTTTTGATACAACGTTAACAATTCAAGACCATGATGACGAAGAATTAGAGGATTTCTACGACCAACTGCAATAAGTCCTGGACCAGACCCCAAAGAAATACATTCATGCTGTGCAAGGAGACTGGAATGCCAAAATAGGAGAGGATGCCGTTGATAACTGGAAAGACATATGTGGACGCTACTGCAATGCAGAGACCAACGACAGAGGCTTAAGGCTCCTGGAATTTGCCAGCTTCAATGATCTGAAACTGATGAACATGTTTGGTCCACACAAAGCATCGAGAAGGTGGACCTGGCATAGCCCGAATGGAGAACACCATAACCAGATTGATTATATCATGGTAAAGAGACGTTTACACACCAGCGAAAACATTGCCAAGACAAGAAGTTTCCCAGGAGCAGATATTGGAAGTGACCATGATTTAGTTATGATGACTCTCCGACTACGTCTAAAAGAAGTCAACAAAGAGGGCCCCACATGAATTAAGTTCAACCTTGACAAGCTAAAAGACCCAGAGGTATTGGAAGCGGTAACAGGCTGATTCGGACCATGGCTGATTCGGACCAAGCTGATTCGGTCCAAATAACGGGCTGATTCGGACCAGATTTCTGGCTGATTCGGACCAGATTTTTGGCTGATTCGGACCATGTGAAATATCAATAGGTTTCGTCTGAGATTTAAATGTATCCCTTACATTTGTTTAAGACACGATATTTCACATTATTTCCCATGTACGTTGAGCAGTTCAAATATGCATTTAAGGAATCATTAACTTGAATTTAAGGTATCGATCATTAAATTGTATGCATATTGTTGGGGACAAAAATCGTAGCAACATTTATTCATACATGGATGATATTAAAACAAGAACTGCATCACGTGACATTGTCAGCCATTTTGGATTACATCGTCAAGATTCGAACCTGGAACTATTAGAACATTTATTTATCAGGACTTGCAATTCTATTAGTGGATTATTTTGTGAATTCTATATTTGTTGGATTTGATTCTCTAAAACCGTAAGTTTATTTATTTTATGAAAATAATTGTACTTAATAAAAATCATTGTTAAAGTTTTACAAGCATGCTAGTTTTCACTCTTTCTGTGTTGCTGCTTATTCGAGCCTAAGCACGTAACATGTAAATTGGTGGCTATCGTCCGGGATTGAAATAAATTTGAATTTAAATTTGAATTTCACCTAGTTTTTGAAAATTTTAAATCATTAGTGAGACTGACACGCTTGTATCAAAATGACATCTAAGGTAGAAATATTTCTTTCTAATCCTACCCAGGAGCAATTAGATCTTTTAAAAAAAAGATGAGTTGGTTCAACTTGCCAAAAAATACGATCTTTCCGAAGTGAAGGCTTCTTTAACGAAACAAGATATCAAAAAGATTTTGGTCCAGTATTTGGTAGAACAGGATCTTTTGGAACAAAGTGCTTTTATTCCAGTCAGTAAGTCTGCATCAGACTCTGACATTAAACTAAAGGAATTAGAATTAAAATTCCAGATGGAATTAGAGTTAAAGAAGCTGGAGTTTCAGGAAAGGGAGAAAGAGAAACAAATTGAATTACAAAAAGAACAAATGCGAATTGAGAGAGAGGAGAAAGAGAAACAAATTGAATTACAAAAAGACCAGATGCTGATTGATAGAGAAAAAGAGGAGAGAGAGAGAAAGGAAAGGGAGAAAGAAAGACAATTACAATCTGAAAAAGAGAGAGAGACAAGAAAGGGAGAAAGAAAGACAATTACAATTTGAAAAAGAGGAGAGAGAGAGAAAGGCAGGAAAGGTTACAAGAAAAACAAATTGAACGAGAGAGAGAGAGAGAGAGAGAGAGAGAGAGAGAGAGAAGGAAGAAAGGGAATATCAGTGTAAAATGAAAGAATTAGAGCTGGCAAGTGAGAATCACCATCATACTTCAAATCAAAATTTTGATTTAGCATGGAATATTAAATTAGTGCCCCCTTTCAAAGAAAAAGAAGTGGACAAATATTTTATTCTTTGTGAAAAAGTTGCAGAAAATTTAAAGTGGCCAAGAGAGAATTGGACTCAATTACTACAATGTGTACTTACTGGTAAGGCTAGTGAGATTTACACTTCACTGTCTGTTCATCAAAGTAGTGACTATGATGTAGTTAAAGAATGCATTTTAAGAGGTTGTGAGTTAGTTCCTGAAGCTTATAGGCAAAAATTTAGAAATTACAGAAAAGAAGCTGGACAAACTCATGTCGAATTTGCTAGACAAAAAGAGCATTTGTTTGATAGATGGTGTTTAGCCAAGAAAGTCGAGCAAGATTATCAAAATCTCAAGCAAATTATATTAATTGAAGAGTTCAAAAACTGTTCATAGTGATGTTAAAACTTATCTTAAGGAGCATCAGATTGAAACCTTGGAAAATGCTGCTCGAGCTGCTGACGAATATTTTTTGACACATAAAGTTCCTTTTGTTAACAAGACTTCTACTCAACAATTTAATGGCAGAAAAGAATTTCCGTCTAATTCAAGCCCTTCTAAAACTCAAACTAACACAACTTCAAAAATCAGACTTCAGAGAAGTTTGATTCTAGATCCTTGTCCCTTCGATATGAATGGTTCATAGTCTGATTTTGATATGGAGAATTATGAACCATTCATATGGAAGGGTTCTCTTGGGTGATTTAGCCAATCCCACCCCTATTAAAATTTTAAGGGACACAGGAGCCTCTCAGAGTCTTTATTATCAGATACTTTGCTTTTATCTGAGAAGTCTTCTTCTAATGAAAGTGTTCTTGTTCAGGGAGTAGAGTGCGGCTTTGTTAATGTTCCTCTCCATTGTGTAAATTTGTTATCAGACTTAGTGTCAGGACCTGTGACAATCGGAACAGTCTCGGTTTTACCCGTAGAGGGGATAGATTTATTGCTAGGCAACGACTTAGCTGGGAACAAGGTTGTGGTTAATCCACTTGTAAACGACAAGCCTAATTTGAATCAGAAAGTTGATCCAATTGAAAAAGAAATCCCTGATATATTTCAAGCTTGTACAATTACTAGAGCTATGGTAAAGAAAGCTCTTGAAAATGAAGTTGAAAAGGGCAGTATTCCCTTATCTGACACCTGCATGGGTCAGGTTTATGATGTTATAGCAGGCAGCATTCCTTCAACTGACGCTTGTAAAGGTCAGGTTTTTTATTAGGTCACTTTTACTCTTGGTTTAGATCAATCAGAAGGTATTGATCATAGTGATCCTCTTTTGACAACTCATTCTCTTTATTCTAATCAGGGTGATGATCATGAGAATGGTGTTACAGAAGGCAGCATTCCTTCAACTGGCGCTTGTATAGGTCAGGTTTTTGATGAGATAACTTTTACTCTTGGTTTAGATCAATCAGAAGGTATTGATCATAGTGATCCTCTTTTAATAACTCATTTTCTTAATCAGGGTGATAAACGACAGTCACTTGTCGTCGAACAGGAAAAAGATCCTGAGATCTCCTGTTTGTTTCAAAAGGTCATAAATGAGACTGAAGCCACTGAAGTTCTTGTCTGTTATTTCATTAAAAATGGAATTCTTATGAGAAAATGGAGACCTCCCAAGGTACCTGCTGGTGATGAGTGGTCAGTGAACTATCAAATAGTAGTTCCAAAACCTAACAGACAGGAAATACTTAATCTGGCCCATGAAACTCCTTTAGCTGGTCATTTAGGGATTAATAAAATGTATCACAAGATCTTGACTCACTTCTATTGGTCAAAAATCAAAAGTGATGTTGTCAAATACTGTAGATCTTGTCATACTTGTCAAATGGTAGGAAAACCCACTCAGAAGATACTTAAGGCTCATCTGCAACCTATTCCTGCATTTGACGAACCATTCAGTAGAATTATGGTAGATTGTGTAGGTCCCTTACCTAAGACCAAGTCAGGTAACCAATACCTGTTGACCATTATGTGTGCGTCAACAAGGTTTCCAGAGGCTATTCCGTTGAGGAATATAAAATCTAAAACAATAGTAAAAGCTTTGATAAAGTTTTTTACTCAGTATGGCCTTCCCAAATCTGTTCAGTCTGATCAAGGTTCAAACTTTATGTCTGGTATTTTCCAGCAAGTTATGTATGAATTAGGCATTCAACAATTCAAATCTTCTGCCTATCATCCTGAGAGCTAAGGGGCTTTAGAAGGATTTCATCAGACTTTGAAAAATATGATTCGATCATATTGTTTTGATACAAATAAAGATTGGGATGAAGACATTCATTTACTATTGTTTGCTGTTAGAGAATCAGTTCAAGAATCTCTAGGCTTCAGTCCCTTTGAACTGGTTTTTGGACATACTGTGCGTGGACCATTGAAGTTATTGAAAGAGAAACTTTTAACTAATGAAGATACTGAAATTAATCTTCTTGATTATGTGTCTGATTTTAGATACAAATTGTCAAAGGCTTATGAGGTTGCAAAAACAAATCTGCACTCTGCGCAATCTAAAATGAAAGCAAGATATGATAAAAATTTGAAGGAAAGGAGCTTTCAACCTGGTGATAGGGTCCTGGCTCTCTTGCCTTTGCCACAAAACCCTCTTCAGGCTAAGTATTAGGGTCCCTACACAGTCGATAGGAAAATTAATTAAATTACATTATAAATACTCCTGGGAGGCGCAAACAAAATCAACTTTGTCATATAAATATACTAAAAGAGTATATTGAAAGAGATAACCATGCTAAACATGTAATTAATTTAGTTGTACCTATCACACTCAATGAAGGAATATCATCAGATTCTACTGATATCGAAGTGACGACTGATATTGAAATGACGAATCTTTGCAATTAAGAAATTATGAGAAATCTAGACCAGAAACTCACATTTGCAAGTGCAAGAAAGAAATGAATTGAAGCAATTATTAATAGAATATGAGCACTTATTTCCAGATATTCCTACAAGGACAAACAAAATTTTTCATGACGTTGAAATTGAAAATTCAAAACCTATTAAACAACATCCATACAGGATGAATCCACTCAAACAGGAATACTTAAAAAAGGAAATTCAATATTTGCTGGAGAATGATTTTATAGAGCCCAGTAAAAGTGATTGGAGTTCACCATGCATACTTGTTCCAAAACCAGATAAAACTTTCCATATGTGCACTGATTATAGGAAGGTGAACAGTGTGACAAAAACAGATTCATTCCCATTACCAAGAATTGACGATTGTATTGATAAAATCGGGAATGCCAAGTATGTCACCAAATTTGACCTTCTGAATGGATTTTGGCAGATTCCACTGACAGAAAGAGCAAAGGAAGTCTCAGTATTTGTGACTCCAGATGGACTTTACCAATATAAAGTAATGCCGTTTGGAATGAAAGGGTCGCCAAGTACATTTCAACGTCTCATGAATATGATTACCTCTGGTCTAGAAAATTGTGATGCTTATATAGATGATGTCATCATCTACAACGACACCTGGATAGAACATCTAGCAACAATTCGAAAATTCTTTGACAGACTCATTGATGCATGTTTGACAATTAATTTATCTAAAAGTGAGTTCTGTCGTGCTAGTGTGACTTTCTTAGGACATATTGTGGGACATGGGCAGGTTAAACCAATAGATGCCAAGGTTGAGGCTATCTCTAAATTCCCTGTGCCTGAAAATAGAAAACAACTGATGCAGTTTTTAGGTATGGCTGGATATTATCGTAAATTTTGTTTAAATTTTTCTATAATAGCAGAACCCCTGACAAATTTATTGAAAAATAAGAATAAGTTCGGTTGGACTGAAAAATGTCAGGAGGCTTTTGATAAGTTGAAAGCCATACTTGAAACAGCACCAGTTCTTGCAGCTCCAAATTTTGGTAAATCTTTCAAATTATCTGTTGATGCAAGTGATGTTGGGGTTGGAGCGGTTTTAATTCAAGAGGACAAAAATGGAATTGAACATCCAGTGTGTTATTTTTCTAAGAAATTGAATAAGCACAAGAAAAATTATTCAACAATAGAGAAGGAATGTTTGGCATTGATTTTGGCTTTGCAACATTTTGAAGTTTATTTAAGTTCAGCTCCTTCTTCGATTATAGTTTTTAGTGACCACAACCCCCTTACTTTCATCAGCAAGATGAAAAACAAAAACCAAAGATATTTGAGATGTAGTTTGTTATTACAAGAATATAATCTTGATATCAGGCACATAAAAGGAAAAGATAATATAATTGCAGACGCTCTTTCCCGTGTATAATTTATTATATTGTGTAATTTGTACTAGTTCTTTTAATCTCGGATGTAAATTGGTTTGTGATAAAAAGAAAGTTTTATCATATAAACCTTTCTTTTTATTTTATGGGGGAAGGTGTTACGGCTATTGGATTTAAATTATTTATTTTTTTTAATTGTTAAATCCAAATTTGTCATGGTTGCTTTAAAATTCATTTATTGGGTGATTTTTCTGGCAAATTGAGGCTGACCTACACTCTAATTGTAAACAAGTTTTGACCTTGGCTTGTGGATCTAATTCCTGACCTAGCTTTGGACATTGTCAACAAGTCTCTAAAACTATTGGTTAATTTCAAGGACAATATTTTTATTTTTAGTTCTGGGGGTAGTAAATATCTAGAGTACGTGATTTTTAGTGAAGGCAGTCTCTTTCTGTGACCTTCCATGAACTTCTATCAATTTCTAGAAAATCACGTGATCACATGTTTACTTAAAAAAACAGTTATATAGACTGTTGTTTTGGATAGAAGAGTTCAGTAGAATCTTTGGGCTGTAAGTTATTAGTTGTGTATTTATTGTTTGAGTGTTAATTTTAATTATTTTGTTCTGGACTTTGTGTCAATTCATTGAAGAAAGAAGAATTATCTGGAAAAGGACGTGTTTATGATTTTCATTTGGATGATATTAAAACAAGAACTGCATCACGTGACATTGTCAGCCATGTTGCTGCTTATTCGAGCCTAAGCACGTAACACTACTGAAAGTGTATACCGAATACTGTACAAGCGCAAAGATAAGAAAAATCGTATTATTTACATTAATTTTATTTACATAATATGGCCATGGAGAACTAACATGGTCCATAAATGATGGCACATTGTTTCAACATCTGACTGGTGGAGATCCGTTTCTCTGCATAGGACTTCCACAGTGCCATCAACCGTCCCTGGCATTTGATAGTCTGCTTACGTTGGTATCTCCTTAGTTTTCCCTCGGATACCATCTTAACTTGCGTAGGAAGAAGGGCGGCTTCCTTGTACAAAATCAGTATCAGCAAGTAGAAAGGCAAGTTGCCTTTCTTGGCACGCCTGTTAATACGGTGGTGCCATCCCTCAACATCATTGTTGGTTCGGATACTTCGGCTGTAAACACTCAACGATGTCACGTCCCATATGCTGCTGGTGATCCACTTATAATGCACGTAATCCATGTACTTGACAAGGGCCTCAGACGCAGTTCCCTTCTGACGTAGCTGGTGAAAAGCGGGAGCAATATCCTCCGCCGGAAGGAATGGTAATGCAAATACTTTCCTCAAGAATTTATGAACATAGTCCCTGCTGTTGTACGCCACCTGAAAAATATTAACATGAATTATATTGTCTGTTTATTTAACAGAAAATAAAATATTATCTAGTCATAGCTGAACTTTTCTGGCAATGTTACTCATTCCGAAAATATTTATTCATGTACTAAGGTATAACGCACCTAAGATAAGATAAGATAAGATAAGAAAAGATAAGATTTATTTAACCTCGGCATGATTTATAAAACAAATTTAACATAAGCTATACATACAACAATGATGCACAAGAAAACATGATTAGTGAGACAAAAAAAAGTACATAAATGCAAATTGGACAAAACAGACAAATGCATAACATAAGCATGAGCAAGCAAGGCATTTTTAAAGTCGTTGAGTAAAAGTGAATTTAGAATGTGGATAACTTAAAATATTTAATATATATAATTATTTTTAAAAATTCAGAGTTAATTGTAGAGATAAATGCACAAGAACCAAATTGAGTTTCATTTTTCCTTATGAAATGTCGATTAACATTACATAATATAAAATCTTGTTTAATACCTGAAGTCCTTTTGTCCTAATTGGATTAATCTCAAACAATATTGACAACGTGATCATGTGTGTGGAAAAACTAAGTAGCGTAACCATATTGTAACCAGCAATTCTATAACAATGTCTGTGTTAGCTAGTCGCCGACGGGGATGTTAATAATTAAATAAACACACTGGGATCAAATGTCCACGCTTTTGACATCATATATGGTCAATATATTAAGTATGTCATTAAGCCTCTTTGTTGTTTACCAATTGTATGTGGCAGTTTACTGATGGTTGTACAAGTACAGTTGATTGATTTAAGCTGTGGACAGTATAGGGATTCATTTCAGAATAAAATGGGGACGTCAATATTCAGCTCATTAGCAGCAATAATAGCTGTGAAATACCACTTATAAATATGACTGCATTTTATTAGTTTAAAGTTCCGAAACCAGGATAGAAAAGGAATCTTACTGGATATGCTGCCTTAGAACATTGAAAGCAAGCGGTTTAAACCAAGAAGACTAGAAAAAGACAACCATGCACAAATAAAAAATTTCTTTTAAATAATTCTCTAAATTTGCTGAATAGCCTATAATTACTACTATAATAATGAAATATCCTGGATATAATTTGCGTTTACATAAATTTACATAAAACAACAGATGTTGTAAAGGCTCATCGAGTTTTAGATATAAAAAAAAATTTCCAGTATCCATAACAAGTTGAAATAAACTAGTTGAAACAATATAAACTTAAATGTTTAATTCCAGTAGAAACAGCCATGTAAAACTTTGCAAACATAACCGTTTTTCTGTTTTATTTGTTTGTCTTGTCTATGTTTTGTATTTGCCTTTGAAAAAGACCCATTAAGATTCGAAATTTTGCACTGTTCGTTGTCAGTTTATTGCATATATATATATATATATATATATATATTCTTTATTTTGGTTGAACTAATCTAAATGCTACAGTTAATGTGGAGTTTGTTCTGATTTCGGTTAGAAATTTGCTAGCAACTGTCTTACGTAAATTTAAAAGCCGAATATCAACTTTTTATATGCTCTTAGTATGTCTGCAAAAACAGTAATAACTACCAAACTAAATAATGTGTGTGTTACATGGTTTTTCTTATAATAGTTCACATGGTCCGAATCAGCCCGTCATCTGGTCCGAATCAGCCCGTAATTTGGGCCGAATCAGCTATGATCCGAATCAGCCAGGGTCCGAATCAGCCAGAATTCTTGGAAGCCTTCCAGGCAAGGATAGGAGGAAAAATTTGCACCACTGTTACTTCTTAGTGCAGAGAACACAGTTATAGACACATTGATCGACACATTTAACATAGCAGTGACCCAAACAACCAGTGAGATCCTTGGCAAACATCGATGACCAAAGAAACCTTGGGTTACAACTGACATACTTGATCTGTGTGACAAGCGTCGAGAGCTAAAGAAGAAAAAGTCAGAAGTAGAAGGAGCAAAACAGCACAGGGAAATCAACCAGGTTATCAAGAAAAGCATGAAAAAGACAAGGAAGACATGGATTGAAGACCAGTGTAAAGATATAGAAAACAATCTAAAGAAAAATAATAGTAAAAAAGCATACCAACTGGTGAAAGACCTGACCAGTGTAAAACAAGGACGCTCCTACATCATTCAAGATAAGGAAGGGAATTGTCTTACAGAAGAACAAGACATTCTTAAGAGATGGACATAATACTGCTCAGACCTGTACAACAACAGGCCTACAGGGGACCCAGACATACTCAACACCCCATCAGTGACCAACACTGACAACTACCCCATCCTCCGAGAAAAATGAAAAATGGGAAGGCAGCAGGAGTAGACAACATCCCTGTGGAACTAGTCCAACAAGGGGGTGAATCCATGATAAGCGCCCTACTAACAATCTGCAATAAGATCTGGCAGACAGGGGAATGGCCAACACCATGGACTCAGTCACTCATAGAAGCTCTCCCAAAAAAGGCAACTTGCAGCAATGTCAGAACCATTGTACGATCAGTCTTATATGCCACCCAAGCAAAGTCATGCTAAAAATCATATTAAACAGACTGAAGCCGCGGGCAGAGGAAATCATAGCTGAAGAACAGACAGGCTTCAGAGCAGGGTGAAGCACAACTGAACAGATTTTCAACCTGAGGCGGCGATAGACAACCTCCAGCACCAACAAGACCTTTATCATGTCTTTATAGATTTTAAGAAGGCGTTTGACAGGGTATGGCATGCAGCCATTTGGTCCATCATGAAGCTGTACAACATCAATGCTAACCTGATCAAAGTCATTGAAAGCCTTTACTGCAAGGCCACCAGCGTAGTATGCTTCAATGGTCAAATATTAAATTGGTTTAGGACAACTGTGGGAGTCAGACAGGGCTGCTTGCTTTCACCTACTCTCTTCAACATCTTCCTTGAAAGAATCATGACAGATGCACTGGAAGACCATGAAGGAACTGTCAGTATTGGAGGCAGAATAATAACGAATCTGCGCTTTGCTGATGACATCGATGGCCTTGAGAAGGAGCTAGCTCAGTTGGTGGAAAAACTGGACAGGACAGCTACTGCTTTTGCTATGGAAATCAGTGCAGAGAAGACCAAATTGATGACCAACAACACCAGTGGCATCAGCACTGACATCATGATTAGTGGCCAAAAACTGGAAACAGTTAATAGATTCAAGCACTTGGGAGCCATAGTGGCAGACGAGGGATCGAAACCAGAAATATTGTCCAGGATTGCGCTGACAATAACAGCAATGGCAAAGTTGAAGACAGTTTGGAAAGACAGAAACACCTCAGTCAGCTAAAAAATCAGACTGATGCGCTCCTTGGCTGCATCTGTATTCCTATATGCCTGTGAATCATGGACCCTCACAGCAGATCTCGAAAGGAGGATACAAGCTGTTGAAATGAGATGCTTTCGAAGGTTGCTTGGCATTACATATATAGATCATGTCACGAATGAGGAAGTGGGAAACAGAATTAAGCAAACCATTGGGCCCTATGAAGAGCTATTGACAATTGTGAAGAAGAGCAAAATGAAATGGTATGGACATGTCACACGATCAACAGGGCTTGCTAAGATAATCATGCAAGGTACTGTGCAGGGAGGGCGAAGGAGAGGAAGACAGAGGAAAAGATGGGAGGATAACATCTCAGAGTGGACAGGACTGAAGTTGAGTGACACAGTGAGATTATAAGAGAACAGATTGGAATGGAGGAAGCTGGTTGTCAGGTCACCAGTGGTTCCCCAACGGTCAGCAAGACTGAGAGAGAGAGAGAGACAGAGACAGAGACAGAGAGACAGAGAGAGAGAGAGAGAGAGAGAGAGAGAGAGAGAACAATTCAGTCCACAACTTTACAAAACTTGCTTTGTCCAACTCGAATAAGTTGTTCACTCTGTTCAATTCCTGGAGTACTGGCCATTAAAACATCAAGTAAAGTTTATTTTCCGGTGAGCTGAACATCTGATACAGTAGCTCAGCAGTTTAGTGGCGCAGCTCGTCCTTGACTATCTGAAAATGAAGTTTCAGTTCATCGTATTGAGCAAGGACCTGCTCCAAGCAGGCGGCGTTAGACAACCAACAAGTGTTTGACAATTTCAGAAATTTAAAAGTGCTTGTTCACCCATATTAATGCATTAGAATAACCGGTTATACTTCAGTTGGCAAATGGTACTGTTGGCAAACCAGTTGTATGTTTCTGATATCATGAATTCAACATTTCTTGGTATAGTCTTCAGTGCATGTGATGAACTTAGCTGAATAGAATGACATATGCACTTTATATGCACAAGATCTGGACAAACCTCACAAAATTGTGTCATTAATAAATTGTTTTTACGACACATAGTGTTACAGCCATCAGTTGCTAAGCCCAAACATTTGTTAATTGGTACTTTATTGACATTAAGAAATTCGGTAATTGCAGTATACATTCCTTCTGCTGTTCCAGATTCAACTAATATTATTCCAAGAAATGTTGTGACAATAGATTTCTGTGAAGAACTGTAGTATGGTACCATGACACATAGTTGTTTTGGTAAGCCAATGTCAGTGCTTTCATTAATTATTAAGGAGTATGCCGTCTCCTTACCACTGTCTGACTGGACTAAGTTGGAGGTTAATTCTTCATGCACTTCTGTGCCGATAACGTTCTTGATTAGTGATGAACATTTTGTTCGGTGGAGTGCTATGTCTTTACCAGAAATGTGATTAACAATCTCTCCAATGTGATCTACTGTTGCAATACTGGAATTGCAGGCCACATATGCAGCCAGTTTCAACTCGCTACCTTAACGGAGTTGTCGACAATTTTTACATCACAGTCAACATCATGTAAAGTTCGGGCATTTGAAAATGGCGCAGCGTTGCGTTTATGTTTCGTCGTTTCAGCATGATTTACCAAACTGCCACGATGGGCATGAATCGTACATTTGCAGTAACGACAGAATGCTTTGGTATGTTCATCAGGCACACTGCGTTTCCTGTCCTAAAATGTGGCATCGCTTTCAATATTTTGGGTGTATCGTTTCTCGTACTGTGACCACTTACCCTTATTAAACTATAACTGAAAATGATATTTAGCAAATAAAGAATGAACTACTTCGATTTCAACCGATTAAATTTAACAATATTATAACACTGATAAAGTGGTAATAGAGCCTCCGCACTACAGGCTACAGCACAGGAGTCTGACATTTTATCAATAAAGTACGGCAAAATGTCTGACAACATGAATTACCGTTATCAATAATATAAATAAACACAAGGAATGCAAGCGTGACCACAATCCTTCGCTCGATTCGACTTTTTCTCACGAGTCTTTTATCGCTTCAGAATCGCAAGAAGACTGAAAAACTACACATATGCATTCAAAAGACAGTTATGCACCAACACATAACTCTTAAATGACCATGTCCTGAATCCAATCGGCGAATTAACCTTTATGTTCACCAGTATGGTCACAATCCCTAGCTAGCAAAAATTATCTGACGGAAGTAGCCCATTCTATTAGTTTCTACCCTGCAGTAAATATGCTGAATAACATGATCAAAGTAATTTCTCAAGATAAAATTTTTTATCTTGCTTTTTATTTCAGATTGTATCATTTTATAATTTTATTTAAATTTCCAGAACAGAAATATGTAGTCAAAGTTCTGATAGTAGAATTAACGGTTGATGACGTTATCACACTTCAAATATTTACGACTGTTGCTGGACCCGGTAACTTTAAAAACACAAGACTCTGCACCGTGTTCGGTACAATTATTAGACACTAACGGATTTTTACTGCAGGGTAAAAACTGGTAGAATGGGCTACTTCCGTCAGATAATTTTTGCGAGTAGGGTTATGTAGCTCAAATCCGCGATAGGAACCAAAATATCTCTGCTCAGAACCACTCAACATCTGCGCTGGGAACCAATAGCCATACATAAAACGCGCATCGAAGCAATATTGAGTCCGGTACTTATGACATTTTTCCTGATTATTATTATTATTATTGTTGTTGTTGTTGCTCCTTACCAAATTAAAGATATCATCATTGGCCAACTATTGATATAGCATAACTATTGGCAGCTTGTTATTGATATAGGCCCATTAATCATATTTAAAGATATTATATTTAACATATAAGAAAATACCCGTTACTTTTTTACTGATTTTCCTTAATGAAATTGAAAATCTTCAGATAAACTTACATTGGCTCAACTGCAATTAGTTCAGATTCTGGGAAGCACTGGGAGAAAATCTACTAATTACCTGAATGAGAAGTGAATATATATTTTAATTCATACTGACGACAACCTTGTAGATTTGTTTTCATTTGCATTATTTTAAATTTATAATATATTTCATCTTCTTGCTTTTCACAATATAGCAGAATATCATCATCATCATCATCATCATCATCATCAACAACAACAACAACAACAACACACACTATGGCAGTAATTTATTACTTCATGTTGTGTCTTCATGTATATTTTATTTTATTGGTTATTCTCCATATAAATCCTTCATAAGACATGTGGCTAGGTTGGCATATATATAAGATAATTTATGTCTCATATGATCCAATATTGTAATGCTTTCATTTCCAAATTCTGATATCTATATGTGTTCTGCAGTTTAACAAAATTAGTTTCTAGTAAAGTGCTTATACTTATATCTCTGAGAAAAGTGATATTTATCAAAATCTACAAATTACTTGAAGATTTTATCCTGTTGCAAGATAATTACAAACAATATAGACTTCCAGTACTTAAACGTATTTCAGTACAGATGACAAAATGAATCAGATCTGTATTACCGCATATAAATTCACATTCTCATTCTAATCATGCACCGATAACATGTAGAATACGGACATTTACTTCGTCGATGATAACATCCCCACTGGGAACCAAACCAACTTCATACATAAAATACCATGCTCTAGGTAACATCTTTAATAGCATATTTGAAATTTTGTGTGCTGCATAAATCGCCATATTTCATACTGTTCCTGACTTTCTTTTTTTCTTTTTTTTTGGAGGGGTCGTCTTCCCGCTGATCTTTACAGACCATTTTAAGGGAAGGCCCTCCTGTTTTCTTTTATAAGGTGTTTGCTATATGCTTTGTTTCTTATAATGTGTTTTTTTTATAATTATATTTAGGTATAAGTCCCATCTCAAACAAATACCTAATATATATATATATATATATATATATATATATATATATATATATATATATATATATATATAAAAATTTAATTTTTTACAAAAAATTTTTAAAAAATTTATTATTTTTTTTAATATATTTTTTTAAAAGATTTTTTAAATCAAACATTCGTCATATTTCAGATCATATTGTCGTCTAAGCCTTTCTTCCCTTTCTCTTCTTCTCTTTTCTTTCCTTCTTTCTTTCCTTCCTTTTTTGAGGATTTCTTCAGCTGTTAAATCTTCCACTATTGTTACGTCGTTATACATTTCTTCTTCCAATTGATCTCTGTTGTCTTCATCACTCTCATTCGGTACCTTTCTTTCCTGTTTTTGTAGCATATTTCTTTCTTCATTACTATTTCTTCTGTTATTCAATTTCCGTTTCTTTTCGGGTGGTTCTCTTTCTCTTAGTATTTTGTTTGTTGTAGTTAAGGCTTGGTGATTTTGTTGTTCTGTACATTTGGTATTAGTCTTACTTTTTTCTCCTGTTGTTTTTTGTTGTTCTGTTGTTTTTTGAGTCATAGCCTTTTGTTTTTCTGGACTTTTGTATTAGTCTTACTTCTTTCTCCTGTTGTTTTTTGTTGTTCTGTTATTTTTTGAGTCACGACTTGGTGACTGCGAGTTTTTTCTCCATTTTGTTTTTCAGGACTTATGCTAGTAATCATACTTTTTTCTCCTGTTGTTTTTTGTTGTTCTGTAGTTTTCTGAGTCATAACTTTGTGACCAGTTGTTTTTTGTTGTTCTGTTGTTTTTTGAGTCATGACTTCTGATTCTTGCCGATTTGCACTAGACTCTGTGTTCTGTATTTCCAGTTCTTGTCTTCGTCTAGCTTTTCTCTGTTTTTTAAACGTTTTCTCCCTTGTTTTGTCATGTCTTGTTTTCCTTGAGGATTGGTACTATTTCCTTCTTTTGTTTCGTTTTCTATTTCTTGTTCCGCTAATATTGGTACGTCATTTTGTTCTTCTCTCGTTCCTTGTAGTGTACATTTCCTTGGTGTGTGCCCTACATTTCCACATTTGTTACATTTCCTATGATGGATGCAGCCCTTATACCACATAGTTATTAGGAAGCCACACAGGTAGCATGCTCTTTTTATAGTTTGGAGTTTTGATCTTTCTATTTCAAGGATTCTTTTTTCATTGTAGATGTTAAATCCAGGGACTGTTCCTAACCTTGAGTTCTCTACCTTGATGTCGAATTTCTCCTCTACCCATTTGACTACAATTTCAAGTGGTATTTCCATGGGTAAACCCTCAATATGGAGCTCCCCCATTTGTTTTTTGATTTTTCTCATGATTGGTATTGGTTCTCTAACTATGGCTCTATGCCCGATTATTGTTGTTTCTCCGTATGGTATGGCCGGTGTATTTCCTCTATATCTAATGTTATATCCCCCTTTTGCGTAATTGATTGAATATAATTTGGATAGAAGGTCCTTGTCCAACATTTGTAAACATACCAGTACAGCTGTTGTACCTGGTATCCCTATTCCATTTGAGTCTGGAAAGATTACTTGTTGGGTTCCTTCTCTGTATTTGCATTCAATGTAATCACCATCTTCTAATTGTACTCTCCTGGTTTTAAAATACTTCTGTAGATTTGTCATAGTTCTTTTCGCTGACGCCATTTTCCCTCGTGCTGTTCGTGCTTAAAAACAACTCACTTTGAATACTTGTTTGTTTGGTAATTTCCTTCTTTCTTTAGTAAGTTTTTCCTTTTAGTATTTCTTCATCTATTTGGCTGTAGTTTAACGCCATTGTTCCTGACTTTCATGTTATTTTACTTACATCATAGATTCATGCACTTGAGCAATACTGTACCGTATCAATATCTGCATCGGTACTGAGAACCAATGCTAATATTTATCTTTGTTAAAGTCTGAGTCATATATATTTCGTTTCTTACACATCTGCACAAGTTACATTATCTCCATGTATATCATTTCACATTTTTTTCATCATTAGATATTGCAGTTTATCAACTTTATTTTGAAATCATTCTTCACAAGACTTTTTTCCTATTTATGTTACCTAAATTCGCTTCTTTCAAGCGATGCATCTGCGCTCAGAACCACGAACTACTTACTATTGCCAGTCACATCACCAGTCGATGCCAAAACAATCATGAGTTAAACTATAATTTCAATAAACCTATGCTACTAACCACCAGTAAATGAAAGTAATATTCCTTATATTAGATAAAAATTGTATCACGAGGATATGTAGTGTAACAATCGACTAAAGTGTAATCATTACTGCAAGTTCCATTGTAACATCCGTGCCTAGAACCAAGATTTCCTGTTGAACGATCAAACTCTCTGGCACTAACCATTGTTTTCCTTCACATGTACACAGAGGACAATTATCAATATATAAGTGAATTCCATTACATGGATAACAACATCATGTTGTGCCATTATATCAATATGACATTTTTAAAGGACGGAATGGAGAATAAATGGAGCTATATCTGTACATCGTGGTTTCAGTGAGAGAACACTTACCTCTTCGTCTTCTAGTATATCTTTCCCGAATCCGTATTTCCCCCTCAGTTTTTTCAGTTCACCTAACCAGTCGCGACAAAAAGCATGATGGTGTACGTGTCTTATGTTTTGGCTGAAATTAGAAACCAGATATAATAGTACATCTTTCTTAAAGGAAATGAGAAATTATTATATATGAAATATGTTAAACGATTTGATTAATTCCATATGTCATGGTAGGTGACATATTGTATTATGTAACGAATTTCATAAACTTTATATGAAATCAACACAAGTCTAAGTTTCTATTTTTCACTTATGTGTCGGCACTGTCCTCAATAAATGCCTCTTTGCAACGTTGCTAAGTTTCATGCCATATTGTGTTGTATGTTTTCTTTAGGATACGAACCAAGTAATGATGGAGCAACAATGTGAAGGAAAACGTTGATATTTATTTGAAAACTAATTTTAAAAAACATATGAAAGAAAACATTACCAGCCGTCGTCATCACAGCTTATTGTCTGGTGCAGATACTCAGAAAGAGCTTCTTCCTGGAAAGAATACATTATACACAGACAAAATATTCAATGCCGGTAGTTACATTTTCAAATTTTCTTATTTCAAATTAACTTTCGCAGTTTAGTATTTTCAAATTACGGTCTTATTACGAGTTGGTTTCGAAATGCATGCTTGCATAAATAACTGCTTAACAATCATGTTTACATCTTCCTTGATTTAGGGTTTAAGAAGAATTAAATAATGTCCATTGCACCATTCTAAAAACTAAACTATTGCAATCGTGAACTCCATTCATTCATTCCAATATATGATGGAAATTGTTTCTACAAACCGTTTCCTTAAACCACGTACCTAATATCTTTTCTAGTGTCTGAAAAGTAAGCATTAAAACTTGTCAATTAGTGCTGAACATGAAGTCATCGTAATTTAGAGAATATTCTCTTTTATTTCTTAGAATTAATTAGAATTCTTAGAATTTCTTAGAATTAATCTTCCAAACGTCTGAACACTCAACCGATTCACAAACAACCATTCAGGAGAAAGTGAAATATATGAAATATATTTGCTTGGCTAAACTACACGCATGAAGACTAATCGGTACCAGTTAATTAAAAAAGTCAATGCCATCAGAGTAATACATTATGTCAAAAGATGACGACGTTCTACATTAGATAACAGTGTAAAAGCATTTTAACAGTTATACAAGTATTATGTTTTCCTCCTAATTACTTTCAATTTTACAAGAAATACTTCTAGTACAGTCTCGAATATTACCTTCATAGTATTGCTTAGTTCATCATATTCGGTATCATAATCTCTGCCCACTGAGACTTTCCCTTTCTCCTAGTCATGAATTGAGAAAGCAAACTTGAACTGTACGTCTCCACTTAATGATATTTGAACACTTAAAACTAAAACGCATTGGATTGAATTATTAGTGTATAATATAATGTTATTAAAATACTATAATTAAAATAAATCCAGTAGAAGTTATTGACAAAAATCTAATCAATTTAATATCGTCTAGATTTTTGCCATATTACACATGGAGACAGTACATGCTTTCTTAGTGAGGGCATTTCCATTGAGGAATAATATGCATGGCATGCTCCAGGCATTGTGTGTGGTTCAAATGTATCGACATACGATTTTGGCTGTATTTGTAACCAGTGTTACTTCGCTTAATTGTGCAAGGCAGAAGTGGCAATGTGTCTCCTTGGGCACTAGTGTTGCCTTTGATTCGACATCGTTGTAATCTGCGTGTCTATTGGCATCAGCAGGATATGTTTGCACGTCATTATATATTTCGTCATTTTCTCGAGTAAATGGACATTTGGTGGATACTCTTTCTGATATAGATACAGATTACCTTCGGGGTTGTCCGGTGTCTCGCAAGTAGCATCATCACCCACGCGTTCTTCAATCCTAGATGAAAGAACTTCCTTATGATCTTGGTTCAGGTACCACTTTCCTATTATCTTATGCTTACAGGTCTTTTTTTCAGGTGAACAACTGGCAATAAATGCACCTACCTTTCTTGTCTATTGTTACTACTGTTCTTTTTAGTCTACTCCAATATCGCGTTTGTCCGGAATAGACAGATAAATAAATATATCTTTGGGTAGACCCATCCAGAGACATGTAAACAAGGAAAGGTGTGCTTTGTTGTTGAGCCTCTATTTGCAACTTTAGTGCCTCATGTGCTCTCTCCGGCGTAATGAGCTTGCCTGTAACTAAGGCCTGAAGAGATCTGCTTGTTAAATATTGTTCAATCCCTGGTTTTGCATACTGTACGGACTGAACATGTGGACATTCGTAGCTCATATGTCTCCCTCGTTTTGCTATTTCATACGATTGTATACAGTTACTACTTTCACAGAACGTACTGCAGTCAGGACCAGATAATGCCTTTTTGATATGTATGAAGCCACCACCACACAAACCCTTCCGTGAGCAAAATATACCCTTTGCATGGTTGATGATGTAAGTAGCTTGGTGTCGCTGTCTATTGATATCTTTAGAGGCACTTACATCATATAGTGTCATATGCCTCTTGAATCATACTTTTCCGATTCGCTTTCCGCACTTATTACAATTTCTTTTGGATAAAGAGTTTCCAGATTCATGCAATTAGTCTTCACAGGACCTATTTAATAATAATAATAATAATAATAATAATAATAATAATAATAACATGTTCAAATTCAAATTCAAATTTTGATTACTACGAAACAGAAGGCATATCTTACAAATATTTTTCACATGTACGAGCATCTTTTGTGAACAATGTTTTATGAATATTTAAATCTTTTTTTTGTATAGCATTTTTATATAGAAAATACAAAATTCAGCATAACTCAACTTCAAGCTCTTTTTCCCCTTATGAACATAATTGAAAGTACCTTACATATTCATGGTCCATAGGTTCAGATTCGGTCTTGTGGTTGCCGTTTCTCTCAAGCTCAACATCATGATGTTCGCTGAGATGCGATTTTGTAAGTGAATTGTAACTGTAGAAGAAATAGTAACATTTAGAATACTGTAGTTTTGCTTCTGTAACTTTGTAGAATGAATTGTACATGCTAAATAGAAATAACAGTATGAGAAACAAGAATCTCTCCAATTGAGTGAAGCTCTCCTTGTCAGAAGGAATTAAAGAGAGGAACTTTTCTATTATTAAACTGTCATACTGCATATTAGCCAGGCACCAGTTTCGTTTAGGACAAGATAAACGTCATAGAAAGTGTTTAGGAAAACATCCGATGTAAAATTGGTCATCCATATGGGTGGAGTACCACAAAGATCTTTACGATGGTCGTTGTTATGGGTGGATGGATGGGTGATCAATTACGTACAAAAGACTCTCCCATAAGCTCTTCTGGTCTTTTTATATTAATATTACTAGTAAGATTTTATAAATTACTTATTTGGAAAAATGCCATAAAATACATGATCAGAAAGTTACAGTAACAGGGACTCAAAACATTTAAAATTAATTAAGGAATTAAAATTTAAAGAAATACATTCACATAATACATAATAAGAAATACGCGCTGAAGAATAACTGAATTAAATTTAAATAGTATCAAATCTAATTTATATTGGAGGTAATTTTTTTTTTTTTTTTTTATTATTATTATACCCGTAATAGGTAGACCACTGGGTCGGGGAACCATCCCAAGGTCACCTTACAATGTAACATTTATAATAATCTAAGGATAATAAATATAATCTACATAAAATGAAAAGAAAAAAAAACAAAAAAAAAAAACACACACACACATGCATATGATCAATATATTTATTGTTTGAACAATATGTGAGTCCATTATATATATATATATATATATATATATATATATATATATATATTGCAGTATTATGTTCCTGTTTAGCATAAAATGAGAAACCTATTACATATTGATTTTAGAGGTCCACTTTTGAAGAAATTGGTCTTCTTTTTTATTTACTATAGCAGTGTATTTTTCTATGTTCTTATGCATTCCAACTATTTGCTTAAAAGCATACACAGAAGGATTTTTCATATTGAATCGGCAAGTATAAATATAATACTTTGCCAAAATAAGTAAGAAATTACACAAACAGTCCAGATTTTCACTTCCTAGAAATATTTCTTTCTTGGATAAATGTGCAATATTTGGGTAAAAAGTTGCAAAATATTTAATAAAACGGTACCAAAACTGTGAAGTAATATTACAATCACAGAAGAGTTGCTCAATGCTTTCATTTTCACTCTTACAAAAAGTACATTTGTTGTCTTCTAATATATTAATTCTTTTCAGAAAATCATTAGTAGCTATTATTCTATGGATTAATTTAAAGTTAAAAGCGATCAATTTGGTATCCTTTGTACATGATTTCGCTCGGATATATATCTTAGACCATTCTTCACTACTTATACTTTTATTAAATACTTGTATCCAAGTTTCATGTTTAGCAGTGTGTTATATTTCTTTAAAAGATCTTTGTAAACAAACTTCAGTGAATTTTGCTTTTGTAAGTTCATTATTTTATCCTCCTGTTTTTCAAACTTATTTTGTAGTAAATGTTTTTTTATGGCATCTTTCCATGCTTTTGGAATTTTGGATATTAAGGAGAAGTATTTTAGGAAATCATAACTTCTAGTTTTTTGTTTTATTATTTCAAAAGATATTAAATTGCCATTATCATCTATTAGATCCTTCAGATTTTCAAAACCAGCCTCTCTCCATGAATTGTATTGATGGAACAATTTAGTAGGGACAAAATTTAAAATATTCATAGATAGATACTCATTTGGACCCTGCGGTTCCTCTTTTCAATTGGATATTGCCAAAATTACATCTCTCCAAAAACTATTTTTAATGAGCTTACTAAGTTCTTCTAATTTCCTTCTCCCCAAAATCCAAATATTCTTTTTATTTCTGAATACAGTTGAATTGACTAAGGTTTGCCACACTCCATTCTCCCCTTCCAGCAATCGTTTTACCCATCTTATCTTAATATATCTAATGAATGAAAACATGTGTATCATATTTAGTCCTCCCTCGTTTTCTGGAGATACTAGTATATCGCGTTTTATTCTCTCTACTTTTCCACCCCATACAAATTTAAATAGTGCGCGATTTAGTTCTGCTTCAACTTTTGCTGATGGATTTGGAAGTGCTGAAAAAAGATGTATGAATATCGGCAGAACAAGAGTTTTTACCACAATTACCTTACCAACTAACGACATATGTCTTTGACTCCAGCTTGCCAGTATTCGTTTAGCTTTTGTCAGTTTCTTCATATAATTAATTTACACCATTTGTTGTAAATCTAGAGAAAATTCTATACCAAGTAGTGTAAAATTAGAATAGGACCAAATTAGGCCCATTTCTGGACATATTCTTTCATTGGAGAATTTCCTGTTTCCAATCCAGATAGCTTTTGTTTTTGTTATATTACATTTAAGTCCAGATAACAGATAAAAACTCTGCAAGATATTCATAGTTGTTTTAAGAGAAAGTTGAGATCCATCAAGAAGAATAAAAGCGTCATCAGCATACTGACCCAATTTATATTCAGTGCGGTCAAAGATCAATCCCCGTACATCTACATTTTGCTTTAACGTTATAGCTAAAATCTCAACCCCAATGATAAACAAATAAGGAGCAAGGGGATCTCCTTGACGACATCCATTTCTAGTCTAAAAAAAGGTGACATATGCCCATTATTTATAACACAACTTTTAGAGTCATTACAAAACAGTTTAAACCACTTACAAACAGAATCACCAAAATTAAAAGATTTTAAAGTTTCTTCCACAAAGGTCCAGTCAATGGAGTCAAAGGCTTTTTCAAAGTCTATTAACAATAGTAAACCATATCTATTTTCATTCTCAAGTTGGTCCATGATATCATATAATAACCTGGTATTTTCTCCAATGAATCTGCCTTTCATAAATCCTTTTTGAGTATCACTGATTATTGATGGAAGAACCTTTTTAATCCTGGCTGCAATGGCTCCCGAAGCAATTTTATAGTCAATATTTAAAAGTGATATCTGTCTCCAGTTTTTTTAAATATCTTCTATCTTTTTCTTCCTTTGGTAGGCATGTGATAACTCCTTGCGTCTGAAAATCTGAAAGTTTACATACAGTATATCCGTAATTTATTGATCTGCATATAAATCCCCCAAGATACTTCCAAAAGAATTTATAGAACTCTACAGTGAATCCATCTGAGCCAGGACTTTTTCCATTTTCCATCAATTTTAGAGACATACCGACTTCATTAATTGTTACCAAACTTTCGCATGATTCTCTTTCTTCATGGCTAAGCTTAATATTGTGATTAAGAAATCTATTTAGAGTTTCTTGTGTAGCCTCGTCATTAAGCTGAGCAGTTCTACTTTTATACAATTCCATATAAAACTGTTTTTGTGCTTCTAAAATATCAATTTGGTCAGATATATTTGTCTCATCTAAAATAATTTCCTTTATTGTTTTATTGACGTAGTTTCTTTTTTCAAGACTTAAAAAATACTTTGTGCTTTTTTTCCCCAGATTCGTACCATGTAGCTTTAGATCTTAATATAACACCTTCTATGTAATTTTTCCTAGCTTCCTCTAATTCTAACTTTTTTCTTTCTAAATTTTCTAAAGCTTTCCCTTCTGTTATTCACCAGTCCCCCCTGAATTTCTATTATTTCTTGTTCAATTTCCTTTAATTTTTTTTCTGTTTTTCTTTTGCTTTCTTAATAGAATAACATATAGTTTCAGATCTTATTTTCATTTTTAAAATTTCAAAGAACATTTGATCATTACAGTATAGATAAACATGGAGATAGTCATCTTTATTTCCCCTTACATAATATTCATTTACCAAGTCAGTTATACACTTTTTAACTAAATCAGTATACTCAATGTTCTTCAACAGTTGGGCGTTAAATTTCCAATATCCTTTTCCTCTTGGACTCGTTGAGAATGCCACACTTAACACAACAGCTGAATGATCAGTCTTATACCCTGGTAATATAAGCACATCAACTGTATTCATGTGAATGTCATCTGATACAAGAAAGTAATCTAATCTACTTTGTTTCAAGGGAGACTTTTGCCTCCAGGTATACATCTTTAAGTCTTGATTGCAATTTCGCCAGGGGTCAATTAATTCTAATTCGTTTTTGAGGTCTTGAATCGCTGCCCTTGACTGTTGGTGTTTGTCATGTAAAATGTTATAAGTATCCAAATCTAGGTCTTGAACAGTGTTCCAGTCTCCACACATAATAATTAATGAGTTCTCAAAAAATAAGATCTCCTCTTTTAACTCTCTAAAAAAGCTAGGTTTATCGTCATTATAACCATACAAATTTACAAGGGTTATTCTGTTACCATTAATTGTAATATCTAAAATAATAAATCTACCTTGACCGTCACATCTTTCTCTATGAATTATGAATTCAAAAGTATTTCTAAAAAATATTGCTACCCCAGCACTATTGTTAGAACAATGGCTAAATATACATTTGTATCCCCATTCCGCTGCCCAATAAGATTCATCATTCTTTGTACTATGTGTTTCTTGCAAGCATACTATAGATACATTCTTTTGTTTTACCCAGTGGAAAATGTCCCTACGTTTAAAGACTGAACCTTGCAGGCCTCTATCATTTATAGATATAATTTTTATGTTATTATCCATAACAACAGTATAACTTTTACATATACATGTTCTTGTACAGGAATGTATGAATTAATTATCACCTTAAGTTTATCATATGCATGCCTTTCACACTCACTCTCACACAGAAAACAATCATCCATAATAAAATCCTCCATGGTGTTAAAGTACAAGCTGTAGATTTGGCAGCAGTTAGTATTTAATACAGTATACGATAGACAACAGCTTTGCAAACCAATAGACACAGATTAATAAGAGCATAAATTACAAATTAATGATTGAAAAACATAGTGTTCAATTGAGAGCATACATGAAAGTGGTGGGTGATTGAACACGAATGGGAGACTGAACATAACATTAACGTTGAAGAGCAGTGTTGAATAAGGTCAATACACGACTGAGTAGATGAGTATGTATATGAGTGAAAGATGATATTTGAACTAATTGAATTGAGTTATAAAGAGATATGACACAATGGATGTACAAAAGAACAAATCAATCTATTAATTAGTAACAACACTGGTATAAGAAAGAAGTAACCAACACAAAATCTTAAAACAGATCCGAGTAGAAAAAGGAGTATCAAAACAAAAGTTCACATACCTATATGGACAATTCCAAGAGTTCATAGAGTTGCCTATTTACACTTATTTTCTAATTTTCTCATCAATTTCATCACAGATGTCAAATTTTATCCTTTTTCCTGATTTTGTTTTACCATACACAGATCCATTAAAGTACCATGCACTGTCAATTTCTTGATGCCTGGATAATTTATTGATTAGTTCAGTGTTCATCTTGGTCACATCCTCTACCAGTATAATTCCTTTGTTCTGTTTGAAATCCTTTCGTTTTTTTATAATTGGTAGTTTGCAATCCAGACTCCAGAATTTGACAATCACTGGCCTTGGTTGTCCCTGTCGGCCTGGGATCCTATGCACCGCTACTATGTCCCTGTTGTCCAGATTAATCTTTGTGACTTCCTTCACTAAGTTTGGAATTCTCTCTCTCAGACATTCGTTTTCCTTCTCTCTCCAGCCCTAAAACTTTAATGTTCAACTTTCTTGAATATTGTTCTGTTTGGTTGGAACCGCACTTGCAAGCTTCGATCTCCTGTCAGAACTATTCATGTCACTCCTCATTTTGTCATTTTCCTTCTTTACCTCTTGTAATTTTTCTTGCAGTTGGTGGTTTTCGAATTCCAGTGTGTCCATCCTATCCATCAACTCCCCTGTCCTCTCCTTTGCTACCCTTTCACTTTCTGCAACTATCTCTTTTCTCAGATCTTCCTTCACATTCTCTAACAATTTCTCCACAATAGTTGAAACAATTACTGTTAGGTCATCTTTTTTCATCAAATCAGCTATAGCAGATGTGAAATCTGCTTTTGAAATGCTCCTTTTTAGACATTGTTTTATTTCATCTAAGTCCATCTGAATTGTGCTCAAACCTGATTCACTCAAACTTGTGTCAGAAGTCTCCATTAGGGCATCACTCTGTAATCTGGTTTTTATTTGTTGCTTGCCTTGATCTTTCTTTCCACTCATGCTTGTAGATAATCTTGTTTGGACTAATCTTTTCTCATTACTCATTTATGATACTGATTATTACTCACCATATATCAAACAACTTATACAATTGAGGCAACTGATGGACAGGTAATTACTCTGGAATAAATAAACGACTCAAAACAAAGCAGGCAGGGGAATATCTCAAATTCTCCAAAATGCACCATTAAAACTCTATCTTTACTCCATCATCATCAAACTTTCAATGGAAAAAAACACTTTTTTTCTCCAAAAATGTGTATGATCCACCAGTAATGTTATATGCTCTGCATTCCTTGAGTATTCACATATAAACCCAACAATTATGAATCATTTCACTATAGGACGAATCACTATAAACTGCCAAAATCTACAGAGCTACTTTGCTAGCCTCTACCTAGAGCCGCCATTTTGGAACACCTCCTATTGGAGGTAATTAGTTTTCCGATTTTTGCATATTGCACACCTACCCATTAGTTCCACCATCATTTGAAACTTGTTGTATGGATACGGATTCTACGACACCATGTCTTTATGGGTTGAGTTTAATCCATGCTTAAGCACATGATCATGAATATTTTTCTTCCGCACAATTACTTTTTGGCATAATGGACAATGAAAATGCCCTGGGTTTGCATCTTCGTGTGGAATGTGACAAAGCAGTGCAAATTTACCTTGAAAAGAAAATTCAACATAAGATATCTAGTTAATTTCATATGAGATCCTATATAATATAGTTGAACGTCTAAAAACAGAAACCTTGGTACACTGCAATGTCGTCGAGACCGAATAATTTTCTAGTCCCGACATTTCACTTCTGTAATATTATCATTTTTCAAATCTGAATAACGAAACAAATTTTGGTACCAAATTGCAATGTTATGTTTTAAAATACCCCCCATACCAAAAACAAATATATTTAATTATTGACACACGCTGAAACCGATTAATTATATTTAGTACGAACTTTAATAGTCTAATCTGGAAAAGATGGACAGGGTAAGAACTTTGAGAAAGAATATCTTTATCTGCTGATTATATAAGTATAATTCATATGTATACACTTAGCAGAAGGAAGCATATTTTTATAGTTTTGTTTTCTTCTTTAAATTAAATGTAATGGATAAAATAACCAATATTTCTCATTATAAATCCCAACATATTTGTTTCATTTTAAAAATCTTTTCCTTTTATCCTCACAGACTGACATATATATTCAGGAGAACAAAAACATGTTAAACTTCTCATTTGGTGCAACTACTCTTGTCTTCCAATGAACTTTAAGATGGCTTCTAACTTTAACTAATTTGGCCGGCTTGAACTTGTAGGCTGGGCACAGTGGACAATGGTAAGATTTGTAGTCACCTCTGCAACATTCGTTACACCTTCTCAGTAAATGTTCCAAATGAATAACTGACGAAAAGCAATAAGTCTCATTTGATTCCATTTTGATTAGTTTCACAATGAACGTTTGACAAGTAGAAACTTGGCATAATAAACGTTGGAAATAAAGTTAAAAAAAATTAAAGGAAGCAACATAGTAGAACTGAAATCAGATAATTAGATGATTGGTGTTAATTCATCAGACAAGGCCACGTGTGATTGGAGTTTGAGACACAGCTAAATTTTGATAGACTTAAAGTCAATGCAACCATGATGTTACGAAGTTACAAATGTTAACATCCAATGTTGACCCAAGCAATGGGTCATGAGTCATGACGATTGCAAATTGAACGTAACAGATTCAATTTTTGTTTTACTGCAGAGATGATAATTTCTTATAACTACAGAGAAGGAAGAAAGACAGGGATCATTAATAATATAAACACTATGCCCTTACGATGTTGACAGATCACAGACCCAAATCCCATGGGCCAACAAGATGATAGGGGTCAAATGTATGAACATTTTAATTCAGGCTCTGTTATCCTATCCCTGTCAAACAGATTTCACACTGTATCTAATCCAAACAGTAACCTCAACCAATACTATAACAAGATGACTACACACCATATGAGAGAGAGAGAGAGAGAGAGAGAGAGAGAGAGAGAGAGAGAGATTATCATGAGGAAGGCATCTTGGTATGATAATAATTATGCACAATGCAAGATATGGTCAGGAAATAACTTAAAGTTCCATACCAGTGTAGATAACGTAAATCAAATTCAGTATTATTTGAAAAGAAAATAAAGTGTGGAAGCGGTATAAACAAACCCGAAGGAAAAATTCTCCATAATAAGTGAGAAATACGCTCAGGTGTGTTTTCGACTATTACATATCGGACCGATTTTATCGCTCGGTAATTTCCGGAGTGAATAGATCGTCTGACGTCACATTATGAACACACGCCTTACTTCCGTTTCTATCGAAACATAAACAAAGCACGTTTTCCGTTCCATATTAGTTATTTTATCATCCCAATCATGCCAAAAGCACATCGTGGAGGTACAAGCAAGGGCAGCAGGGTAAGGTGTGTTGTAGCAAATTGTGGGAATACAAATCTGATGGGTTTCCTAAGAAAGTCAAACTCAATGATGATGATAATCCGTCTATCCACTGTGTAGAGAAAACTGACAACTAAACCAAGGTAAACAAAGGTATCATAACCTTCAACACCAAAGCATCAGCTGTGTAGACTTCAAATGTTGTCACCATCAGAAGAAGTTACTTGTCAAGTGTCACCGCCAAAAAAAATAAGAAGGGGCTATTCAAAGAGAGCAGCAGCAATGGTGAGTTTTTAATGACAAGTACCATACTATTATATCTATGATATTCAACAAATCAGTCACCACATCATTTCGATGTGTACCCTAAATCAGTCACCACATCATTTCCATGTGTACCCTGTAGAACGTTTTCATAATTTCCAAAATAATGCAGTAAACATCCAATTAATCAAGAACTGAGATATAAACATTTGATAAATATAATATAAACATTTGATAAATATTGTCACAATTTTCATGATGCCTTCAATTTTGACCATTTGAATAGAGAAATCTTTCTGCTGGTTGATTTAGAAGGTCTACACACACACACACACACACACACACACACACACACACACACACACACATATATATATATATATATATATATATATATATATATATATATATATATATATATATATATATATATATATATATATATATCATTGTCAGACTAATGTGTGCATCAGATTAAATATAGATATTTACATTTTATTTTCTGACACAAAAACTGAAATAAAACAATATTTGAACATGTATATGTGGTTGTTTTTGGGGGCATGACTTATAAAGGTTTGACGGTGTATGCCTCAAAAAGAGGGGTTCAATCAATGAAGGTGGCATAAAATGACTTGAAAAAGTGGTTTATTTATTTTCTGTATTAATAATCCCAATACTATGCTGTCATGCATAGATCATGAAAACAAAAGAACATGAAAAATTACTCAGACATTTTACTTACTCATTTCCTTGTTCTGGACGTTCTCCAAATTGTTGTCTATACTGGTAGTATACAACTGTTAAAGCATGGATGTCGAGACAAACTGGACTGAAGAATGGATGGTATGTTATACATTGTATGCCTGGTATTCATTGCAGACACTTTTGACCTTCTCTATGTCACAATAATATACACATTCCCTTGCTGTAGGCATTATCAAACAATGTCCACCTAAAATAAGAGTTTTCTTTAATGCATTGTGCTGTGCTTATCAAATTTGTTCCTACATTTATGAACACATCATCATCACAGTACAATGATGCAAACTGACTAATGTCAGGAACAGGAAAAACATAATAGCACAGCCCTGTAAAATTAAATTAGAGATGAAAGAAAATAGAAGTTGCAAGTAGATGACTACCACATAAAAAAAAGTTTATTTCATAGTTTTATAACATACACTATTTGCATACATGAAAGAAATTATAAATTTTAACTTATAATACAGTGTACAAATAAAGAATTCAATTTTGCTATCATGTATCAGTAAATATCATGCCTATTTCAACACTTGTGCAAAAAAGAGGACGTCCTCTCCTAGGAATCTTAAGTACTTCTAAATCGCTTCAATTTTTTCACTGGTTTTCGAAGCTTACAACTGTTATCCAATGTACCTTTTACTTATCAACGAATAAATACGTCTCTACCCATGAAATGCAATACACTTTTACTCCTTTATTACAGGTGAGAAACATTCATTTGTAAACGAATATGATACTGTGGAACACTACTGCAAATATCGTCGGATACATATATTTATCGTAACTTAGGCCGTAGCCATATTCAGAAAACAATTTCCATGAACTGTCCGTCAATCTATCTCGTCTTTCTTCTTCGAAATCTTCATCTGCAGCTTCGGATTCGTCGGTATCCGTTGTTTTCACGTGACATCACAAAACGTGTGTACTTCCATATCCGCCATTTTAAGTCCCTATTCAACATAACCGGCACGTTTCATTTTGTGAGTAATAATATAAAAATACATCACATTCTGTTGTGCATGTCAACCTCACGAGATTGAATCGCGTGACTCTTTTTACGTGTTTTCTTCAAGTAAAATATTTATATTTCAACCATATTTGTTGTTCTTTCCTAAACAAATAGATCGATCAATAAACAAACGCATAAACAAATGGATATACAACCAAGTAGAAACATGTAATGATTTTCGATTTTCACGGGCTTAAATCAAGCATTTGATTATCGTTATAAGTTTAAAAGCCAATTGTTTATATACAATTTCATATTTCTAAAAGCATTTGAGGAAAACATCGTTTTGACACTCGAAACGTCATGTTCCGTCAGACACGTGTTTCGTTAGAATACACTAAAGATGAAAATTCTTTGACCGGTTATCGCTTTCATCTAGTATAAGCCTACGTCCACCATCCCCTCCACAAATACAATATTTGAATATACTAATTAAAATGGTTTCTCAAATAATCTATGGCACAAACACATGTTGTCGCGAAAAATATTTGTACATAAAAGTTCTAGCATAAAATACATGCTATGAAATTTTAATTCGTGACTGATATTGTATCCAGAAAATCATGATCTGAAGTACTCTTTCAAGATGACAAGCATAGGGTTCAAACTGGTTCGGATTAATTTGGGTGCCGGCAGCCGCTTGTACACCATTTTCATAATATTCTGAGCTTATTAAATCACCATCTTCGAATGGCTAAGACCCGCAGGACAGTGACAATTCACTTCCTTCACAATCGCAACTTTTGTGTTGTGTTTCTGAAGACTTTTTCATAATGTGACGATACCGACTCAGCCATTGTTTACAACAAGTGTTCATAATGTGACGTCACGCTTTGTTGTCACTAAATACCGGAAGTGGTCGGCAGTTGCGTTCGGTTATTATCGTAAACAGGTGCAAATATGATATTAGATCGGCTCCCATGCAGTTATTACTTAAAATGTTTCAATCGGATTTTCTACATTCGTATTTTGAATATATATTCTCATTAACCAAGAAATAAACTGAATAAGTGTGGATACACTGTTATGGCACTTTAAAACATAGGAATCTTTAGTTATCAGCACATCATACAGACATTGATAAATAGCAATGGCCTATTTAGGTAGTGTACCATTCTGTATAGAAAAGCAACCCAAAAATGTAACAAATATAGAACGACGTATGAATTTCTCATTTACTCGCAACATATACACACAAACGCATTATACTAACAGAGTAAACCTCTGAAGATCTTATGTCATTGTTTCAAATTGTCTCTAAGTACGGATAGAATAATAGATACGGTACTTTATGGCTCCGGTGCATGCATCTTTGACGCAAGTAAAATAACATGAAAATCTGGAACAGTATGAAATATGGCGATTTATGCAGTCCACAAAATTTTAAATATGCTATTAAAGATGTTACCCAGAGAATGGTATTTTACGTATGAAGCTGGTTTGGTTCCCAGCGGGGATGTTATCGTGGAGGAATTAAAGGTCCGTATTCTACATGTTGTCGGCGTATGATTGTGATGAGAACAGGGCCGGACCTGCTATAGGGGCTCAGGGGGCCCGGCCCGTCCCCCCCCCCTTTAAAAAAAAACTATTCACTGCTTTTGAAAAAAGGGGGTTCCGAATTTTTTTAATTTTTTTAATTTATTTATTTATTTTTAATATTTTTTAGTGTTTTTAAAACATTGCCGTTTTTAGTCACTTTTATTAGATCCCTTTTTCAAGGTTCAGATAGCACCAGATTGCACCATTTTGCATCCTTGAAAAAAAAAAATCGGGGGGGGGGGCATGCCCCCGGACCCCCCTAGAAGGCTGGGCTCTTCGCGCCTTCGCTTAACCCAATAACAAGTTTGGGCTCCCCCCCCCCCCTGAAAAACTTAGGTCCGGCCCTGGAGAACGTGAATTGATATGCGGCAATAAAGATTTGATTCTTATTGTCATTTGTTCTGAAAGATGTGCGATTATTGGAACTCTACCTTTTATAACTTTCTTTCACCACAGGAATTGTTGGTTCTAGGCAGGGATGTTATTAGGCCGATAAATCAGCCCTTCACCCGTTACGATTTTGAAAATCGTAACGGGTGAAGGGCTGATTTATCGGCCTAGGATGTTATAAGTCGGCATGTAGTAACGAACAGATTTTGTTCGAGTGTTGCCTATATATCCTCATGATACTATTTTTGTCTATAATCAAAGGAATAATTAATTCATTTACTGGCGGTTAGTATCAAATGGTTATTGTAAACAATAGTTATACTGATTTTTATTTTGGCATCAACTTGTGTTGTGACAGGCAGAGACAAGAAGGTCGTGGTTCTGAGCGCATATTCATCGCTTGAAAGAAACGAGTTTATCTACCTTAAATAGGAAACATGTCTTGTGAGCAAGGATTTAAGAATAAAGTTGATACATTGCAATATCTAAAGATGAAGAGATGTTAAATAATATATATCGAGATAATTAGCCGTGTACAGGTGTGAAAGAAACGAAATATATATGACTCGGGCTTTTACAAAGAAAAAATTATGCATTGGTTCTGAGCATGGATGCAAACATTGATACGGTACGGTATAGCTCAGGTGCATGAATCTTTGATGTAAGTAAAAGAACAAGAAAATCAGGAACAGTATGAAATATGGTGATTTATGCAGCACACAAATGTCAACTATGCTATTAAAGATGTTACCTAGAGCATGGTATTTTATGTATGAAGTTGGTTTGATTCCCAGCGGGGATGTTATCATCGATGAAGTAAATGTCCGTATTCTACATGTTATCGGCGCATGATAGTGATGAGAACGTGAATTTATATCCGGTAATATCTAAATATCGGAACTCTCTATTTTGTTTGTATTTAACAGCAGGAACAGTGTGATGTTTGTTGATTTATACCAGAAACATATTTTCAAAACTGCTATTAATGATGTTGCTTAGAGCATGCTATTTCATATATGACGTTGTTCTGGTTCCCAGCCTGGATGTTATCATCAACGAAGTAAATGTACGTATTCTACATGCTCTCGGCACGTGATTGGCAAAAGGACGTGAAATGATATGCGGCAGTAAATAACTTATTCATTTTGTCATTTGTTATGAAATATGTACATCGGAACTCCACTTTTATGTAATTTCCTTTTAACAGGAATTATTGGTTCTAGGCACTGATGTTATAATGGAACCTGCAGTAAAGAATAGAGTTTGGTCGATTGTTACACTATATACCCCCGTGGTACAATTTGTGTCTAAAATATGGAAAAGTCCTTTAATTTACTGGTGATTAGTATCAGATAGTTATTGTAAACAATATTTATATTGATGTTTATTTATGCATTAAATTGTGCAGTGATAGGCAGTGGTAGGAAGGTCGTGGTTCTGAGCGCAGATGCATCGTTTCAAATAAACGAGTGTAGGTACCTTGCATGGGAAGAACGTCTTGTTGGAATTGATTTAAGAATAAAGCTGCTAAAAATTATAATATCTAAAGTTGAAGAAATGTGAAATGATACACATGAAGATAATGCGACGTGTACTGATGTGTAAGAAACAGAATATATATGAATCAGGCTATTAAAAAGAGAAATATATGAATTGGTTCTGAACATGGTTGCAAAAAATTGATATGGTACGGTATTGCTGAGGTGCATGAATCTTTGATGCAAATGAAATAACATGAAAATCAGGAACAGTAGGAAATGTGGCGATTTATGCAGCACACAAAATTTCAAATACGTTATTAAAGATGTTACCTAGAGCATGGTATTTTAAGTATGAAGTTGGTTTGGTTCCCAGCGGAGATGTTATCATCGATGAAGTAAATGTCCCCATTCTACATGTTATCGGCACATGATTAGAATGAGAACGTGAATTTATATGCGGTAATAAAGATCTCATTAATTTTGTCATTGGTACTGAAATACGTTTAAGTATCGGAAGTCTATTTTGTTTGTAATTATCTTTCAACAGGAAATCTTGGTTCTAGGCACGGATGTTATAAGGAACTTTTAGTTATGAACAGACCTTAGTCGATTGATATATATCCTAGTGATACGGTTTTTAAAAAAGAAGAAAAAGAAATAGTCCATTAATTTACTGGTTGTTAGTATCAGATGGTTATTGTAGAAAATAGTAATACTGATTTTTATTTTCGCATCAACTTGTACTGTGTCAGACAGTGGTTAGAAAGCCGTGGTTCTGAGCGCAGATGCATCGCTTAAAAGAAACGGGTAAAGGTACCTTGGATAAGAAATTTGTCATGTAAGCAACGAGTTAAGAATATAGCTGCAAAAATGCAATACCTAAAGACGAAGAAATGCGAAATGATATTCATGAAGATAATGTGAAGTGTACATGTGTGTAAGAAACAAAAAATATATGACTCAGGCCTTTACAGAGAAATAATGGACGTCCATTAATTATGTCAACAATTTTTAGGCATTTTTTTACCCCCGCCCCCTCCCTCAAGAACTGTCGAATTTTCAGTGACCTCTCTAATAAAATTAAATAATTCCCCCCACACACACAAACTAACAATATATTCTTTGATTTCTGTACATTTGCAGACTAGATTATATTTATTATTGTGTTGTAGAGAAACACGAATCTAGAGGCTGGTTTACAGTACGGATGCAATCATTCGAGCGGTATTACATATCCCGTTTTAGTATGCACAACATGACAGATTAAAAGCGCTTCGTGAAGTTCCTAGATTGATCATGGACACTTACTTTAAAAAAAAAAAAAATTGACTATTACTAGAAAATGCCTTTAATTGTTTTGGTTCCTGGTGAGAATGTTATAAATACTCGTATTCCACATACTATGGACACAGGATAATAATAATAATAATAAGAAGAAGAAGAAGAAGAAGAAGAAGAAGAAGAAGAAGAAGAACAGTCGTTAATTTGAATAGGGCTACAGCGATCAGATATTTTGATATTTCTTCTGAGATATGTATGCGAGACTTGTCAAATTTTTTAAACATTCTGAAACTATTTGCGTTAGTTCTAGGCGAGGATGGTGCAAGGAAGCCTGCAATACGAAATATAATTAAGTCCATTGTACTAGGAGTTGTTTGTTCGTTGTCAAGAGTTTATCTATGTTAATTGAGATTCCAAAATTTCCCTTAATTTCTCCTAAGTTTTGTGCAGGCATAATACGCTCCATAAGGTGCGGTTTATCGTGCCCTTATTTAATTGCTATCGCGTGCGTAATCGATCGATCGATCGATCGAGAGAGAGAGAGAGAGAGAGAGAGAGAGAGAGAGAGAGATGTTTTCATATGCGTTTGCTTTAGCCGCGTGAGAAAAAAAAAGAAGAAGAAAATCACTTTATATTACAGTACTCCGTGCACAAAGAAATATTGTTATTTTACTTTACTTGAAGAGACAGGGGTAACATATTTATTATCTCTTTCCTTGTTCAAGTTCTTCTTCGTACAAATGTTAATAAAGGGAAATTACTCTTGAATTGGTTCCCAGCGTGGATGTTTGGCAGTGGTTCTACACGCAAGACACTTGATTTTTGCTAGCTAGGGATTGTGACCGTACTGGTGAAAATAAAGGTTAATTCGCCGATTGGATTCATATGGAGGGGGATTACCGCCATAATTCTATGCATGTATTTTGTAATTTTCCTTGATGCATTATTGTAAATTGCTGTTTGCAAGTGCTACTTTCATAATTCTATCCATGTATATTGTTATCTTTATTGATGCACACTGTACGTGGCAACTTGCATGTGCAACTTTCCTTCTGCATTATTGTAAATGGCTGCTTGCAAGTGCTACATTCCTAATTCCATCCATGTATATTGTATTTTTCATTGATGCAAACGGTAAAGGGCTAGTTGCAAGTGTTTAGATCTACTTTCCTTCTGCGTCATGGTATCTTGCTGTGTTTTTTTTGGCCAAACGCTGAATTCATTATGTAGTTTGTCGTATGGCAAAATCTGGGTCAGTTATTACAAGTGTTAATATTCTATGACAAACTGCATCATGTAAAAATGATGATCATAATGTAGCATCACGCATGTCGCAAGTTAGCATAAAGGAAGTTTGCATTAAATAATGCTCATTATGACAACAGATGGCGCTGTGAAATGTCAATTTGTTACAAAACGACTACTCCCCTGACTATAGCGACACAAGGTTATACCATTTTACGGTATTGCTGGGCGTCTATTTTAAAATATTGTACGTTTAATTTACCGCAACCTGTATTATAGGATGACAGCATACAAACAAAATTAAAACGATATTACATACTGTCTGTCATACCTGCATGAACTCCAAGTTGCTGAGACATCTTTCCGATCGTTCTCAAAATAAATATGTTGAGAATTATATGGCCTAAATTGTTGTAAAAGTTGATTTTGGGTGTACCCCAACATAAATTTAAAAAATGGGGTGGCAAGGGTAAGAGGAAACTCTGACCAATTTTGGACATGCTATGTGATTTAGTTTTCCGATATTATTCGTGCCTTTTTGTTTAACTGAAAGGAAAATATTAAATATTTTTAGCCCAATTATATATATATATATATATATATATATATATATATATATATATATATATATATATATATATATATGAATGCTGCTATCGGGGGACATACTTGCATAAAACCAATCATTCGGGGACATTTGCTTTTCAGATGGTTTAAACATAATTATTTAATGTTTATTTGGTGGCTGCCTTTTTAGTTATCGAGTTGAAGAACAAAATTAAACCTCACTGATAATTCACTTCAAAATATATCATATATATATATAAATGTCCCCTGATAGTTTAGTTGTCTCCTGATAGTCAAGTCCTTTTTGTCCATGCTCATTGCCAAACTTTAGGGTACAATGTATATATTATACATACATGTACTAACAATGTCATTGGGGGCCTTAATATATACATATTCACCTATTTGGGTACATTCACAAATATATAGAGGGTATTTGCTTGAAACAAGTGAATAATGGATATATTTCATAGAGTGTGTGAAAAACTCAGTCTTTTCATGAGCAACTATTATATTTTGTTATGATCAAGCATATTGTCTAACAACTTTTATAACACACTAAAGTAGCATATTTCTTAACACATCCCCTCAATGTCAGCAGTTTAAAATGCTCCTTCCCCATGCAAGGTAAATAAGCTGATAAATACAAAACAAAGAAAAAAGAAACATGTTTATCATTGGTTGGATTTTAACCGCAGTCATTAAATTTTCCATCTGGCCATCTTTACCTTTACATTACGCAAACATCATGAAACATTGGATTTCTTATATATATAATATCTAATGATGGCTGGTGAATAGTTTTTTTTCCTCACTCTATCACAGATAATTCACTTGTAAAATTCAGTAATTCACTGCCTAGCATACAATAAATATATACATTAATTAATTATGTATATTTACTGACAAATATCTTACTCCCCTTTACAAAGTTCCTTATTCATTTGTGGTAACCAAATATGCTGTTTTCTAAAGACTCTGTATAGTGTTATAAACCTGTAGATTATCCTTCATGTTACTTTAAAAGTTTTCTGTCTCAACAAAGATCCACAAAGAATCAGTATATTTATTTTTTCACAATGAATCAGTATATTTATTTTTTCAAACCTGTTTTATTGAAATTGTTACATTAACCATTTATATACAGTTACACTTTAAATGCATCGTAAAATGGTTTGGATATTTTGATTTTCATGTTCTGAAACTGAAAACAGTCATTTATAATAAATGTCCCCTTGTGCAAATGGTAAATACTCCCGGCATTTAAAATTATATTTTAACCTTTATATATTTTAAATGTTTTTTTTTTTCTGAGATTTTCCATCAGTTCACTAAATACAATGTTATTTCTCATTTATAAAATCTTTCTCAAAACCATTTGTTTCCTAATGTCTCAAATTTGTATTAAGTTCAATGTTGGGTTTATATCATGGTTGTTATTCAAACAAGACAACGCTGTGTATCTTTTCCCTTTTTGTTTACATAACCATATGTAAAGCTTTCTATCATCAATAACAAATATCTTCTTGTTTTTCAATGCATATAACATAACAGTGTTGGTACAGTTCAGTTTGTACCTTTGAAATAATTTATCAACTTCTTTTTCATGGGAGATATATAATTTTCATTGGAAATCATTTTTTCTGATGCTAATGGGTAACCCATGAAATAGTCATAAAATTGTAATTTAATCACCAAAAACACTTAAAACTATCATAGTCATCTTATGTTTTAAATTGATTTTTTCCCATCATGCCATGCAACGACTCCATGTTTGTATGTAATTTGATTGCTAATTACACATCTTACTCCAGTCACAATCATCAGGAACAGGCCAGTTTTACACCTAATATATCTTTCACCTTATATCTTGTGATAATCATGGAAAACTTTGAATAACCTAACTTTATGAACTCATTGCATATTAATATAGAGATTGTATGTACCCATATGCAATCAACCTCAATATGAAAATGTTATGTCTAATTATTATTCAAAGGTTTACTTGTCTAATGAATTTCCAGATAAACCGAAGAATTTAAATGAAATTAAAAAACGTGGCATATGATGGTATAAGGATACGCTGCTTAATTGGGATAACTTCTTATTTTATGCTAAGATTTACATTCCATTTGGTGTCATTTTCCTCCAGTCAAAGTACATAAGTGGGTCCTGATCTTAGATTAAAAGCTTGTAAATGGTTATCTTGAATTCATCACCTCTAATTTGTGATCTAATTAAATTAAATCAAACAATTTTGACAATAAGTAGATCATCAGACCTGGATCCAATTGTTTACCCAATACTATTAATAATTCTTTATAATCATCAGACCCAGATCCAATTGTCTACCCAATAATACTATTACCAATTCTTTATAACCATCAGACCTGGATCAAATTTTTTACACAATACTATTAATAATTCTTTATTTACAGAGGGAACTCATTTAGATGAAAATAATTTTACCTTGAGGTCTTCTAAAAAAGTGAAACAATATACATCATACAAAAAGTTAATAGAAATTACTATTTAGTTCAACATGTCTTGAGTAAAAAAAAATTGACTTAAATATCATCTCTTTTAAATACTAATATTTTGGCAGCTTTTACGGCCTGTGAAATCTTTTTCCACAGAAATATACCGGAGTATTGGAAACATTTTAAAATTGTTAAATTCTTGACTCTAATGGAAGAAGGTTTCATATGTGATGTTGATCTTAAATGGTATTAAGTGCCGAGTAACAGTTTAATAACTCCTGTAGGTACTCTGGAGTATCTCCATTTAGACATTATGCACAAGGTATGTCAGATGAAAATCAATCTTTTCATGTTTTAAGCCATTTCAGTAATGTAAAAAAGGCTTTTAGTTTAAACATTTAATTTTATAACTGTGTAGTTCAAGATTATAAGTTCTGTAATACAGATAGTAAAGGATTAGAATGAAAACCAATGGTTCGTTTTTCTCCTTTTGACGATACAAACATTATAAATATATGTGAATATATAGCAGATGAAATTGAGTTATGACAATAATTTTAAATTGTTGAAGTCATAGTGAAAATTCTCTTAGCTAAAATATCAGCATTTAGGCATGATATATAGAGCACAAAGATGAACAATGAGGAAGTTGATAAAAGAGGAGAAGAAATAAAAAAGAAGTTACAAGCAGAAACTTAATTAAAATGTGTATGGCATTGTGTATGAAATTGCAAAAATAAGGAGGAAAGAAAGGGGAAGAAATTAAGAAAGTTACAAAAGAGGCAGATATAAAGTGAACTGTACTGCTTAATAGAGTGACTTACATAACTGACATTGTATGTAGATGTTCAGAATGAAAGGTAGATACACAAAAACACATTATTTTGTATAAAGTTTTCCTGGATTAAAAAACAAATAATACAAACCCTATACTCATAAGATTTTTATGTAAATGTTATTGCATACTATATTTCAACAATGCAATAATAAAAAGAACACACATTAAAAGTAAGATTTGTTTATTCAGCATATTTCATCCACAACCAAATGTGAACTTTATTGCCAGATGAGCTAAAAATGTAAAAGGTGAGGATGTACTATATAAATATCTGTTCAAGGTACACAATAGACAACTGATGACTGACAATGCACAACCACACCAAAAGATCACTCTTAAGGAAGCAATCAGATATTGTGAATTCATTTAACTTTGTGGTTTAGTGAAAGATTTAATTTTCATGGATACTTGATTTTGTGTACTGTGTAAAGTCATGGATACTGAATTTTGTGTACTGAGTAAATTCACAGACATATAATTTATGTGTACTGGGTAAGGGATCCCATAGTTTTTGCAAAATAAATAGCCATAAGCTGCACACAGAGTTAAAACACGCAAATTAAAACAAAATGGTGTGTCTGAGAATGCAAATGTGTATTTGTCATTAGTGAATAGGACTTATTTTACATAGGAAAATACAGTATATAAGCCACAAAACATTTACCAAATTTGGTGATCCTAGCATAAACCATGCTAGAGGTAAGAGGCTCATGTGGGTCTGAGATCACTCACATGACTAACAAAATAATTAGGGTACAAAGTTAATGTATGAGAACTTTTGATTCACATTTTGTAACTAGAGGAAGGAGTGATACAATTAAAAAACAAGGTTTCAGTAGTTTTTTGTGAGGTACACAAGGGTTTAAATGATATAGTGAATCTCATAGCCCAATGTATATAGGTGTGCACTTTTGTCACAGTTAATATTAAGCATAAGAGGGTCATTACCACTGAAACACGCCTCAAAATTCTGGAGATTCTACAAATAAATGACAATTCAAAAAGTAAACAAGAGCCTCTTGGATGAACTGATGCTATACTGGCCGAAAATAATTTTCAGGACATCAACATAAGAGCATTTTTTCATTTTAACCAAGAAGTGTTGAAACCATTGCTGATATTCTTGAGCAATAACAAGATTTTCAAAGTAGTTACTGTGACAGCCATACTGGGCTTAAAATTATTACCATTTTCATTTTGGACCAACTAGACATCATCTGAAGTCTTTTGGTGAAAACCCATGTCAACAAGACCATCCTTTCAGCAGGAGTACCAAGATGGATGTCATATCAGCCATTTTGGATATAAGATTGGCACCATTTTCATTTAGAACCAGCAAGATATTGTAAGAAGTCTTTTAGTGAAAACCACATGTTGATATGACTATCCATTTAAGAGAAGCAGCAATAAAAAGATTTTCAAGATGGCCTCTGTGTCAAGTTTTATGTAAATCATCCAAGTAGTTTAGAACGAGTAACAAAAATAAATTTGAGCTCATAGACGGATGATGGACAACTGGCCAACCCACAAGATCGTGTTTTATGACCAGTGAGGCTAAAAATCAGAGGCCTTCTAAAAATCATGGAGCAAATATACATGTGCATAATCATAAACAAGATCAATTAATCAACTACATATAATACTGTCATTCAACCCCACCCAACACCGAGTCTAAATCTTGGTCCAAGTGCCAAAAACCAAGAGTCAACTTTATTGGAATACACTAAATACAAACTCTTGCTAAAACTTCATTTGCATATGTACATAGGATCAATATATCATAAATATAGTAGATATTAGTTGGTCGGAATAATATTTCCTAGTGAAGCTGGACAGCAAAAGTTTTCATACTGAACCTTCAACACCCACAACCAAGGTTTATCCCCTCTCAGAAATGGAAAGGTGGAATGGACGGAGAAAGGAATATTGTTAGAGCCAGATGTTTGTATCCTGATTTGAATGACATGGTTTTGAATGGTTTTGCACCGGTCAAATGATCCAAGAAAAAGCAATAATTTTGTCAGTTGTAATGGGATATGATGACTTTACCGCAAGTAACGGATGGTTGCATAAATTTAAAGTCTGACACAATATTAAGTGTTCTGTCCTTAGTGGAGAATCAGTTAATGTTAAGAATGAATTTGTGGAAGATTGGAACAAAAGATTGAATGTGGTTAGGTTTTTTTCTAAGTGATACCTTTGTCATAGATGTTTTGATTTTGTTATTAAGTTGTTTACCACTTCCAGTTATGTTGTTTACTTTAAATGTTGATATCCTGTTACTGATGTTACTGTGAAAAAAAATAAAGTTTTAAAGTTTTCATGCTGTTTTTCTTGCATGTTATACACCAAGTGTAGTGTCTGTAACTGTTGTTATACCACAGAATTGAAATAATGGTTAAACAAAATCGCATGCATGTTCAAGCTAAATCTAACTTGATCTGACTAGGGGACACCCTAGGGTATATAAAGAGCTTCATTGAAATGTTCTATCAAACATTTCAATTTTTTAAGTGAGTGAGACTACTCTCAGCACCAATACCGTGTTTTAGCCGATAGGGTTAGAATTTTAAAGAAAAATAATTTCTGGGATTTCATCACTGGTTATACTGGCAATATAATAAAGACTTTGTATATCTTAGGTGTTGGGAGAAGAACTTTCAATTCCCTTTATTTTGATGTATGATTGATGGGTGTACTTTAGGTTCTAGAGTATACAGCTTGGGCTAACTTAAGATGTGCTTGAATAAAAAAACTGCTAGCTCTGCATGGTCATTTTCACTTCCTGGACTTCAGAGGTAAATTGTAGAAAAATGATCCGATAACTTTTTTTACTTTTCAGATGTTTCGTAATTTGTTCATTGCACTTTCAGAAGCTGCTATTGCCTACTTCAGCAAAATTCGTTTTCCCTATTTTAATAACTTCTAAAGTTAGTGTACTTTTGATTAATTCTGGTTAATTTTTCAAGCACATGGGAGCATACATTTTGTTATACCATGTGCTTAGATCATGTACAATTTCCACAAGTGCAGTATCCAAAGAAATATCAGCCACATTACATCAAAGTAGCATTGAGATATGCCAACATTATCTCCATTGTGCATGTTACAAATACAAACAACTTCACCTCACCTACGTCACTATCTGAAAAGTACATACTAACTGGTGAGCGCCCCCTTGGTGAAATAACAATATCGATATGACTAGACATCTGGAAGTAGCAACAAGATACTCAAGATGACCATTATGGTGGCCATATTGGAAGTCAGATCAGCTAACTTGACATGGTAAAGAAGTTGTTCAGTGAAAACCCAATGCCAATATGACCCTTCATTCAGGAGAAGTAGTGATAACAAGATTTTCAAGATGGTAACTGAAGCAGCCATATAAGATATCTCAGCAGCATTTTCATTCAGGCCCAACTAGATATTTCAAGAAGTCATTTAGTATAAAAAACAAACATGCCAAGATGACCATCCGTTCAGCAAGATCAGCGACAAGATTTCAAGACAGCCACTACAGTGGCCTTATTGGATGTGCAAGTGACACCATTTTAATTTAGGACCAACTTGTATGTGGGATGAAGGTGTAAAGGATAAAGTTTCATGGCAATCCTGAAGTAGTTTAGGAGACAGAGCGATAACAAGATTATGCCAATGAATGGACTGATGACATACCATCCCATAAGTATATGAAGAAACAGTGGAGATCAATATTTTATATAGCGATCTGTGCTAAGGGCATGTACAAGGTACACTGGAACCCAAGATCAATTATGTCTGGTTTTCAAAGTCATTTACAAAAGTATAGACATAAACATTTTCATATCTGCACCATAATTGGATTTATATGTACCCAAAATTAACAGAAATGTATCAAAAACTGCAGGACAAATAACATGCACTAAAATCAGTCATTGTAAGAAGAAAATGTGCGATAATTTAACAACAAATATTGCAGGAGAGTAGTAATTTGGTGAAATGTGCATCTACAAATTATCATTCATGGAAATGAACTGAAAACTTTGACAATAGTTGTATTCACAAGATTTAATCATGCAATACATCAAGCTGCAAGAAAAGATAGTAATCCAGGCAACTATTGCTGGAATAAAGTAATTTGTTGACATGTGCATCTTCAGATGATGACAATAATATGTATCAAGTTTCACAGCAATCCATCAGAAACTAGACTATTTGTATTTACAAGATTAAAACATACACTGTATTGAGATAAAGCAATAAAAATGGCACTAACTGAAGAGCCAAGATTTTTGTTTATGTGCACATGCTGAGTTGATGACTACAACATTTACCAAGTTTCATAGCAATCAACTGAAAAATGTAAGATAATTGTGATTACAGACTTTGTCATACATGGAATTCAGTTGAAAGTAAGAATGAGAACTCTAATAAAAATTGCATCACAAAATAATTTATCTATATGATCATCATTAAGTGATGCCTATAATATTTACCAAATTTCATGGCAATTCATTCAAAACCAACTAGCTGAATTAATATGTGTGTGCCAGATGGATGGATGGAAGCTTGGATGGACTAACATGAGTGTTTCAAGAAGGGGTACTTAAAGTACACCAATTTTCTATAGTTGTTGCTTGGTTTTTTCTTGTTGAAGCCTCTTCATGTTCATTAGTTTTATTCGGACTTTGTTGTAAGGTGCTTTGATTTTGCTTTCAAGTATCCATTGTTCCACTGCTGTTTTACCTGAAAGAGAGACCAGAGACTAATACTGCATCCCAATGCAATGAACTAGACAACAATCTTGCAGGAGTTGGGCCTGTTTTTGCAGTGCTTTTACTGAGCTTGTACTCCAAACAGCATATATACCTTGACATTTCTCTATCTCTCTGATTTATTTGGATTCATATTTAATCAGTTTTCTTTGCAGTCTGCATGCATGAATACTAAATTCTAAATGTTGTGTTAATAAATTACATAGGAAGAAGAATATTATTTATATTCCATTAGCATTTACGAACAACTTTATTTTAAACCTGTGAAGACCAGTCGATTAGCAACAAAACTCTTGATACCAATATTCTTTAACTTAAATAATTCTGATAATTTCTTTGAAACAACTTTATGAAAAAGCATGTTTCTGTTCAGTGTTAGCAAATATATCGATACTCCATTGCTCATTCACAAAACATGTAGATTTCACACAATCAAATTTGCCTTATTACCAATAAATGCAAGGATGAAAAAATGAACTACATAGTATCATTATAAAACAGTTATATAAGCAGATATTATGTACATGAACATGTAGATTCACAGCACAATATTTTATATTCAGGCATTAGCAATTTTTCAAACATTGCATCGATCAATGCATCCTTTGAAAATGAAACAAATGAGCTGCAGCAAATTAATAACAAAAAACCTGATGACCACTTTACATATGCATATACTATATGACTAGATACAACCCACAAAGTTTAGTAACTTTAACTGTGAGTTATTGTGCAGAAACAGTTTTCCTTCTTTCACCTTGGCCTTTGCACATTTCAACAACTATTAAAGTTATTGTGCAAAAGCCTAACAGCCTTGTGGCAGCAGTATACATATTGCTTAAAAAATTTAAATCTAAAATATCCCTGTCTGTATAAAACATGAGATAATAACAGACCATGTCCATGGTAGATACCTTTGTGTTGATTTTATCCCACAAAGCCACATTTTACCCTAGTTTGCATTACTGGGAGAAGGGCAAACAAGGAGCTTCAATAACTATGCCTCAACACTTACATCAAATCAGCATAATTGAAAAAGAGTTAAATTGGTCCAAATGATCTAATCCAGCAAATACAAGATCCTTCTTACATCATTTGCATCTCTTTTCCTGAACAAAACTTAAGTAAAAAAAAAAACAAGGTCCAGATGACTTTACATAGACAACTATACACCTCAATACATGACTATTTCTGAATTTGCACTAAAAGCAACCTGTTCACAGACATAGCTGTTGGGGGCACTGCTGTAATTCTGCATTAAGGAGTATTCAGTACCAAGAGGAAAAAAAAGTACAAAAAATGTATGCAAGGTTGTACTGAACAAAATGTATACAATGTAAGAGCAGTACCTGGAAGGCTGCAGCCATAAGCCATATTAATCCAGTCAATGAATGAATCTTTTAAAACTTTCGTCATTTGGGCATCCCAGTGAAACCTTTGATCTGTAATAACAATTGAATATTTAACTATATTTCTTGTCTGCATACATGTAGCTGCTAAAGTTGTTACACAATGGTAAAGCATAAATCTTCATGAAACAAAATTAATTGCTACCCTTCTTCATCATTTGTTAGTCTTTTAATGCAGGTTCACTAGAAGCATAAAAACCAAGGCAATTGTGAACCCTATGCTTTTTATAGCATATGGATTCACAATTGCCTTGTTTTGTTTTTTTTTTGTTTTTTTATAGCATATTCTATTACCCACCCCATACTCACCCTCACCAGCAGTGACCCAGACATTAAAATGCAGTATCTGTCACATACATGACATGTCTTTTCCTATGATCAGATATATTCACTTTGGTCAAATGTCATTATATGCAATTGCTGTATTTTTACCTGTCTCCCTCCCTTGGAGGGAGGTAGGAATGACACGCCTCTTGCTCAAAGTCATCCACACATGGGCAAGATAATAAATTGTGTGGATTTCCAATCAGCCATTAGGATGAAGGTGCAGTAACAGATGGATTGACAGACAGACAGACAGAGGAAGGATAATAATATGTCTATATTTTTTAATATATAAAAAGCATGGGAATAATAATTGGTATTTCCCTTAATGGGAATTGGGGATACTGAGCTTTAGTTGTTGGGAGACCCCTGAGATTTTAAGATCTATCATTAAAATCAATATAGCCATATCCTTTTTAAGTTGAAAATAGCTTTCAGAAATCACGATGATCTACATACAACCAGCAATATCCCACATTATTTGGCAAGTGAAGTCTGGAGGAATGTTGACAAAATATCCAAAGAGTGTGTCACTACCACCCAAAAAATGAAGTCCAATGTGGCATCAGAGCAAAGATGAGAACAGTAAAGATCAGCAATATCCTTGATGTTTAGTACCCACCAACCTCAATTAGTCACAAAATTACTAAAAAAAGGAAAGTGTGTATCTAAATGGGAGATATAGCTAATGATAATGAAATTAAAGGAGACACAAGCAGCAATGAGAAAAATGTGAAGCGAGAGCGTGATGATATTACCTTGGACAATATTTGGAGGCAGTGGACCATAGGTGCAAGGACAATAAAAAAGGCAACTGTGCTATAACATCCCTTACAGGCACCAAATATCAGGTGACATGGTGTTCATTCCCAGCTAATATTAAAGGGTGAATAATGTAGATAATATAGATGCATGTAATTCATATTTCTTCTAAATAAGAAATTAATAATAATGGGCTTCAGTTAGGCAGAAAAATATCTAAACCAAACAAAGCATGTTGGATCAGTTTTCAAACTTGTAAACTTTACTGGGAGAAATTATTAAAGTACTTCTAGTTAAATTTGCATCAAGACTAAGGGCTAATATGATAATTCACAAATCTTTTCTTATTTTCATACACCATCACTAACATTGTGGGTTTCTATTTATTGAAATGTTATGTCTGGTGTAAGGGAGATAACTGAATGATATACATAAGGTGTGTACTTTCCTCCAATATATTATTCATGTAATACAGATGAATTCAAGAACACATGTATTAACTTCAATGCAATTAAATTATCCAAAAATGTATTATTGATAAAGTGAGAACCTAAAATCCAGGATTATATATGTAGTCGAGACCTCAAAAATGATTATGTAACTAACTAGAGAATCGCATTTTTAATTTCAAGACACAAAAGTTTACAAAAAAAGACAAGTAGAGCAGGACAATTAAAATCAAAATTGGAAGGAATACCATATCTTTAGCAAACTACCTAAAATACTTATACCAGAATATTCTTTATGATACAAGTGAACTATCTACACATGGATCAGGAGAGTCCTCTATCCTTGTCTATAGCATGCTTTACAAGAACAAAAAAGTTGTATTTTATCCATGATTTTTCATCTTTTGCGCATAAAATAGTCAATATTTGGCTAAAATTAACTATATTAACTTTACATAACCTTCTTTTTTGCCTGTATGCTAATATTGGAGCTGACTACACAGTCACAAAGCCATCAGTCTATATATGCTATACATATAGTTACAAAAGCCCCATTCCAAAGCTAATGTGTGTTATTTTCTACATTTTCTATGTAAAAGTCTGTCAATATTAGACCAAAACATCTCAATATCCATTGTTTAACCAAATGACACTATGACAGTATAGAAATGGTGGCTATGTATACTCGTAACTATGGATACACTGTGAAGCTGGTATTATCTTTTAGGTATCACGGTACCAATTGTTTTTCCATAGACCTCAATGCTAATATTTGGAGAGATAAATATATTTTCTATCCTAATTTAGCGTGCATCTCACACACTGTTATAGAGAACAATGTTAGATTGTCAATTTGACGATGACAAAACCAGGTACTCCATTGCATTTAAGAGATAACTCTGCTGGAACTAGACAGGGGTATGAGTTATCTAGTCACAACATACATATTTTCAGTCATGTGTATTACATTTTCGAACAATCATAAAAAATACAAAATTTGATCTATTTAGGAATTAGCATAAATTCACATGTTGCCAAGTGGCTAAACTTTTTTTTAAGCCTAACAGAAAGTACAACTCTTACATAATCCACCAATCATAGCTAGTGTTGTTTTTTCTGATTGCAATGTTCCCTACACCTTAAGCTCCACCCACATGGACTTGCGCAATTGGTACCGTTATACCATAAACTGCCACACTGCAGACATCATAGTGATATAACTGAAAATATTTAAAAGCTATGTTAAAAATCTAAATACCACATACACAAACACACATGCTTAAAGAATTTTTGTTTCCATATAAACGAAAGGACTTTGTTCATAACTGAAAAAATCTATGATTTAAAGATAGCTGGGGTTTTCTTTATACCTCAGATGTGCTTGATAACAAGTAAAATCTGTGTGTCCAATATGACATGGGTTCCCTGCCTTTACTGTTTCCTCGTCTTGCATTTGGGAACCTTCCACCAGCTCTGTATGGAGAAAATATATTCCGCAAGTTTTCATGCTCTGAAATAGGTCTTGAGACACCTGTAGCACTTGTTGCACATGGGACTGTGGTAGAGGTAGACAAGGCATCAGCAGCCTTCCTCAACAAGTCTGCTGCAAGCTGCTGATTGCTCATCATCTGAAAATAAAGCAACAATAAACTGGATATATTATTGGTAAAAAAGGTCAACAAAATAATGTCCAAAAAATAACAATTTGCTTTTGGGTAAAAACTTAAATGCAAGGAACCCTATACAAAATCATCAACTACAATTTATTGTACTAATTAGACTGCATATTGTTTGATTTACTTGTAAACATTAATTGTATCACAACTTTAGTATATGGACTACTTCGGTAATGAATACTGATTTAATTATTGATATATGATTATACTACACCAGTGCATGAAATATTAGACTACCTTAAAAGGAATAGAATGCTTTTAATTCAATGTCAAGAACCAAAAGCACAATAACTTTCATTGCTGTGGGTGATTAGGTTATTGGCTTAAACATTTCTTACATTTTTAATTTTCAATTCTGGGGTATTTAAGATTAAACCATTATATGTTCAAATGAAATAATTTCAACTTTAAAACATAATTTGAACTGTTTTGGGTCGTTTTCAAGAGTGCTTGAGATATCTTAGTGTGATTAGTTACTCCCCTCATTCCCCTGCCAGCTGACCCTCTGACAAGCTCTTTATTTAGGCAGTGAGATGTACAGAAGCTCATTACAAAGAAAATTATATTTCCAACAATGAATAGAGGCTTGGGGTGTGTTTGTTTTAATCTATATTTTATGAGGTATTAATGTTTTGATGTTATTCTGAATGTTATTTTTGCTGGAGCATATGTACATTAGTATCACAGAAAAAGATTTACTTCTGTGAAGTGTATTAAACTGGGCGACGTACTAAACGATCTTAATGACCCAGGGTCATCGGGTGACACGATTTACCCAAATACTCCAGAAAAAAACATGTGAAACATTTCCTACTAAATACATTTTTTAATTCATTGTCAAGTTAAGTTCTGGGTCATATTAAATATGTTAAATGACTACAGCTCTTTTCATCGGTTGTCACATGAGTTCACACTTGTCCCAAGATAAAAAAATTCTTGAAAATTGCACGTTTCAGAAGCCATAACTTCAGTTTGGTACAACGCAGAAAAGTCAATGATGGATTGATGAATAGAAAAAATATCTCAGGAGTAAAACAAGCCAAAGATAATGGTCTTGTGATTTTAAATACGGAAATAGCAGAAAGAAAATGGAGGGTCAGCGGTGTAACCTAGGTTTACATGCAAGACATAGCACATGTTGATTTTGTTTAGACACACAAAACATAAATATCAGCGTCATGTCTTACATGTGTAAGTATTTGGATGTTACGTACCTTCTCTTTTAATATAGTATGATAGAGTGGGTCCTATGTCAGAATGGGTATTTTTGTCTCTCTGTATGATTTTGTTCCTTTAGATTATTTAAGTTTTTTTTCCGCATCAAGCACTTGTGATAAGACAACTTATAGACAATTCGGCCCAACTATGCGATAGTTGTATAAAGATATTTTTTTTCATACAGCAAGTAGATACAATGTACTAAGATTATATATATATATATATATATATATATATATATATATATATATGTGTGTGTGTGTATGTGTGTGTGTGAGAGAGAGAGAGAGAGAGAGAGAGAGAGAGAGAGAGAGAGAGAAGTAAACTAATATATATTGCACTTTCTAATTAAAATATTTCAATACAACGGCATTCTGAATTTAAGTCGTTTGGTCAAATTATCTATATTGATTTATCAAATAATAATACTTACCAGATAATATTCTACAGAACACATTTACATTTTTCTAAGAGTAGCGACACAGTACACGAGATATTATACTAATATATTTGATATTAGACTTCAGATTGTAACACTGCTTCATATATGGACACTCAATTGCACATAGCTTCTAAAAATAGAAACAATGTATTGTTACAAATTAGCGACAAGAGTAGAGGCCATACATACCTCTTGAAAACACTAATCCTACTTTGAGAGGGATACTTCAAATGCTTTCTTGCCTTTTAATGAATACTTACTTGTTGAAAATGATTACAGATTTAATTAAGTCTCTTGTCATATGTATCTAATACATACATTATATGTTTGGAGTGACTGAAAAGGCATACACGTTGTAAACTTTTGCGTTTATATTTTGAATCAGAAACTGTTATGATTAGAATGGTATTAATTTGACAACTTAAAATGTTTTTGGTGTTTATAATATTCATTATCAATTTAAATGAAATTTAAAATATGAGAAATTTTGGTAAAGATGCATTTTATGTTGTGCACATTTATCTGTCTTTTTCGTAACTTAGCAAACACAATAATGTTCTGAATTAAATTTATGTAAAATTATCGCAAAATACCTAATTATGCAATTTTCAACCATTTTCCCTGTATAATTTTAGTTGTAAAAAATATGTTCAAATACGAGAAGATATCTTGTAACGTATGTATTTTGCTTGAGAATTAAGTTTGAGATCTAAATCGACTTTCTTCCACAGGGTCAGGAGATATGATGCATCTCATTTGTGTCTACGTAACTCCCAAAGCACCACGTCCATCTCTACTATACTTCTTTTTTTTTCTCCACAGTAATATTTGGCTTTGGGACGGTTTTTCCTAAAGATATCATAAAGCTCCTAACCATTATAACTTCGGAAAACATTTATCTTGTTCACCAAATGTTTCAAATTTTATTCTAAAACATATTATATAAGAATTGTTAACATATATGTTGAAAATAAGTACTTGTTAAAACTATTGTCTATTGTATTTTAAAATTGGATCGAATTATCTTTCGAGTTGGGCCGAATTGTCTTTAAAGTTGGGCCGAATTGTCTTATTTTCGGTCAAAGTTGGGCCGAATTTAGACCAGCTAGCTGGTCTAGGCCGAACTGACCAATAGCCGATAACACATAAGTTACTAAGACCACCCTGCTGTTGTGATGGCGGTTTTGTTTTCTTAAGGTATCATAAAATCACTTAGAGCTTCGATAAAGAATATGGTTTTATAGAACAATTAAAAATTCGTCGCTACCTTACACCTAAAAAAGACGGGACTGAAAGAATTAAAAGTTGTTTTTTTTTTTCATACGTAGATCTATTAGGTTCTTTTTGCCGCACAAAATTACTGCCGTAAAGCAATCTAACTTCCCTTGGGGAGCATTTGTTATTGTCATTGAGTTAAAACTAGGAAATTTAGAGCGCCATCTGTTGTCATAATGGCATGTAGTATCCCATTATGACAACAGATGGCGACACGAGTTGGAAAAGAGAGAATCAGGAGTTGAAATGATGTAATTTGTAATATGGCAAGTTTATATAAATAGAATATACAACTCGTAATAACTGACATAGCATTTGCCATACGACAAACTACGGTATGAAGTTAGCGTTTGGCAAAAAGCAAGATACCATGACGCAGAAGGAAAGTAGATCTAAGCACTTGCAACTAGCCTTTTACCGTTTGCATCAATGAAGAATACAATATACATGGATAGAATTAGGAATGTAGCACTTGCAAGCAGCCATTTACAATAATGCAAAAGGAAAGTAGCACTTGCAAGTTACCACGTACAGTTTGCATCAATAAAGATAACGATATACATGGATAGAATTATGAAAGTAGCACTTGCAAACAGCAATTTACAATAACGCATCAGGAAGATTACAAAATACATGCATAGAATTATGGCGGTAATCCCCCTCCATAGATTCAGGACATGGTCATTTAAGAGTTATGCATTGGCATGTAACTGTCTTTTGAATGCATATGTGTAGTTTTTCAGTCTTCTTGCATTTCTGAAGCGATAAAATACTCGTGAGAAAAAGTCGAACGAAGGGTTGTGGTCACGATATAATAATAAGAAATAGCACATGTTGATTCGAATAACGGCCTTATGTAGTGAATATCGCACATACTTGGCAACCTATATCGACATTCTTCCACTAATTTATGTTTAATTAATGTACTTACTGTGCTGTTTTTATCCTGGTGGAATCAATATATGACACTTGCAAACGGACGCATTTTCTTGTTCAGTTGACTACTTTTGAATTTGTTGAAATGCGACAGTAGTCAAGGTACGCCGAAGTACGTTCAAGTAGGTTCCAATTGGAAAATATTTCTTGAACGAAATTAAATGTTGCTTGCTGTTCAAATACTTGATAATTTGATACTTTCGTTTCGTTAGTATAAATTAGCCTTGTTGACACCTACTTCGGCATTCCTCAGCCACCATCGCATTGCAACCAATTCAAATGTATGTCAAAGAAACATAAAAATGCGTTCATTTGCTAGTGTCAGATTTTGAGTTGATCACGGTCAAGACAACAAAGTAAGTATATCAATAACTCTTAAATATGTGGATGAATGTTGATACTTATTGCCAAGTATATGATAATCATGAAAATTTCACCTCTTGTTATCCAGTAAGTAGAGTTAAAAACACACTACACAGCGCTGTTGGTTAGGCAATAAGACCCTGACGCCCCAAACATCAGCGTCGGGTCTAGTCCTACAATGGGTCTTACTGCCTAAAGAGCAGCGCTGTGTAGTGTTTTTAAATATACTGAACAGAGAATAAGAGGTGAAATTTTCATGTTTATCACATACTTGGCAATAAGTATCAACATTTATCCACATATTTAAGAGTTATTAATATACTTACTTTGCTGTCTTGATCGTGATCGACTCTAACTCTGACACTAGGAAATGAACGCATTTTTCATGTTCCTTTGAAACACGTTTCAATGCCATGGTGGCTGAGGAATGCCGAAGTAAGTTTCAATAAAGCTGTTTTATTTTCACGAAACGAAATTATCAAATGGGTTTTAACAAACAGCAAGCAATATTTCGTTTCGTTCAAAAAATATTTTCCGATTAGAACCTAATTTAAACAGACTTCGGCATACCTCGACAACTGTCGCATTTCAGCAAATTCAAATGTATGTCAACTGAACAAAAAATGCGTCCGTTTGCAAGTGTCAACTATTGATTCCATTTGGATGAAAACAGCGCAGTAAGTATAATTAATTAAACATATATTAGTGGAAGGGTGCCTATATAGATTGCCAAGTATGTTCGATATTCCTGAAACTTTGATTTATCGTTCCGGTGTCGACGACATCGGAACTAACTACACTATGGCGTCATTCGGCTCGTAAGACGTAGCACTAAAATCAAGATCAACATGTGATACGTCTTACTGGTAGGACTACGTCGGGTCTTATATGTAGGGGTCACGCTTGAATTCCTTGTGTTTATTTATATAATAGATAAGGGTAATTCATGTTGTCAGACATTTCGCCGTACTTTATTGATAAAACGTCAGACTCATGTGGCTGCAGTTACCAGCACATATATGGAATCGCATCACAATTAAATTCTTCCAGTTCAGTCAGTACCCGTAGTTCTAGTATATTTTTAGAACATTTTTTTCCGTTCTCATTTTGGTGGTGATAGAAGAGTTTTATTGATGCATTTTTGGTAGGGATTTAAAGGTAATTGTTTATGCTTGAGAATACGAGCTGAGAGAGTGGTTGTCAGTGTGTAATTTGGCAACAGTGCACATGGAGTAATAAGGCCTTGGTGATGATCCGGAAATGAAATCTGTGTTCTGTGTATATGCTGTTCTGTTTACAGTGGAGCCGCTCAAAAAAAATGCCGGTGAACCCTGACAAGAACTTCAGAGTGAAGTCATCTTTGGATATATTTTAGATTAACATATGATTTGTATTGATTGTCACACAGTTGAGAGGTCAGTACTGAGAAATATATGTAGAGAACATATAGCAAAATTATTTGTGGTCTATGTCCTGTCAGGGCAGTTATTATTAAACTTTAAATTGCTATAAAAATGTTATTATTAACGATAAACACACGAAATTTGAAGCTGTTATATATATATATATATATATATATATATATATATATATATATATATATATATATTTAAAATATAAAAATGACATTAGAAATTAAAAAATAATTTTATTTTTAAAATTTTAATGAAATTTAAAGAAAGAAAAATTTAAATTTGCCCCTTAAAATGCACATATATAATATTTTGGAAAATGATATCAGCATGTTTATACTCCTACACCATATACAAGCTACAATGATGGATATTTGTCAAATTTTATCAGAGAAAATATCTTTGTAAGTCAAAATTAGACATGCATTTAAAATGTGAACACAGATTTTATTTTGTATTGATCATTCAAACTATTTATTAGGGGTCCAAGCAGTTAATTTGTGTTTATGATGGGTGACTTACTGAGTAACACATATATGCTTATATAGCCTTTAGTAATTGTTAACAAACACAGTTACAGGGTGTTGTGAGAGGACAGTGATGAAAACTTGATACTAGAACCTACTTAAGTTCTCTACTAAATCAGTTTAAACTTTCTGAGAAGGAAATGCAGGTTGAAGGGATAAAATATACTTTTAACATGTATATTGTTACGTGCTTAGGCTCAAATAAGCAGCAACACAGAAAGAGTGAAAACTAACAAGCTTGTATAACTTGAACAATGAATTTATTAAGTACAATTATTTTCATAAAATAAATAAACTTACAGTTTTAGAGAATCAAATCCAACATTAATCCCATATAGAATTCACAAAAATAATCCACTAATGGAATTGCAAGAGTCCTGATAAATAAATGTTCTAATAGTTCCAGGTTCGAATCTTGACGATGTAATCCAAAATGGCTGACAATGTCACGTGATGCAGTTCTTGTTTAATTATCATCCAAATGAATTATGAGCACGTGTTTTCTCCTCCAAATAGATAATAAATCCTCTTTCTTCAATAAATTGACACAAAGTCCAGAATAAAATAATTAATATTAACACTCAAACATGAATTACACAACTAATATCTTAAAGCCCAAAATTCTACTGAACCTCTCTTCCAGTACACTGATTAAAATACCCTTTTCTGAAGTAAACAAGTGATCACGTGATTTTTCTAGAAATTCATGGAAGGTCACTACCTTCAGCAAGTCACGTATTCTAGATATGTCCTACACCCCAAGAACTAAAAATAAAAGTTATCCTTGAAATTAACCAATAGTATTAAAGACCTGTTTATCAATCTAAAGCAAGGTCAGATAAAGAGGTAACTAAGCCAAGGTCAGCCTGTTTACAACTAGAATCTAAGTCAGCCTGAATTTTCTAGAAAAAATATCCCAATTAATGAATATTAAACCCTAAATGACAAATTTGGATTTAACAATACAAATTAAATAAAATTAAATCCAATAGCCATAACAATATTTACCCTTGGATGTAAGAAAACAGCAAAATGATGTAAGTTGAACACAAAATGCATTCCATTTTATTATTCAATTTGGTTAAGATATTGATTAGTGAAGTGCGGCATTGTGGCCTGTATGATGTTATGGGAATTCTAATGATCCATCTTAATTTATGCATTGTTAAAATTACTAATAATATTTGTTAACTGACACTCTAAAAATTGCATAAGATATATTCAAACAGATAATTTGAGTTTAACTTCGTACAACTGATCTTAACATGGTTACATATCCAACATGAACAAATATCCACATATTTTAGAATGTTTGGGATCCAATGTTCAAATTCATTATATCATATAGGCTGACATATTACCTACAGTCAATCTGTAAGGCTCATTTCTGGCTGTGTGAACTAAAAGCATCCCAAATTGTTATTTTCCTCATTAATATGCCCATGTATGGTAACATAATTCAATTCAGTACTTGGACAGAGTTCTGTATTTTATTATCAGCTGATATCTGATTCTATTGAACCATTGAGCTTAATAATTGGTATCAAACACCCTTAAAAATACACTTTAAATGTTCAAACAGATCATTTGAATTCTGTTTGCACATGTGATCATAACAAGTACGTTGTATATGTCCCACATATGCAAATTTCCATTCTTGTTTACAACTTTTGGGGATCAGAATTTCACATTTAGTTTATGACATATAATGTATTGTTACCTGTAGTTGATATGTGTGGCCACATTTGGCTGTATTCTCTTGCAATATCCAGAATTATTATTTCCCTCATGAATAAGATTGCTTATAGTAATATATTCCTTTTTACTACATTGTTGCCTGACGTTCCTGTATACTGGTATGTACTAATGTTTCCACCAATGATCAAACCTCACCGTCCCAGCATTTCCTTAAATTTTGTGATGCACAGTCTACCTGATTAGTTATTTAACCTGTAAATGGCCAGATATGCTTATAGAAACTTCATATACTTTTAAGATGAATTTATTACTTTAATACATGACTATTACTTCACATTTCTGAGTGTCACTGTCAAGTTTAATATTTCTTTCCTATGCTTGCAGCCTGAATGTTATTTGGAAATCACTATATTCTAACACATTTTAACTTCATTTACATACATCTTACTGTTTTCTAGATATAAGTGAAATATTTAATATCTTTTCAGGTCTAGGCTGGTATCTGGAACAAAGTGTTAGAGGTGGATCAGCTTGGAAGCTCTCCAGTAGTCTGGTGGTGATAGCAAGGTTTCATATGGACATATGCAGTGTACTGCCATAAGTGATCATGATATCACCACACTAATATATAGCACCTCAAAGAAATGGCTTATATCTTCCTGAGAGAGATTAGCACCATTGTTCAGTAAGATAAAGCCTGTCTAAAAACTGTATTTTCCTATCTCATTGTCGCTTTTTGTAGTTATCGACACTGAAATGTAATGCAATTTTCCTATAAATCATGGAAGTGGTCCCATCAGATGTTTAAATCTGAGTGCACTATTAGTCATACAAATAGCTGCCTAAATACCTGACACAATAAATATGGAACATAGCACCTGTTGTTGCTTCTTTAGTGTGTACACCTATATGCACCTTGACAGGCATATTGCGGTTTGTTGCCAAAATCACTATGAGTCATGCTACTTCACTACACCTGGGAAAAATGTTCTCAGTTACACAAACCCAAACTACCGTTTATTTTAAATACCATTGATTGGTCAACTTTTCTGTTTAAAATTTGTCAAAATCTGTTTTCAAACTTTTATGAAAATTTAATTTTTCAATAAAATTTAGTTTATAAATTTAAATGTTTATTTAAATTTCCATTAAAATTTTAATTGATCAGTATGTGTAAACTTTAAACATATTTTCAGACAGGCCTTTTCTTGTAGTACAATCAGGTTTTTACTGCTTTGAAAAAGTCCTATAATTAAGGAAGATATAGCAAATTTACTTTTGGTTTCTCAAGAGCACTTGGATCAGCACGTGCACCCTGTGGAACACCAGCACTACACACTTTCCAGCAGGTGTCACATGTCTTGTATGCAAGGAAATTCAAAAAGACTTCATGTATAAAGTTCAAATAGGTGTGGCATTCAAATATAAAAGTTTTACTAAAATTTGCCCCAAAAAGTTGGGCCTGTCAGGAATCACATCACAATTAATACTTCTGGTTCAGTACCCACAAATGTAGTTCTAGTCTATTTTTAGAACATTTTTTCCTCTCTCATTTTGGTGGTGATAGAAGAGTTATATTGATGCATTTTTGGTAGGGATTTAAAGGTAATTTTTTATTCTTGAGAATATGAGCTGAGAGTGGTTTTCAGTGTGTAATTTGGCGACAGTACACATGGAGTAATAAGGCCTTGGTGATGATCCGGAAATGAAATCTTTGTTCTGTGTACATGCTGTTCTGTTTACAGTGGAGCCGCTCAAAAAAATGCTGGTGAACCCCTGACAAGAACTTCACAGTGAAGTCATCTTTGGATGTATTTTAGATTAACATATGATTTGTATTGATTGTCACAAAGTTGAAAGGTCAGTACTGAGAAATATATGTAGAGAACATATACAGTAGTAAAATTATTTGTGGTCTATGTCCATTTACATGCTGCTCTGTTTACATTGCAGCCGCTCCAAAAAATGACGATCAACCATTGACAAGAACTTCACCGTGCAGTCATCTTTGCAGGCATTTTAGATTAGCATATGATTTGTATTGATTGTCACAGTGGAAAGGTCAGTACTGAGAAATATATGTATCACTTCCTTTATACACAAGTGATTTTGTGGATTAACACACACATACACACACATACAGAAATTAAGAAAGTAACCTTGAACAAAACTCATTACCAGACAAAAACTGAAAAGTCATGTGACAGTACAGTACATGTATTACTTCCTTTTTAAACAAGTCATTTTGTTTATGAACGTTTTGACTGCATAATTAAATTGCAGTACTGTACAATTAGCAATATAGGAATAAATCATTACAAAACTGTAACATGTCATCACGTAAATGGAGAAATAATAATTAGACGAATGAGTAACAGTTATTTGACTTGATGACAATGGGGAGAGTTGCCAAAATATTAAATGTTGGGAAGACAAAAATAAACAGTATCCTAACAGATAAGAGAATATTCTGTTGCAGTGAGAAAATAGAGTTATGGAAAGATAATTATTTTAAATGCAAAACTATGTGTATACCAAGATTGTAACATTTTTTAAAAAAAATGGTTTTGCAATGCGCCATCAATACCACCCTCACATTTCATGCCTAAGAATAAGAACAATTAATTTATGTTAATTGAAATATATGTAAGTCTGTTTTTAAAGCAAGAAGGTTTTATATACTGTTACTTAAAATGAAGATATTAACTGCTTTAAGTTATATGTAGATTTCTTACTACAGTCCTACCCGTTTATATCGACACCTCTTATCTCGACAAGCCGCCTATGTCCACAAAAAAGCAAAGTACCGGTCCCATCATGGTCTACTATTACTATCAAATTGTCATGCCTATGTCGACGTCGAGATAAAAGAAAAACGTATATGTCGACAGAAGCCCTTGGTCCCAGCTTGAACAAATCCTTTGTTTTCAAAACGTTTATGTCGACAAGCTGCCAATTAAGACCAATACTTTGTTCAACAATTAGTTGATCTTGCCGCCAGGCTTTAATGTCGCGGTCGGATAAAAAAACAAAACAAACCCATAGCAGCACATTTTCTCACCACTCTGCAGCTAGTTAAGTCTTTGATCTTGCCGCCTAGCTTGTGAGTCATGTTCTTCAAATGTACTCTTACAATGACAGCATGTACATCTGTGGGTCTTTCAGCCACTGAATTTTCTGATTGTAAAATTATCAGCACAGCGAAAAGGATCAATTGATGAACACAATTTCCCAATCAACAGGTGGTCGAAGCAGGACTAGCAAGCCCTTAAATTTGCTGTCCAGGAAATTGATTCGTACAGAGGACTCCTGTATACATGATTTTCTGAATCCCATATATAAAAATTGCGTGAAAATACGGATTACGCATTTCCGAGACCTTTGAAAGTGATCGGTGATTTTCGCTGTGAAGTTTCATTTTTAACTTTATTTACATTTACGATGGCTACCGACAGCAGGGTAAAATGCAAATTAAATTTACAGTCTTTGGAAATTAAATATCTGGCTGTTAAGGAAGTTAAGGGATGAACATCTCGCAAAGAGGTCTGTGAAATTTTTTTCATTTAAAAATAACACGTCCAGGAAGCATGAAAGCTGCTGAGTCTATAAAGAAAGACTAAGTTGAAGGTAACTGTGCTCCCCAAAGGAAGAAGCAAGACTGCTACAATTGAAGGCGTGGAGGAAGCATCAAAATGGTTCAATGAAGCATTATCGAAAAAACTTAGTGTAGAGAACTTCGCTGCAAGGGTTGGTGCAGTCGCTTTAATGTTCGTCAAAACATCGGATACAAAAGTATTTGTGGAGAATACATGTACTGTTGACAGTTTTTCATTTCCCTGTGAATAGCCAAATCCCCTTGGTAGCCTCAATAAGATGAGAACAGACTGACTAAAATCGAGGCCAATTTAAGTACATGTACATGAAGCATGTAGCTGACAACTTCTCAACCATGCCGACGTTGAAATTGAATATACTAATGTTGTGCGTATCAGGATGTGATCAATGCAATATTTTTATTTGGATTTTATTACACAAAGGTAACCAAAATTTAATTTGTAAATATGCAAGTGCTTTTCACAGATTCTGTCTTCATGTACTCAAAATTTCCAATTTTTTTTTTCTCAAAGTGTAAATGCTATTCACTGATGACGGGTCACCCTTTGCTGACGAATTTTAAATTTTATCTTTTTTCAGCCCCCCCCCCCCGAACACTTATCTCGACATCCGCCTATGTAGACAATACTTCCTCGGGCCCGAGGATGTCGAGATAAACGGGTAGGAATGTATATACAAATATACATACACATACATCTTACAAATATAGTCCCTCTTTTGGAAAGGCCACCCTTGTCATACGGTCACAGGAGTGACCATATAAGGGACCACTGTATTAGGCACATAACCATCCAGGCCAGATAATAATTGTAAAGCCACACCATATGATGTCAATGTAGCTAGATAAAATTACATGACAAGTTTGATGCAAGTCAGGTTGCACATACCTGATACATTCATTAAAGAACTAATACATTCTTACGTGATTAATAAACATCGGACTTGATCATTGTCAATCCATTGGTCTTGATTTTCGACTTGATACAAATTGTATTTTCAATAGGCAACTAATAATAATGATAATAATAATAATAATAATGAGGACTTTTTGTAGCGCCTAATCTTTTGAAGCTCTAAGTGTTTTACACCATCAATAATGATATGACTACAGTACAGAAAAACAAATGACAAAAACAATGAAATTGGAAAACATAAAAAAACATGATTGATTCCACTGTTAATTTTGTCATGCTTATTTTTGTGGCATGTAGCTAAGGTAATAGATGTTAGATTTGTCAGGCATTGGTTCTCTGTTGTTTTTTTTTTCATGACAGCAACCCAAACCAATTAAATGTTTTACATCCTGAAAATAGCTCAAGAAAAATGGGCATTTTTTTAAGGTGTCAACACAGTTTTTGTCCATAGAAGCAACTGTTTTTAAATTAAAAAAGATTTAGAGGGACAAGATACAATTCAGTACATGGCCCCCTCCCTCCAATATTTAGAGGAATTATAAAAACATAGCAGTTGAATCAAAATAATATTGGCATTACTTTGTAGAGTATATAATTAGTACATAAAGTTTCTTACATTAAAACTACTTTTGCTCCATAAGGATTCTTACATTAAAACTATAATTGCTCCATAAGGTTTCTTACATTAAAACTACTATTGCTCCATAAGGTTTCTTACATTAAAACTGCTATTGATCCATAAGGTTTCTTACATTAAAACTACTATAATTCCTCCATAAGGTTTCTTACATTAAAACTGCTATTGCTCAATAAGGTTTCTTACATTAAAACTACTATTCCTCCACAAGATTTCTTACATTAAAACTATAATTGCTCCATAAGGTTTCTTACATTAAAACTACTATTGCTCCATAAGGTTTCTTACATTAAAACTGCTATTGCTCCATAAGGTTTCTTACATTAAAACTACTATTCCTCCATATGGTTTCTTACATTAAAACTGCTATTGCTCAATAAGGTTTCTTACATTAAAACTACTATTCCTCCATAAGGTTTCTTACATTAAAACTACTATTGCTCTATTATTTCAAATATTTTCAGAGTATTAGTTCTGTATCTTCTTGTTCATTTTTGTTTGCATAAATGAAATTAAGTGCTCTGGTACATTTAATTTGAATCAAGATGTGTTCATTATGATTTTGTTTTCAATGTACAAGGTTTGATGCCATGATGTAATCAAGGTAACTTGATGTGAGGAAGAAACAGTGTTGTAATAATATATTATTGGAAACAATTTTTTAATGTAAAGTGACACTTAGACACTAGTCAGGTGCAAAAAAGGGACAAATGTTAAAGGTTTGTAAATGTTAGTTTGTTTGTTTGATTAGGATTTTTAGCTTTTAACAATTTTTCAGTCATATAACTACGATGTCTGCAGTGAGGCAGTTTATAGTGATGTCTAGCACTGGGGCATAATGCTGCAGACATGTATCATGAAGTCCCACCCAGTCACATTATCCTCACACCAGGCTGACCAGTCTTAACACTAACCCTCTTAATGCTACGCGCCAAGCGAGGCAGCTGTTAGTACCATTTTTGTAAGTCATTAGTATGACTCGGCCGAGGATCAAACCCATGACCTCCTACTTCCACGGTGGATGCTCTAACCACTAGACCACCATAGCAGTTGGTTTTGTAAATGTCCAATGAAAATGTAGTTTTGAATTAAATATAAAAAAATTGAAACAGACGAAAATTAAATATCTTTATTGATTTTAACTGAATATTTTATTTTGTTTTCTTTTCCATTTATAGGTATTCCTCAAACAGTCTCATTGAATGGCTTCTTCAGGATGCAGTAAGAATGTTTTCTAAAGTATTTTTTCTTTCTATAAGGCTTCTTTTTGGACCAAAAATGTTACTATTTTCAAAAATGTAGTTCATAACAAAATATCATGGCAAAAGTTGATTAACATTTAAAGAACATAAAATTATATTTGATCTTAAACTGTTATTTAGATATGATATCATATACATGTGCTCATGATTTTACAGCCATTTTGTTGTGCTACAATTCAAGCTGGTATTGTTTTGAAAATTCACTTGGTCCACATGCAACAATTTTTGAAATATTTTTTTTTTCTTCAGATTATAAAAGTAGGTGTTAAGAACCTATTATTAGAACATAATTTGACTTCCTATGTAAACCATTTGAAGAACTAGAAAATGTTCTTATACTAGCATTCATTGATACCTTGCTCTCTATAATGATATCAAATATTAACTACATCTAAACAGGCATTTCTGCATAAACAAATATATGGTAGTATTTCAACACAACCTTCAATTTCTGCCACACATCATTTGAACTAGTCCAAACAACACTCACACTGGAATACAGGTCAGTCCATTTTTTCTGCATTATACCGCCCTCCTAGTAGAGTTTCTGTATCTTCTGGAGTATGGAAATTCGAAAGGTGGCAACCTAATTATTCTTGGAGATTTCAACTTTCACTTTGACTGTCCTAAACTCATACACATCAAACCTCCTAGACTCCATTCATGTTTTCAACATTAAAGAGTCTGTTAACCAACCCAACCATAAATTTGGTCACATTTTAGACTGGTTTCTTCATAGACCTGATGATAATATTCTGCAATCCACCCGTGTATCCCATGAACTTGCATCAAATCATCTCTGCATTATATGCCATCTCGATGTATCATTTCCTAACTGTCTACCTGTATTTGCTACTAACAGAAACCTCCATATGATAAATAGAACCAAACTAATACATGACATCCAAGAAACCTAACAACTTATTTTTACATCCTACAGCAGAACAACTCGATAACTGCCTGTGTTCATTGCTTGAAAAACATACCCCAGCCACCAAATGCAGAGTATCAATAAAAAAAAGTGTTCTCCATGGTATAGCAGTGTTAGGGACCAGCTTCACACTGCTAAAAGAGAGGCTTTCCACCAGACTCATATATATAAATGAATGTTTGTTTGTGTCATATACGTTCCTATACCGTTCATCCGATTGCGATAAAACTTTGGTGAGTTCTTCTGCACACGCCCGCGAAGGTTTCTGAATTAGTACAACCATTTAAATTGTACAATTAACAAATGTGTGTATTTCATATAGATTTGCGACATTTACCGTGTGTTCGCTGTGAACTGTAGGCACCTTAGATACGTCACGTGATCGAACAGTAGGCGCCTTAAATACGTCACGTGATCGAACACGGTCTCTAGCGATACCTAATTTCGCATGTCGTCAGTGTGAACTGTAGGCGCCTTAGATACGTCAAACAATCGCTGTGTGAATTTGTAATAGTTGAAACAGACGAGCAACGGGAAGCAAGATTGGAAACCGTTCGAGTTTGCACTGCTCAAGCCCGATCACTTTCACAAACAATTTTTTTTTTTTTTAAGTAGCATTGCAACGCATGCCAGGATTAAAACACAAACACTTTCTTTCTTTCAGTGGCATTGCAACGCATGCCGGGTACTTGCTAGTTATTCATAAAGAAATCTATGAAGCCACTAAGAAGAACATCACAGACATATTCCATTTAGCCAAATTATCCCACTACAGTACTAAGATCACAGAGAGTTCCAGCTGCAAAGAGCTCTTCGAGATAACTAACAAACTAATGTTAAGGAACAAATGTACACTACTTCCAACTACCTTCTCTCCGGACTTCTGGACCTTTTTGCAGATTTCTTGCATGACAAAGTACAAATGATTAGATTTTCGCTTGACAACACAATTTCAGCTGACTCATCACCATACAGTTATGATACAAAATTTCAGCGACAACCATTAGGAGCATTTGAACCTGTCTCTATGGGTTTAGTACAGAACATCATGATGAAGAGTGCACCAAAGTCACGTGAACTTGATCCAATTCCATCATCACTAATGCTTGAGTGCTTAGACCCAATATTGCCTTCACTAACTGATGTTATTAATATCTCTCTCTCATCAGGAGAATTTCCATCATTTTTCAAAACTGTTATTGTAAAGCCTCTGCTGAAGAAACCAACACTTGACCATAACGATTTAAAGAACTACCACCCAGTTTCTAATCTCCTTTTCATATAAAAAAAATCTTAGAAAAGTTGTTCTAACCCAACTTATATCTCATTTGAATTCAAAGTCTTTTTAACAATGTACAGTCTGCATATCGCCCTTGCCACAGTGCGGATGACATTCTCTCTGCTTTGGATAGTGGAAAGATTACAGATTTATAGTCCTCACCCTCCTTGATTTGTTTGCAGCATTTGACACAATAGAGCATGATATATTACTTCACCATCTCCAGCATGTATTTTGCATTCAGAATACAGTGGTTCAAGTCCTACTTAGTCAGCAAGACACAAATTGTATCTGCAAATGGAATACACTCCACCCCAGTTGATTTATGTTGTGGTGTTCCACAAGGGTCTGTTCTTGAACATGTTCTCTTCATCCTATACATTCAGCTGCGCTCAAGTGTCATATATCATCACCCAGTGTTGCACCAATTGTACGCTGATGACACCCAAATATACAAGTCTAGCCACCCAACTGAAGTTGATACTACCATCCATGGAGTAGAGAGGTGCATTTCTGATGTGAAATCATGGATGACATGTATCAAGCTGCAGATGAATGATGATGAAACTGAAGCCTTTCTGATCACAACACAAAGACTTTCTCATGCACATCCTTTACCTCAGACAATAAACATCAGCAACACCAACATTAAATTCTCAGTCAGTACGAAAGATAGGTGTTACTCTAGAGAGTACTCTCACATTGCACCAACATATCGTGAACATATGCAAGGCTGCATATCGTGAGCTGAGTCGTATCAGTTCCATTCGCAAATATCTTTCAGTTGATGCCATTAAAACACTTGTGTGTTCATTAGTAATTTCAAGACTTGACTATTGTAACTCAATTCTGTCAGGTTCATCACAATATCTGCTTCAGAAACTTCAAAAAGTTCAAAACACAGCTGCTCGGATCATCTTTAGAGTACCTTGATCAGAGCACACCTTCCCACTGCTCTGTACCCTACACTGGCTATCAATTCGATACAGAATCAAACACGAAATTTGTTCTCTGTGCTACATTTCACTGATGGATTACAGTCCAACATTCCTATCTGGCCTCACCTATGTGTATACACCAGGAAGATACTTACGCTCCTCTTCTGACAATCGTATACTCATTGTTCCTGCTATGAAAATGAAGTCATATGGTCAATGTTCTTTTGCATACCAGGGCCCAGCAATGTGGAATGAATTGTCCATTGAAATTAGACACAAAGACACAGTGAACAGTTCGTATTTTAAAAAAATGTGATTATCTGACAAACTCACAAACATCCTGAATCATAAAAAAACTTAAATGAGTGGTTTTTGAACAGTAAAATACAATATATTATCAACAAAACAGTTTAATTTCAGATAAATTTCTAATATTTAACAAAGAACATGTAAATTGGCAAGCAATATTCTTTTTTTTTTAATCTTAGCACACTTTTTGTACGATTTGTAATTTTGGTTTGAAAACTTTTCAAGAGATATTTGGGCAGTTGTGTTGAATCAACTGTTAAATCATATTTCATCATCATTAGGCTTTAATTCAACTGTGGTTTCTCCAGACTTGACCAATTTTTCACAGAGACTGACCTGAGATATAACTTTTTTGTGAAGATGTTCAGGGTTTATAATTTAATCAAATCAGGCCAATTGTGACACTGAATGTTTCCATCTGCACATAAGATGTTCCATCGGATTACTGTTTAGATCTTTAACTTAGCTGCAGCAGTCACTATTTAATGTCTCTTCCATCTTACCCATAGAATCCTCCAGTTTTCAAATTGTCCTCCCTAACCTACAAACTTCATCTTCTAATAATTTTACTTTTCTGCTATCTGATCTGAAAGATAAAGTTAGTTAATTACAGATAACCTCTGATTAAATTTGTCTTCGCATTTAGCACATTATTTTTGTACACCACTTTCTTTACTTGAATTATTATGTTCCAATTGGAAATTATTTCATCCCTTACACATAACACAGATTATTAAGCATTTATATTATTGGAGAATTTTGTCACTGGTTTTATATTAGCTCATTTACTCTTAATAAAATGGCACACTTGTGTTGCATAGGCCCTTAGTATGCATCATTTGACACATTAACTATTTTAGTTTTCTTTTGAATTATCAAATTACAACATATCATAGAAATACATGTAGTGATGTCATGAAAAAAAAAAACGATATCAAACATCTCAATTCCTATCATAGATGCATTACCAGGTCTAGTATCGAGATCGAAGGGGACGAAGGAATGATAATGTTTAGTAATTTTAAAAAATTTGAAGAGCAATTTTAAATTAGGTCTGAACAAAATCATGTATCATTAGTTTGGTTAAAACTAATATGACATATAAAAGCCAATAAAATATCCATATAACTTCCACTGAAATAAACACAAATGACCAAGAAAAAATTACCAGACATAATTTTAAGAATTTTAACTGGGTACTCTGCCTAATTTTGCTCTTACCAAATCATTTCCTTCATATTCTTCATAATTGCTTCTCAGCACTTATTATATCCATTTAAAACAAGAAACATATTCACATTTATATATATTTCAATAATATTGGGAGAAGTTTGTATCATGAATTTTCATGAACATTTTATGAATATAATGATACAGAAATTTCAATACATTTTTAAAGGGGATAAAAAAACAACACAAACGCCGATAAACTTGTGCGACTAGTTTCGCATTTATGCTTCTTCAGGCACAAACTTTATTTGAAAGAAACTGATGACGTCTATAAAGTTATAAACAATTACGTCATTAACATAACGTCATGCTTTTGAAAGAAGCAGATGACGTCTATATGTCAATAATTACGTAATTGACATAACATCATAATTTATATTCTTTATTATACAAATATCATATGTACAACTGGATCAGAATGATGCATGAGTCTCTAATGAAAACTGAGAGTGAGATTATAATGTAGAGACTAACAGTAATACATATAACTACATATTATATATATATATATATATATATATATATATATATATATATATATATATATATATATATATATATATACACACATACACATATACATATATATACACATATACACACATATACATATATATATATATATATATATATATATATATATATATATATATATATATATATATATACACATATATATATATACACACATACACATACATACACATACATACATACATACATACATACATATAAATAAATACAATATATCAAATCATCCACTAAAATTCTATACAATTTTATATAATGCCTTAGTATATATATATATATATATATGTGTATATGTGTATATATATGTATATGTGTATGTGTGTATATATATATATATATATATATATATATATATATATATATATATATATATATATATATATATATATATATATATGTATATATATATATATACACATATATATATATATATATATATATATATATATATATATATATATATATGTATATATATATAATATGTAGTTATATGTATTACTGTTAGTCTCTACATTATAATCTCACTAATACATTTTTAAATAATTTCTTGGCGCTGCATCAAAGTACATGTACTTAAATTGTTTAGGAACCATGTTCATGACATTTCAGGAACTTTAAAGATGTAAAAATAGTTCACAAATGATTCATCAAAATTCTTGAAGTGTTCATGAACTAAGTTGAGGAACTTTCATTAATGTACAGGTCAGTATGGAGGGTTTTAACCAGTTTCCTCCCTCTGCTTTGGAGCTAATGAGCTGCTTATGATAAATGGATGGAAGAAAACTTCACTGAATTTTATTGTTAGTGTTTAAATTGTCTTAGGATGGCTGCAGTTTTTGTTCAGGAAGGGAGCAGGAAAGATTTTCATTAACAATCTATTGCAGTTTAGGATATGGACAGAGATATCTTACTATGGGTGAGTGGAGGTACAAAAAAAAGTCAAAGGTTAAAGTCAGATTATATCTAAGATATGTGATTCTCCTTTTCTATGAATAAATATTGCAGTCAGGTTTTCTCATGAATGGTATAGCATATAAATCATCATTTAGTCATACTCTTATATTTTATCTTAAAATTGTGTATCTCCAGAGAAATTTTAACTCTTGTCAACTTTATATTTTACAGAGTGTAACCTCTTCAGCTCAGCAAGTTTGCCCACTCTGGCATCATCTGTCAGATGCAATGTGTTTTCCACCTGCTTGGGATTATCAGCTTGCGTGGAGGTACAACAGCTGCAGAGAAAACTTGAAGCAAGCTTCGTTCTTGATCCTTGTGGATACAAGATCTTTATTACTCTGGAGAAAGTCACTATAGTTTTATCACTTCTGGATTATACATGGGGTAGGTTAGAAACATTATACACAGCTTGAGAGAAATTAAGGCTCATTTTGATCATATATATTTGTAAAACCAAAGTTTTGTAAAATGTATAGAAAATAAAAATGGTGCCAAATTTTTAATAGATAAGATATTGGGTAAAAGTGTGTTATTTAAACCACTATCTATAAAATAGCTACCAAGCTTCGTTCTCGATTCTTGTGGATACAAAATCTTTATTATTCTGGAGAAGGTTACTATAGTAGTATCACTACTGAATTATACATGGGGTAAGTTCGATACTTGTTCACTGCTAAAAGAAATTAAAGCCCATCATAAGCAATTATAGACCAGATGTGTTTATTTTTCTCAGAGACCAAGAATTTAAATATCGCATTGGGTTCAGAACTAATAATATTACTATAAATAAATAGATGTGATATCAGCCTTCATTACTGCAGAAGTTTGATGATATCAGAATGTCAGCATCAAAAGATGCATGATTTGTTTTAGACAGTCTTTATGTCAAAGCAATTAGCAGATTTTGAGCTGTATACTTCTTTGAGCACTTTATAATATAATATGGAGTTTGCTGTGTGCAATTCTGAAATATGCTAGACATATGTCTGTTTTCATCATTTTAGATGCTCTTTGTTTCTGTTGATCATAATATTACATTAAACTTTTAATGCAAAGATATCTCTGATATTCACAGAAGTTACCACAAGAAAGGAACAAGTTATTGTTAATGTAAAGGGTGGCAAGTGAAACTACATTGAAGTCTTTATTCTTAAACTTTACAAGACTCTGGAAATGTCGCATTAGCTGATAAAGGTTGGTAAGTGATACTAATATCAAGTCCCTTTTCTGCTAAACTTTACCTACAACAATAATGTCACTTTCATTGACTAAGGCCAGTTAGTGATATTGTATTTAAGTTATTCCCCTTATTTCACCTGTCAGGAGGAATATCACTCAGACTCAAAAAAGCCAGTAAGCTATACTACATTAAATTCTTACTTTACCTGACACCTGAGGAATATCACTGTGACTAGCAAAAGCTGGTAAGTGATACTACCGTATTTCATGTTATTTTTTGTACCCTTTAATTTTTCGTACACCATCAAGCCATAATAATAATAATTAATTAATTCTATCATATTTATTCATAGACAAAATTTAATATTTTTTTCAGTCATCCTGTTATTTTTCGTACATAAAATGATCTTCTGTGAAAATTTACTTTTCAAACGGATTAAAATATATACCAAAGTTCGATTTAGGTATATGAAATGACCAGGGTATTGTTTTGCAAAGCAAGTTATGAGTAATTACTAACTTTGGGCATGTTCTTAACATTTTCAATGCATTATAAGATGCTGACTGGTTTAACAAAACATTTTCAATGCATTATAAGATGCTGACTGGTTTAACAAAACATTTATAATGCATTATAAGATTCTGACTGGTTTAACAAAACATTTTTAATGCATTATAAGATTCTGACTGGTTTAACAAAACATTCTCAATGCATTATAAGATTCTGACTGGTTTAACAAAACATTTTCAATGCATTATAAGATGCTGACTGGTTTAACAAAACATTTATAATGCATTATAAGATTCTGACTGGTTTAACAAAACATTTTCAATGCATTATAAGATGCTGACTGGTTTAACAAAACATTTATAATGCATTATAAGATTCTGACTGGTTTAACAAAACATTTTCAATGCATTATAAGATGCTGACTGGTTTAACAAAACATTTATAATGCATTATAAGATTCTGACTGGTTTAACAAAACATTTTTAATGCATTATAAGATTCTGACTGGTTTAACAAAACATTTTCAATGCATTATAAGATTCTGACTGGTTTAACAAAACATTTTTAATGCATTATAAGATGCTGACTGGTTTAACAAAACATTGTAATGCATTATAAGATGCTGACTGGTTTAACAAAAAATATTAACGAATTATAAGATGCTGACTGGTTTAACAAAACATTTTTAATGCATTATAAGATGATGACTGGTTTAACAAAACATTTTTACTGCATTATATCATGCTGACTGGTTTAACAAAACATTTTTAATGAATTATAAGATGCTGACTGGTTTAACAAAACATTTTTAATGAATTATAAGATGCTGACTGGTTTAACAAAACATTGTAATGCATTATAAGATGCTGACTGGTTTAACAAAAAATATTAACGAATTATAAGATGCTGACTGGTTTAACAAAACATTTTTAATGCATTATAAGATGATGACTGGTTTAATCAACGAGCAATTTATTTCCCTAAAGTGAAAATGCAATTGACACAATGTTGAGAATTAAATTCGAAGTAATTCAAAATCTCTTATCAAAAGTCTAAAAATATAGAATATTGCAAATGAATTCAGTTGTCTTGAATGTCCTGATGTAACACAATGATGTAATAATTTAAAATGCCTTGAATGAGTTCACAATAATCAAAAGTAATGCATTAATCTGTAAGTCAGTGAGAACTTTAGTAATTCCAGTGAATATTGTTAACAAGGAATTCTTGAATTATATATGATTTCATCAACACAACTGTAAACTCTAATCACAAATTTATTCCCACAGACTGAGTTATTTTTTTATCAAATTCCTAGTTAGACACATTTTCACTTTTTATATATCTTAACAAGACATGAAAGAATCAAACAGAAAAAAACTAATTGTAAAAACTGGCTAGCCTTTGAACTCAGATGCTATGAAAAATTTATGAGTGACCATCATCTTAAGTACAACTTACAGTCATGGACAAAAAGTTAAGCATGCAATATAGAATAAATATTCATAACAATGGTTGAATGAATAATACTAAAACTATCAACTTAATTTCAGATTTGTTTTCACACCATGTCAGGACTGCTCTGGTAATGTTACAATTATCGTAAAATTACAAGATGTACCAACCATGGTCGGAGTGAAACCTGCCATTTCACTTGTCAACCTTACAATAGTTGTGCAGGACATCAACGATGCCCCATATATATTTCTTTATACTGACAACAAATATTCCCTCCTTGGAGTAGACCCAACTGAGCCAGTTATGGTAAGGAGCAGTCAATACCATTCTTCAAAATTACAAGATTAACAGACTCTCAAAATACTTTTTCAAGTGGTAAAGGTGATGATATTTTAACGTTTATATTTTTTGTATGACATGTCATTTAATACCATTAACTCTGGATAATTAGGATTGGTGACTATTTTTAGCAAGTTTGTCATTGCTTCTTCTCAACTACTGGAAAAAATGACATGACACTTTACGCACACATTCATCCAAGGATGGAAGCCATGATAGCACACTTGGTAGAGCACCAGGTTCACAATCCAAGGGCACAGGTTTGATACCCATCCACGCCAGCTCCATACAGACAGATCGCTGTGTCTCTGGAAAAGCACCTGCCTCCCATTATGTCAGCATGATATAATGCATTAAAAATGTTTTGTTAAACCAGTCAGCATCTTATAATGCATTAAAAATGTTTTGTTAAACCAGTCAGCATCTTATAATGCAGTAAAAATGTTTTGTTAAACCAGTCAGCATCTTATAATGCATTAAAAATGTTTTGTTAAACCAGTCATCATCTTATAATGCATTAAAAATGTTTTGTTAAACCAGTCAGCATCTTATAATGCAGTAGAAATGTTTTGTTAAACCATTCATCATCTTATAATGCATTAAAAATGTTTTGTTAAACCAGTCAACATCATCCTAGGGTCTAGATGGTCATAGATGAGAACACAAACATCCATCTTGAAAATCTATTAATTATTGCTCCTCCTGAATGTATGGTTATATTCACATGTGGTTACCACTGTAAAGCTTCTTAAGATTCCTCATAGATTTTAAAATAATTTACTGATTTGATGTCCAACATGACGACCATGGTGAAAATCTTGTTATCACTACTGCTTCTAAACAGTGTCATACTGACATGAGGTTTCCTCTCAAAGACATAATGTCATGTCTTGTTGGTCTGAAATGAAAATAGTGCCTATAACATTCAGTATGGCCACTGAAGTTGCCATCTTGGAAGTCTTGTTACTGTTACTGCATCTTAACTGTGGTTTTCATAAAAAGAGTTCATGTCTACTTGATTCTAAATGATAATGGTGCCAATGAAAATTATGCATTTTGGGTATCCAATATGGACCCTATGTCTCTAATTTTGACAATTTTGTTCCTGCTGTTTCTTCTGAAATGACATGGTATTTTCACAAATTTGTCACATTATGCTGTCTGCCTAAATAAAAATGGTGCCAATTGGATCAACAAGAAGGTCTCAATGGTAGCCATAATGACAGTCTTGTTATCAGTACCTTTTCTGAATGGTTGGTCATGTTGATATGGTGTTTTCACTAAATGACTTTTTATGGTATGTAGTTAGTCCTAATTGATAATGGGAGCAGTCAGACCTCCAACATACAAGCAGTTATAGCCAACTAATTCTAACTACTTCAGATCTGATGAATGATTTATAACTAAAAAAACAATTATTTGATGTTTTTGTTTCAAAATGATAATAGTGAAGGTCAGACACCTAAAAACATAAAGATCTTGATTTTGCAACTACCTCTCCTGAATGGATGGTCATACCATTATTGTTTTGTTTTGTAATATTTCTTTTGTACAATAAGTAGTTGCTCCCATCCAAACATTATAAAGATCCAACCTTCTAAATGGCTGCTTTTATGGATATGTTGAAAACTTTTATATGGTTACTTCTACTGAATAAATGTTGGTGTCAACATAGCATTGTCGCTATTGCAATATAGCACAGTTGCCAACCATTCAGCTGTTGCGGAATCACTCTAATTGTTAACCTCAAATTATGCCAATACAATCACTTCCTATAGATTCCGATTTTGCTTTCAGGAAAAATTAATTATAGGTGATCCACAATTTGAACATGGTATATCCGAAACACTGAATTACTTTTTATTTCAGATTGTAATTTTTTACGAAAGCATAACTAAGTACCTGCATCACAGATGCAATATATGTCAGTTAGTCAAGCTGAATCACTTGAGAAAGTTTGGGAAAGATTTTGAAACACATGGCTGATGAGGTATACCTCTTGAGAATAATTTACTTTAAAAAATTGCAAATGAAATACGGAAAAGATCAGGAGTGAACAAACACCAAAAATGAATTCTTGAATTCTTTTCTCATTGGAATTGTTTTGGACATACCACATTATCCCAGAAGCATTTTGAACAAGCAAAGTTTTAATAAAAATTTAGTAAAAGTATTCCTATCGTATTTTTGTATTAGGATTATGACTTTGATAAAAATGAAATTCCAATTTCAGATCAGTTAGGGTTGGCATCTATGCTAGAGCAATATGTCACAGGTTCTAAATGAATATAGTGCTCATTTGACATCCAACATGGCACCATAGTTGCCATCTTGACAGTCATATATTGACAGCTGTTATTGGCGTGTTTTTTTTTCCACTAAATCATAAAATACAAAACCGATTTTGTGAAGTATCTTCTTTTTATACACATGGTATATATATATATATATATTCCTACAATTTGTACACTTAAAGAATTTAATTTTAAAAATTTATAAAAAGGGAAAGAAAAAATTCTGACTGTTGCACAGATCAGGTGTGTGATGATTATTATAAACAAAGCTTGAAATGTGTAAAATACCTACTTTTTTAGTTTTGTAAATCGTGATGTCAGCATTCTACAAGATTTCAATTTTTATTTCTCCATGCCACAAATATCTTAAATAAGTTTAAAGCGAACAAAACCCTGTCATTTTTTATGTATCTAAATAACATCAAAAAGAGATAGAACTTGTTAAGTTAAATGGCTTTTAATTTTCACTTGAATAGCCTGTATTTGATTGATGGATTTTTTTTAACCATTCAAGAGACTATATTTTTAATAGGAGTTTGGTCAAACTTGGTAATAAATCTATAAAAGAGTTGTGTGTTTCATAAAAATTTCAGTCATGTCACTACAATGTTGCAGTGTGGCAATTTATAGTTCTCTTTATATTGATGTCTAGCACTGGAGCATCATGCCATAGACATGTAACATCATGTCATAGATATGTAGCATCATGCCATAAACATGTAGCATCATGTCATAGATATGTAGCATCATGTCATAGATATGTAGCATCATGTCCTACCCATTCACATTATCCTCCAGACCAAACAGTCCGAAAATTAACCTCTTAATGCAGAGTGCCAAATGAGGCAGTTGCTAGTACCATTTTTATGTCTTTGGTATGACTCAGCCAGAGTTCAAACCCATGACCTCACACATCCAAGGCAAATACTCAAATCACTTAGCCCACCAGAGCAGTTATTTTGGATGAGTATGATTCTTAGTGAGATCTATGCATATTAATGAGATGATCTAACATCTAATTGGCTGAGATTGTCAACAGTTTAACAAATCTGTTTCTGATACGGTTTTTTGATCCATGTTAATTTATTCTATGCCATCAGAAAGCTGAATTTGTTGTCAGCAAGATCACATCATATCAATGAGATAATCTTGCCACTGATTGGATGGGCTTGTTACAACAGGTGGAAAATTGTTTTTTTTTGCTACAGCTTGTACAAGGTTCTCAAATAGGTTGTATAAAAAGTGAGATCTGCACATATTTATGATGTATTGGCATCTGATTGGCTGAGTTTGTTATCTCTAATGAATACATTTCTCCAATTTTGATGAATAAAAAATAAAACATTTAATATCATCAGGACCTTTGATAAGTTCAGTTTTGAATGAGGTCTGTGCATATTTATCATCCTTCTGTCATTAGAAATAATCGTATAGACTTAAGAAAGGCAAAATATTATGATATAAAAGTTGGGAGGTAGTTTACATAGGCTTATGGTTTACCACTTAGGCATCCTTCTATACATACCATGTTGTCATTCTTTGAAAGCTAGATCCAACTTAATAAGGGACTATGCAGTATTCACATCATCCACCTATACTTCATTGTGTCATTTTGCCAGTCTTTACCACTCACAAAAAATCAAAATCAGTTTCGATGTTTGTACATCTCAGGATCCTGGTGCATCTAAACTGGCCCCTAATGACCTATACTTGAATGGTTTATGAAACATTACTTACCATTACAGACTCTGGTGATATTTTTATCAACCCTTCTCACTCACAATGCTATTTATCTATTTATCTATTTATTTATTTATTTATTTATTTATTTATTTATTTATTTATTTATTTATTTATTTATAGTGTTATGCTACTGATGTCAACCATACTTCCATCTGGATGAAATGGATTTTTGTAGATGTGATATACAAGCAGACAGCAGTATTTATTGACATTGATGAGGCATATCTATTTGTGAAAGACAGTGCAGGTGGCCTTTCTTCTGTTCTTACCCTTAATATAGTCATCATGAAAAATCCATGTTACCATGGAACCTGTGCCAGTAAGGAAATTATGAAACTTGAGTATTGTTCATTTTCACAAAGGTGATCTCTATATATGTATTTGGGTTTACCATCACATTAGCATAATAATAGCTTTATGGTGCAGATTGAATATTAAGTTCTTTATAGACTAATTATATTTCGCAAATATTGGCACATTTGATATATATCATTTTGAAAATAACCTTAAATATTGATTCTCTCATTATAAAAATATAACTGACCATTACCTTTTCTTGCCAAATTAAAAAAACAAAATCAATTTAAGTTTAAGACTGATTTTCTTTTTAAGACCTGATTGATTGACAATTTATGCATATTTTTCATGCATATTAATTAATTGGACATGTACCAGTGTGATAATTCCACAACTGATTGGTTTACATTCTGTTTAACAAAGAGGAAATATTGTGTCAAATAAAATGGACTTTAGTTTAGGAAGAACCAGTTATATGTAAGTACCACAGGGATAAATCCTTGGTCCACTCTTATTTGGAAATAGGCAACTGTATCATCAACCTACCTATATGCAGATGACAACACTCTACAAGATTTCAGATAGCTAAAGTCAGACCAAGAGGTCTCCCTTCAGATAGTCTTAGTTAGATTTCTTGTTGAAGGAAAATGGTATGATTTCTTTCCAACAAAGATAATTTAAAAAATTGGAAAAAATCAGTTCAAGCCTTTAAGTGGAATAGAATTTGCCTACAAACAGGTTCTGCCCATGACAAAATCCTTTGGACAATAGTTACAATGAAATGATCATATTTGAGTCATATGTCATAAAATTTAATTCATGTCTGGTTATTAAGCAAGGTCACATCAGGCGGTTAAAGATTGAATATTATATTACATAAACTGTATAGCATCACACATGGACTGCTTTAATGTTATTTGGAGAAACTCTTCTGGCATGGGTATTTACAAATTATTTTGCTTGCAAACTTATCCAACATAATTACAAAAATATCCCAATTCCATATGCTTTATATTTTATTAAAATAGTTAACATGAGCGATCAAATATTTTTGACAACAGTTAAACTTATGCACAGAGTTTCAAACAATATTGCCCTATTATCTCAAGAAACTATATAATGCAAAAACAAAACAAAGCAACACTCGCAATTTAAACCATCTCTCCATTCCAAAACTTAATAAAGAACTCATTAAGTACAGTTTTCAGTTTTTGGGGACATTAATTTAGAACAGAATCACACACAAAGTAAATTCAAGAAAGTGCATAGGTCTTTGAGTCAACATAGGGATGACAAAAGTCTTGAGGAAGAACACTAGATCCGATCCAATCACCATCAACGACCAGCCCATGCAAGAAGTAGACGATTTCACGTACCTGGGCAGCAATGTCGCTACAGATGGAGATTGCACAAGATAAGTCACCACAAGAACCAGCAAGGCTTATCAGGCCTTCGTAATGCTGAAGCCCATCTGGAGGACAAGAAACCTCAGTGTCCACACAAAGATCTGTATCTTCAAGAGCAACGTGTTGAGCATCCTTTTGTACGGGTCAGAGTGTTTGAAACCCACTGCTAACATAGAAAGCAAACTCGAAGTCTTCCAAACCAAGTGCCTGCGATGTATCATGAGGATCTTTTGGCCAAACATGATCTCGAACGAGGAACTCTGGCACAGAGCAGGTGCAAGCACCATCACTGAGATCATTGCAACTCGTCAATGAAGATGGCACGGCCATGTCTGCAGAATGCCCCCTGACTCAATACCAAGGGTGGCACTGAGATGAACCCCATAGGGAAAAAGGAACCGTAGCAGACCCAAAGAGACCTGGAGACAAACCGTGGAGCGAGACCTTAAGACCAGAGGCCTTGCCCTCCAGACCGCAAACACAACAGCTGCCGATAGACCAAAATGGTGCTCCCTTGCTGGCCTCAAGCACCAGACGGTGCAGAGAGGATTGATGATGATGATGATGATGATGATGAATTGTAATTTAATCAGTGGATGAGAAGTGTATCCTGTTTGATTTGACAAATAAAACTTAAAACAGGGGTCTCAAACACGTGGCCCACAGGCAGCAGGCACCCAGCCAAGCCTTATCTTAACTTATAACAGGGGTCTCAAACACGTGGCCCACAGGCAGCAAGCACCCCACCAGGCCTTATCTTAACTTATAACAGGGGTCTCAAACATGTGGCCCACAGGCGGCAGGCACCCAGCCAAGCCATATCTTAACTTAAAATAGGGGTCTCAAACACGTGACCCACAGGCAGCAGGCAGTGCGCCAAGCCTTATCTTGTGATCCACATTATGCACATTATGATTGGTGTCACAAGGTTTTATGAGAGATAACAAAGATAATGCTGTCCTTGTGCCATCGAAAATGCCCTCAGGGTGGATTGAATTTGAGACCCATGACTTAAATGATTCATTCTCAAAGCTTCCATTTTGCAGCCTCATTTACATGTATTTTGTACTGATATACAAAACTTTGCAATGATAATAATAATGAGGACTTTGTATAGCGCCTTTTCTCTTGAAGCTCTAAGCATTTTACATTATCTGTAATGATATTAATACAAAAAACAAAACAAAAAACACCATGAAATTCAAAAACAAAAATGTTGAAAATATTTAAGGTAGGAAACATTTTTAGGTCTTTGAGTTTGTTCTTGCAGTCAAAAAAGGTGAGTTTTAAGAGTACTCTTGAAAGGGATCACTGTGTCTATGTGTCTAACTTCAATGGGCAATTCATTCCATGTTGCTGGGACCTGGTATGCAAAGGAACGTTGTCCATATGACTTAATTTTCATAGTAGGAATAACAAGTATACGATTGTCAGAAGAGGAGAGTAATTATCTTGCTGGTGTATAAACATGGGTCAGGCCAGATAGGTATGTTGGACTGGAGTCTGTCAGTGAAACGTAGCACAGACAACCAATTTTGTGTTTGATTCTGGATCGAATGGAAAGCCAGTGTAGGGTACAGAGCAGTGGGGAGGTGTGCTCTGATCATGGTACTCTAAAGATGATAGTATAAAGTTGTGTATTGATGTGGGGATTCTGTGTATGATGTATGTAAAAGTGCATATAATAGAGGAACCACACAGAATTAGTTCTGTGCAGCTAATTGTGTCACCTTCTGTAAATAAGTCATTATTATTATTATTATTATTATTATTATTATTATTATTATTATTTCAAGAAAAGTGACAATAGACAGAAAATTGAACTGTATTTCATAATATCCAATTTCTTCTGCAGAACTTGTACAGTAATATGCCTAGACCTCTATCTCCACAAGTAACTCCATCCCAGATGAAGATGGATTCTGGCTACAGTCCAATTCCATCTATAGAGAGCACTGAAGAACAGAACTTTGCACCTCTGAAGGAACTGGCTGACTTTGAAAACCTTGCAGCTGAAGTAAAACAAACTGAACTGGTAATCTAAGTCCCTCTACAGGCAACCGTTAAAGCCCTTCCTGTATGAAAAACTGAATATCCCTCATCCTGATGTCAAGTTGACAAAGTAGATGACAACCCATGTAGAAAATCACCAACAATTTAGATTATTTCAAATTCTTCTAAATCCACTTCTAAAGCTACAGACTGTAATGCAGATATCTGCATATGACAGAATATAGAAATGTATCACTTCTTTTTTATTTCTTTCATACATCACATTCACTAAATCTTTTACAATCAAATGAACAACTCTGGAGACTGTTTTGTAATTCCCTGCTATATATATTCTGTACCAATCAAATGAACAACTAAGGAGACTGTTTAGTAATTCAATGCTTTATTTTGTACCAATCAATTGAACAACTATGGAGACTGTTTTGTAATTCACTGCTTTATTCTGTTCATAACAAATGAACAGCTCTGGAGACTGTTTTGTAATTCACTGCTTTATTATCTACCAATCAAATGAACAACTAAGGAGACTGTTTTGTAATTCACTGCTTTATTCTGATCCAATCAAATGAACAACTCTGTAGACTGTTTTATAATTTCCTGCTTAATTCTGATCGAATCAAATGAACAACTCTGGAGACTGTTTTGTATTTCTCAACTTTATTCTGTACCAATCAAATGAACAACTCTGTAGACTGTTTTATAATTCCCTGCTTTATTTTGTACCAATCAATTGAACAACTCTGGAGACTGCTCAATTCTGTACCTAACTGGCCTCTTAATGTATACATCTTCAGATAAATTGAAGTGTTAGGACAAACATCCAGTTCTTTTTCAGCACGTATAAAATACAAAAGGATTTGTCTGTTTCCTCAATATTACTAATACAATAAAATCTTTCATAAGAGACCACCTGCTATACTACCAAAACAAAGCTTAGATTCTAAAAGAATGCAGTTTTTAAAATCAATATGGACATAGTACTTGAAGTATTTTGTAATTTTATTTGTTTATCTATATTTTGTTTATCTTTTAAAGAATTTTAACAATTTTTCATTTTTATGCTATAAAATATCTTTATTTATTTATTTGAATATGTTTATCTTAAAAAAAGTTTAACCATTTTTTTACCTAAACAGTTTTGGAGCATTACATATAATCAGCACTAATTAACTAGAACTGTGCTGAAGTAACATTAAACCCAGTACATATAGACTACCCCTTCTGGCACAAAATTCAAGGTCTTCAAGAGCTGTGGTCTCTTATTACTATTTACAATATAATATAATAAATATGTGCATTGAGAATCTGGTGTTAATGAAGATGGTCTCAATAACAGTTGTCTTTTAAGACATTTTACTGGATTACCCATCTTTGAGATTATTTGAATAAAGTGATATCAACCAGTCTATTTTAGATAGATGGAATACGTGAAAATCTATTATGTAAAGGTTTTTTCTTGCACTTCATTAATAATAACTGTTTGCCTTGAAATTTTTGTGATTGATGATATACCGCAGCTTTTGAATCAGTATGTTTTACAGATGTGTAGTTAAGTTTTACATTCACAAGGAAACTAAATATTCATGTCATGTTCATCGTTCTTTTTTACTTTTAATAAACTTTTGCAAGATATAGCTTTTTATGTTTTCTTTCATGTATTTATAACAGAGAAAGCAACCTACATCAAATCATAATCGGTTATACAACTTTTCATAATTTATATAAAAAAAACTTAGACATTGATGCATGGTACATGGAACCCAACCATAACCACTTACCTTGAATAGGTATCAAATAAGTGCAGAGCCAGGTATCAGGCTTGAGACAGCAAAGGTGAAAGGTGGATCAGCATATTGAACAGTCCTCACGCATCAGAGAGGGTGAACAGACCACAAAATAGAGTCGTCCATTTCTTGATCAGAACTTTAAAAAAAAATATGCTCCATTTTGAAAATAAAACTTTCCAGGTTGAAAAAAATTCACAATTATGGCTGCATATTGATGCCATCATGGACACTTACTTGAGGTCACACCCTCTCTGCTGCTATGAATTAAAATGTTTATCAAGCCTGATTCGATATCTTGTCTGAGGATCATATAAATATATCGTTACAAATCCATGCGGAGTTGATTGAGCATGACTAAAGAAATTTTTTAACTTATCACCGCTACACCAGGTCTGATGAATATTTCTCAGCATGTAAGTATTAACTCTGTTAAACACTGCCAGAAGATTACAATTGTCACGGATTACTTTTGGTATTTGGGTATAATGCTGGGTAACATAAATCACTCAGTATTTTTATGCCTACCTCGAGAAAATATTTGAGCGGGGTTTAATTGTTTGTCGAACATCACATCATCATACACTACTAAATTGTTAATAGACCCATCAATTGAATCAACACTCAGTGCTTTATCAAAATCGGTTTTAAACTCGACAACATCCTCACCGTGTTCATTTAACGATTTAGCGCTTTCATTAAAATCTTTTATTACACAATAACACCGATGATCATCAATTCACAAAGCTATCAAATACAATTTATCCCACTTCATCCACTTTATTGTTAGATTAAGTAACGACTGCATCTTGCCACTTCCAGACAGGCCTATAATAATCATTCTGATAGAATTTGGTGACTGGAATGTTTAATCAGTTCTCGTTGTTTTGTTGCAGAAAAGTGATTTCCATATAGAAAATATATTAAATAAGATGGATCTATATTGTGTGAAATGCAGGGCATGTACCCCAACAATGCATCTAACAACTATTACAATAAAAAATAACAGATCAGCAGTTACGGGTAAATGTGAATTATGTGGTACAAATTTTTTAAAATTTATTCCTGGTGATAAGCCAGCATCCAAAACAGCGTCGAGTATAAAAAAAGTGATACAGAGATCACATCGCTGCAAAGTTAGATAAATTACCACGGACTCCGTGGGCTAAATACCCAGGGGAAAAATATTTTCCAGGATATAATTACTGCGGCCCTGGAACCAGACTCGATATCCGACTTGATAGCCAAGATTAGGTGTTTTCCCTGGAATATCAAATTCAATATTCTATCATCGTGTATCAGCTGGTCTATAACATAATGGTACAGGATATTCTGAACACTTTTCTTTATGCGCTTCAAACAATTGTCGCTGAAGTGTGACTCTGACTATCTTTCTACTTGCAACTATCAAATCGTTTGGTCTCCACGCTTCCCAAAATTCATTTAACGAGGTTAATGACTCTGACTGCCTTGTCATAAATCTATTTATCATCGATAGCAGGTTTATTGAAACATAAGCCAGCATAGATGATCTTAGATGGCTATAATGAGGAGATTCGCCATCGATGTAACTAACAATAGTTCCTAACTTTGTTCCATCAGACAAGTAAGCACTTTCTCGACTGACAAATATATCTCTAGCTGTTGCATCCACGATTATAAAATCGTATTCAGCGTCATCTAGAATCAGACGTGCATAATGCCGCTTGTGATTATATGATCCGCCTTGGGCGAATTTACCGATTATTCTTCTACCGAGATCTTTCGCGTTTTTATCACTGATTTCATATCCATGATCAAAGATCTCCTTAGATCGTTTAAAAATATAGTCTTTGTCGAGATCAGGAATTTGTTATTATAATCGTTAATAAAACTATAAAGACTAACATCATCAGGTTGTGGTAACCAAGCCTCAGTGTGTGCATGATATGATATAATTGTCTCACCAACAATCAGCGATATCAGTATTTTACAACCAATCATACACCATAATAACACTATTGGTGTCCAGTATTTGTCAGATAAATGTCTACCAAACAAAGCATAACAAATCTTATAGAGTCCCTTAGCAAATTCGAATGATACCACATGAGCGAATCCAGTTAAATCAAAATCGGGTAGTGGTCCATTAATGGTAACTCGTGTCATTTCGTTTGTGGAATGTCCAAATCGTTTAAAATATCTAGCACACTCTCCATATCCGAGGAAACTTCCTGGATAACACGAAACCATATCAACCGAGATAACACTTTTAGAATCATACTTAGTATTCCACAATCTGCCGTGTCCGTATATGACACAACTTAATTGTACATCTGAGAGAAATTCAAATCGTGTTGGCTTCCACAGATTTTTCTTTCTGGCAAAATGAGCCGCAACTGACGGGACTTTTAAATAGTTTGTTAGAATTGCTCGGTATTCTCATTTGAAAATTTCTCAGCGAGTTTTCTCATTTCTTCATGATGAGATTCCGTCCGGTATATTTCACCGTTAGGTCTTACAAATTTATCAAATTTACACTCTTCACGTTCCAGCTAGAGTCTTTCTCTGGTGGGTAATATCTCACAATTCGATCTCGTGGACATATTTTTACTGCATTAGTCCACGCGTGGGCATTATGATTAATACTATTTATTGGAGCTCCTTGTGATTTATATTTCGATTTGTATAATACTTCCCTTGTTATCGTTTCTACGGTTATTGGGCATTTTAATGTTTTCTCTAGCTCAGATACATTTTTATTGTTTATATTTTCACGCCTTAGATCTGTTAGACCAGGGGTGGGCAAACTACAGCGCGCGAGCCGCATACGGCCCGCCAAGGGCTTTCATGCGGCCCGCCATAGGTTTTCATGCGGCCTAGGAACAAGTTCACGCTATTTAGTTTTCTCAAGGGTAAAAATTTCTTTCTAATTCTGACAGAAATGTAACCACGCGATGCCAAATACCCACCCAGTGGGAAAAGCCATAGAAATTTTAATATAACTTTGTTTGGCTGTTTTGCATTCTATTCATATATCTATGATTATTTTCCTATCGGGCAGTGGGAAAGTAATAGAAATTTTAATATAACTTTGGCTGGCTGTTTTGCATTCTATTCATATATCTATGATTTTTTTCCTATCGGGCAGTGGGAAAGTAATAGAAATTTTAATATAACTTTGTTTGGCTGTTTTGCATTCTATTCATATATCTATGATTTTTTCCTATCGGGCAGTGGGAAAGTAATAGAAATTTTAATATAACTTTGTTTGGCTGTTTTGCATTCTATTCATATATCTATGATTTTTTCCTATCGGGCAGTGGGAAAGTAATAGAAATTTTAATATAACTTTGTTTGGCTGTTTTGCATTCTATTCATATATCTATGATTTTTTCCTATCGGGCAGTGGGAAAGTAATAGAAATTTTAATATAACTTTGTTTGGCTGTTTTGCATTCTATTCATATATCTATGATTTTTTCCTATCGGGCAGTGGGAAAGTAATAGAAATTTTAATATAACTTTGTTTGGCTGTTTTGCATTCTATTCATATATCTATGATTTTTTCCTATCGGGCAGTGGGAAAGTAATAGAAATTTTAATAGAATTTTGTTTGGCTTGTTTCACAATCTATTCATATATCTATAATTTTTTTCCACCGCATGCGCATGCGTTGTCTTTCACGGTTCACACGCTCGTAATTGGCTGAGTGCGTCGTCAGTGTGTCTTGACCGTGTATCATCGGAACCAGTACTCTTACACATCGAAAAGATTTTTCGAACAGTGTATGCACCCGCCATGGCAGACGAGTGACTCGCAGTTAACGCAAAATTGTTGAAGTGAAGAATTTACCAGGATTGACATTTCCGTATCAACCTATACATTTAAAGAAGCTTTTATTATCTGCCAAAGTTTACCCAAAATTGGTTGTTCGAGGATATCTACAAAGTGAAAAATTAAAGATGAATGCCGCGCGTTTAACAAGGAGTCGACTGACAAGAATTTCTTTACTGATGTTGGAGTTAAAGCTGTGTGTTTGATTTGTCAAGACACTATTGCCGTTTTCAAGGAGTTCAGTTTAAAAAGTCACTTTCAAACTAAGCACGGTAATTTTGGTAAAAAAAATTATCAAAAGAAGAACTGCAAAAGAAAGCAACTGATCTGCTAAAAAAAAAGTTGAAACCAAACCCCTGATTGAGTTTTATGCTTTTCTACACCCAGGAAAGTTTCAAAATCTGAACGAATGTGCCAGAAAGATGTTTGTGTTGTTTGCATACACTTACATTTGTGAGCAGACTTTCTCTACTATGAAAATCAACAAGTCAAAGATCAGATCGCTTCTCACAGATTCAAATCTTCACTTAGATCAGCACGAGCAACTTGTCACCAAATTTTGACAAACTGGTCAATGAATGTGATCAGTCGCACTGACTCTGTTTATCTTACTCTGTTTATCAAATAAATTTGCTACTTTTGAAGTTTAAATTTACAAATATCAACGACATACTAACAATTGAAAAATAATTATGATGTTACTTAGAAAAAAACTGTTGTTTTTGCTATTTCAAATATTAATTAGTGTACTTAATGAACTATGCGGCCCGCTAAAGTTGTAAATTTGTGTATGACGCCCTTGCACTGGAAAGTTTATCTACCTCTGTGTTAGACCGTTTCCACGCATTGCATTTGTAAAATGTTCCGTTCCTCGTTCGGCTACACAATTTATCCTTTACAGTTTCATCGGTTTAAAATTCTCAAACCTGTGTTTTTCATTTATCGAATAAATTCCATAAATAGCCGTGGTCACATTATATGCTCGCTCATAATACGGTTTGTCAATCCCTGTCAATATTCATGGTCTGGAACTTTGACTCACAATACGGTTTGTCAATCCCTGTCAATATTCATGGTCTGGAACTTTGACTCACAATAAAAGTTTGTTTATTACCGAAGACAGGGTCGTATTTGTCACGAATAATCCAATTTCCTGTCTTTGCTAGTATCATAAATTTCACTATGCTAAATTTCTTTCAAAGTTTGAGATGCGCGATTATACTCGCTGCTAGTTTATCATTCATGGTAACATCAAACACCGCCACTGATTCGAAATGTTGACCAAGAGTGAGATGCGCCGTCCTTGTTAAATTCGTTCATAGCATTACGAATTTTATTAATAACATTTTTTATCACTTACTAGACTCCTCATTGGTGCGTCTACAATTCTATCGAGATTAAATTTTAAAGTTTTCCTAGGCTCGATTTTGGAAAATCTCAAATTCCTCCATACCATAATTAACACAAGTATTTAAATAACAAATATTTTATATGACGAATCACTGCAAATAGTTGATGATAGGATCTACAACCCCTTGTAATAAATAATGCAGAAACGAATTCTGTGGATATCATTCACAAAGTGTGTGGCGGGGGCGGCTAAGGTATGAAACCGTGTATACGATGTTGTGTTGGAGTACCAGAAAAAAACACAGTTGTGTGTTCAATCTGGTGGTAAGCGATACAGAGAGCTTAAACAGTATTAAGATAAAAGAAATATAGACAATAAAAAAGCTATAAGAACCCCCGAGGATTATATAACAAGATTCTCAAGTAACAATCTAGACAAATAATCTATTAGTCATATATATATATATATATATATATATATATATATATATATATATATATATATATATATAAATATATAAACCAAGAATTTCAACCACATCCCACTATCAAGAACTACGAAGCATCTCGTGATGGTGCAGTCAGACACAGTCGGTTGTAAAAGCCAGTAGGGTTTGTCAGTAATACTGGTTATTTAATGTTTACTGTTGGAAAGAAAAAATATCATTGTCACAGATTCACTTACGAAGTGTTTAATGGAGAAATCCCCCATGGTCTTGTGATTGACCACATTAATGGTATGTAAACCAATAATAGATTATCTAATCTTCAAGCTATCACACAAAGTCAGAATATTGAATGCGTTCGTACAGGAATGTATCACAAAATTGCGAGACCAGTAAAATCAATGAATATTAAGACGGGTGAGGTAAAAAAAATACTTCAACCGCTGCATGAAGCCGGCAGGTAATTTGATATTTGTATGCCGTCGGTACAGTGTGTAGCAGAAAATATTAACAAATCATCTCTCTCTAAGAAATATAGCCAGAGAATCGCTGAATGAAGCCGGCAGGTATTTTGATATTTGTATGCCATCGGTACAGTGTGTAGCAGAAGATATTAATCATCTCTCTCTAAGAAATACAGCCAGATAATTCGGTTTAAACGTTTGAATAAGGTAATTATTCCATTTTTTGCTAATTAGAAATGTATTTATTATATAATGAACCATGAAAATATCCATGCTGTAATTTCTGCTATAAAAATTTGAAAAATCAACAAATACAATTATCAGATAAACTAAATTGTGACAAAATCCTTTCTGATTTCGAATACCGAAAGGAGCTTAAATCAAAAAATAAGTACACACTACCGTCGCAGTATAGATTCATCACGGAGATCCAACAAGCGGTTTACTCATCATTAGATGATAACAGCGAATTAAGTAAATTCGCACCCGTATTTACTGCAGTACAAAAAATAAGATCAGAATTATCAAAGGAATATGAAACAAAGAAATTTTAACTCACGCGTGAGGCAACCTATAAAGATTATAGAAAATGAAAGTACCGACCCGGTTCCCGGTAACCAAGGCAGCTTCTAAGTAACGAAGAGAAAATAACTCAGCACAGAACTATTGATTCAGAATATTTTTTTACGACTAAAATCGCACATGAACACAAATTTACTAATTCTCATAGGGTATTTACTAGTTAAAATCACGAAAATCGTCCGCGCTGCTAATTCTGATAGGGTAATTACCCTACAAAACCAACCACATTGATCGATTTGGTAATTGCTATTTCTGAAGAAGTATTTACTAGCAAAAATCGTGCAAATCGACAGATTTTACGATAATACATAATAATAATAATATATTTTAGTTATAATATATTCTGTGCACACTGACTGATTTACTAATTCAGAGAGGGCACTTGCTACTAAATATCACGAAAATCGTCTGATTTACACATTCTGATAGGGTATTGTCAGGGCGTGGTGGTGGTTATTATGTATTGTAGTTGTACGAGTCCCATTTGTCAAAGGGTAAGTGTTAAGTCCCACTTTGTCAAGGGGTATTGTACAACATATAATAATAACACTATAAACCACTCCCTTTTGGTACTCGTTATGTAAGAGATGACCGCCCTCGATATAAAATCCGGTTCGAGTATGAGAATAGATTGAGTAAACTGAGCAGGTATATTGAACACACAACTACGAACCCCGTAAAGATAAACAAACAATTTAACCAAGTACAAACGCAATTAGGAAACTTTCTTTCATTAGGAATACACTCTACTTTAGAAAAAAAAATCTTTCACCAAATTACAATAAAATTCGAAATAGATTTAAATAAATTAGCCGATTTGTTACTGATATCTTTAAATCATCATATGATCGAGTGGTACAATCGAAGTTAACGCCTTGTCGATTTCATAACCTGATAGGCCACAGTCTCCGTTCTCTGTTCCGTTCAACGTTGGATCTAGAAAACACTTTCTCACCCGTCTCTAGATAATCTGCACACGTAGATTTTCCGCTCGATTCCGGACTTTTCCACTGTATCATGTGCTCACTGGAATTCCCGTTTTCCAATTTCTTTTCCAAAGTGTACGTCTCAATTTACGTAACATCAAGATGTTCCAAAAAACTATTTTCTCCCTTTGTGTTTTTGTGTCATTCAACCGTTGGATGGTTTGGCGGCTTTCGACCACGCTTCCTTAATGAATGTATTTCTCTAAAATAACATCCGGAGTCTTAGTGAATTCTTTTTATTTCTCTTGCAGAAAAATTTAGACTAACTACAGGTTTCAATAAGTCAACATTAAATCCTACGAAATTTTGTGTGAAAACACACCTCTTATTTAACCGTGACCAATCAGAATCAAATGTCTTTTCCAACATTTTTCTTCCCGAGTCGCTTACGTCTGGTCAGCCTGACCTGGTCGTCTCTTAAGTAACAGAATCCCTGCGTTTTCTCAAGTCTGACACTTTTTCGTGAAAAATTAAACGTTTAAATGTCTCTAGCAGTCAGTCTGATTGCTGAATAAACAAAGGTTCTAATTAGTAACATCAGTCCCACTCTAAATGAATACATCACTATACTAGACAGAACATAAATCTAACTAATGGTTCTCTGGCCTCACCTAATGTTGTATTAATAGATCACCTAAAATTTTCCCCTTCATATAGCCCCCCCCCCCCTTTAAGAGTAAAATCGATATTTTGCTCTCCAAATTTCTGGAAATCTAGTCTGGTTCCGTTACACGTCCTCAGGTGACCCATTCACCTCAGACATCCCTAATCTACTTACAAAGTCAGCTCCTACATTCTCGCTGCCTTTAATATAGCGTACCTGGACTTGATATTGTTGCAGAAATAGTCACCATCTCATTAATCGTCCATTTGTCAACTTAGCTTGAGCCAAAATAGGTGAGTGGTTGCTGGTCTGTTTCCAAAATAAATTTTCGGCCATACAGGTAACGTTGGAATTTAGATATCCCAAAGATAATAGCAAAGCATTCTTTCTCAGATACTGAATAGTTACGTTTTGCAGTTGACAATTTCCTGCTACTTAATGCAACTGGGAATAAGCTTCCGTCATGCTCTTGCAATAGCACTGCCCCTAAACCTCTATAACAAGCGTCCGTCCTTAAGACAAAATCTCGCGTCACGTCAGGCAATTTAATTATGGCGTCTGACGTCAGTCTGTCCTTTAACGTCTGAAATGCACGTTCACATGCATCTGTCCATACGCCCTTTGTCTGAGCTTTTTTTCGAGTCAAGTCAGTCAATAGGCTCGCAATAGCGCTGAAGTTTGCAACATATCTTCTGTAATACCCTGCCAATCCCAAGAAAGATCGAACTACCGTCTTAGTGGTCGGTTGTACGTGGTCCCTAAGTTGGTGGACCTTTAAACTATCTGGGGTTAACGTGTCTTCGCTAAAGGTATAACCTAGGTAGGTTAATTTTCTGAACCCTATATGTCACTTAGATGGTCGTGCGGTCAGTCCGGTTTGTCGTAGTCGCTCTAAAACGTTTGTGTCGCTAACAGTAAATCGTCCATGAAGTTCGAAACTCCCGTCCCCATGCATTAATGGTTCAAGTAATTTTCGCATCATACGGTTGAAGACGCTCGGCGCATTCTAGACCCCGAATGGCATGACTACCTACTGCTACGTCCCATCTGGAGTTGCGAAGGCGAGTCTTGCTCTGTCTTCACTTCGAAATGAAATTTGCCAATATCCTTTGGACAGATCGATTTTTGAAAAATATTTTGCATTGGTCACTCCAGCAAAAATGGACTCAGGGTCAGGTAAAAGTTCTACCTGGAATTATGTGATCCTGTTTAACTTCCTGTAATCAACGCAAAATCTGTGTGTACCGTCTTTCTTCTTCTTCTGTACCAATAGCTATATGCCGACTCACTTGGTTCTATAACTCCTAAGTCTATCATAGCTTCATTCTCCTTGCCGACAATTACTAATTTCGCATAGGGTAGCGGATTTTAACTTCACTGGTTTCTCGTCCAATAACTTCAAGGTGAACTCCTCCAACTCCGTCTTCCCAGGTCGTTCTGTTAAGACACAAGAAAAATCTTGGAGTACCGACTCCACCTCCTTACGTTGATCTGACGTTAACGTAAGGTAAAGTACAACATCGACGTAGGTTTCTTCCCGTTGTCAAAGGACAACTAGCGAGTACTTCCGCCTCTCCTGCATTGTCGTCGAGTTCTTCCGTCACAATTGTAGCAACCACGAACTCTGTGGGTGTTTCTCTTTCACGGTAACGTTTCGGGAGATCCACGTTTTACAACTTGTGCTACTCGCATACGATAGTTCTGTCCACCACTTTTCTCCGTTACCTCAAATGATTCCCTGCATGATACTTGCAGTTTGTTGTGTTCTAATAGCAACAACAACAACACCTTGTCACGCATCTCAAAGTGACGTTCCTTCGTCCCTTTGTTGTAATATTTAGCTTGACGTCCCCTTGTGTCGCAGAGATTTTTCTGAGCTAATTTACAAACTTCTTCCAGTTTGTTACGGAGGTCAACAACATTTTTATCCATTTATCAAAAATTACGCGTACTCGAATATGAAATTGCGCGTGTGTTTCGGTAGCCCTTTTTGACAAGTCTCTAAAACGTTTTCGTAACGTTTCCGCTGACAGTTCATAGTGTCGTAGTAACGCTTTCTTCAGAGCGTCGTATTCTTCTATCTCTTCTGGTGTAATATCTATCGCAGAAGACGTAAGAATGTCTACACATTTATAGTTCGCTGGTCCCTAGAGAGCTGATGAACCAGTTCCAACTTTTCGAACTGAGTCAAAAAGTTGTCAACAATTTCGTCCTTGTCGTTGAACATAGGCATGTTGATCTGTATTGGTCGTCTGTCTTCCAATCGTCTACTTGCGGCCCCTGAACGCACGTTCAACTCTTCACTCCTCCTGACACATGTTCTTTTTCTCTAGCTTTTTCCTCAGTCTGCAATCTGGCTAGTTCATGTTCTTTTTCTTTCTATCGTTCATCTGCATGTCTGTCTTCTCTCTCTCTCTCTCTCTCTCTCTCTCTCTCTCTCTCTCTCTCTCTCGTTCAGCTACCTTTCTGTCTTTTCCTTTCGTTCATCTGCCTGTCTGTCTTTCTCTCGTTGAGCAGCTCATTACTCCTTGTGTTCTCTAAGACTACGCTAAATAAATTCTGCACGTTTCGCTCCGTCGTACCCTAATTCGTCTTTACCAATGGATTTAAATCCTCTCACTAATTATCTATCTGTCGCCATCCTGACTTTATTTGAAATCGTCCCTTACTTACACAAAAAATGTATTATCCTATTTAAAAAATTGCCTTTGTAATGTATTAACGTCTTGCTAGTATGACCTGACTCAGGTAAGTCGGTCTCTCTTACCAGGCAGAAGATCCAAATAACCTCTCAGCAAGTGTTCGATTAAATCGTTCAACAATTGCCTGATCGCGGTATATTGCAGTATGTCCCCGTCTGATGGTGACATTATGATGCTTCATTAATGATAACACTGCACCTTGAAATTCTTTGCCAGGATCAACCTGTAATAGATTTGGCCATTGCAAAAGTCCTCGTCGATAAATTCGTTCAAACGCATCAGATACTTCTGATGCTGCCTTTGTCAATAATAGTTCAGCTTCTTTGTATCTACTCGCAACATCAACTACAGTTAACGCGTACTTGTAAGTCCGTCTTTTGACAGTATCATGTGGGAGAAATAATATATCCGCCTGATGAGCTTCATTTTGGAACGATGACATCAAAATGTGCGAAGTGAATTTGTTTATGCAGTGGTAGATACATCTGCCATTTCGCATGGCTTGATAAGCAATCTGCTGCAGTAACTTCTTTGACTTTTGCCGCTTTGGCGAGTTTATTAATTACTGATTTACCTCTCTACTATCTTCTTGGGGAATAATAAATAGATTCTATAATAATATTAATTACCAGCACTTAATTCCAGTTTACCTTTCATCGCGGTTTTTATTAACCAACTATCTAACCTTTCCTTGAGAGATTTATCAGTGATAGAATTTAACGCGTGAAATAAATTCACATCTGCGATATGCCTATGCTGCAGATTGCTACTTTTTTAAGACACATCATGAGCATGACAAGCCTTATCGATAGCGTTTATTGGATATTCGCATGGTCTTATATGGTCTTGGCTATTAAGTCAGATGTGTAGTCGGGTTCCAGGGCGGAAGATGTTTTTCCTGGATGTTTGGCCCATGGAGTGCCTGGGAGTTTTGTCCATTTTGCTGCAATATCACCTCCTCGTTTTTTTTTTAAATCAGCTGATTTCATAGAAATAAATCTAAATTTCTTTGTACCACATTGTGCACACTTGACGATGATCGCTGGTCTAGTATTTTGTGTTGTAGTTTTTGTCAAGTCGTTTGTGCTAGTACGTGTCTTGCATTTCACACAATATAGATCCATAATTTATTTATAGCAACATGAATGTAATTGATTTTTCGGCGACAAGACAAGAGAGCCTGTTAAGCATATAGCTGCACTACCAAATTATCATAGGTCCGTCTGGAAGTGGGAAGACGCAACTGTTACTTAATCTGATAATGAAATGGTTAAAATGGGACAATTTGTATTTGGTAGCACCTTCTGTAGATGATCAACAGTGCTATTATGTGTTAAAAGATTTTAATGAAAACGCAGCAACGATAAGCGATGACGATGTTATTAATTGTATCACTGATATCAATGAAGAGACTCTTGTTGATGATCTTGGTGGATCTATTAATAATCTAGTTGTGTATGATGATGTAATTCTGAATTAAAAAAATCAAATCCTGATCGGATATTTTCCAGAGGTAGACATAGAAACACAGACGTGATTTATCTTACTCAGAGATATACACAAATTCCAAAAGTGATCAGAGATACTTGTAATTTTCGTGTCGTGTTTAATGCAGTTGATACTCACACATTTAGAAATATTCATCAGACCTGGTGTGGCGAAGATTTTGGAAATTTCTTTAGTCATGCTCAGTTAACCCCATATGGTTTTATAGCGATAAATTTACATGACCCTAGATCAAGATATCTTATCGGACTTGATAATGTTTTTGGATAAAACCGTAGCAGCAACGAATATGCGTCAAGAAAGTTAGAGGCGTAATTTCGGGGTGGGTGGTGGGGGTGGTTCGGTTTCGCAGGAAGCCTTGGTTAAACAAATATATACCTCGTACAAAACCGAAACTGTCGTTTTCTAATTTGTCTGAACTAGGCTTGTTCACTCTCTCTACTACTAGAGCAGAGAGAGACAGTGTGTGTGAGAGAGAGAGAGAGACGGCAAGAAATAGAGCGAGAGACAGTGAAATAAATCTTAAAACAGAGCAAGAGAGTGAAAGCAAGAGACAGGTACAGAGAACGAAGATTTTGGAAATTTCTTTAGTCATGCTCAGTTAACCCAATATGGTTTTATAACGATAAATTTACATGACCCTAGATCAAGATATCGTATCGGACTTGATATTTCTTTCGGATAAGACTGTAGCAGCGAGTGCGCGACAACGAATATGCATCAAGAAAGTTAGAGGCGTAATTTCGGGGGGGGGGGGGGTTGTTTTTGGTTTCGCAGGATTCCTTGTTAAACAAATATATACCTCGTACAAAAACCGAAACTATCGTTTTCTAATTTGTCTGAACTAGTTTCGGTTTGTTCACTCTCTCTACTACTAGAGCAGAGAGAGACAGTGTGTGTGTGTGTGTGTGTGTGTGAGAGACGGCAAGAAATATAAAAGGAAGAGAGGAATTGAACAAGGAAGAAAAAGCCAGAGATAGAAAGCAAAATAGACAGAGAGACCAAGAATAATAGTCATTTGAAAATGTTATTATGTATTCCCAGCCACAACAACAGCATAAAAGTATCTAGGAAACAATCATTTTTAACAATGGGTACAATAGAGCCATTCAAATACAAATACTGGGGGAAAGAAGTGTTACAACTTCATCTTTTGAAGACGTTTGATGCATTTCACTAAAACCCATTATAATAGATGACAACTGATAATATGATAAAGAAACAGCAGTAGGTCAATGTTCGAAGGGGAAATAGCTGTGTTCAGTTTCACAGCGGACATCATAGAACAGAGCAAAATCAAGACCCAGTTCTTAAATGGATTGAAATATACATAAAAAAAAAAATTGGGGTTAAGAAAAGAATTACTAACTATGATAAAAAGGAGGAGGGAAAAAACCTAATACTGTGTAGACTAACAGCAGTTTAAGGAGCTGAACAGTGAGAACCACTATGTCATCCTGTGATGATAGTATTCCACTCTCAAACATGGCTAAAGTGTTACTAACCTGAAAATTTGTTTACTATACACATAAGGAAGATGTTATCGCAATCACAAATAAATCTTATCTATATCCAGAAACGTTTTGGTTAACATTATAACTTAAACAAGAGATCCTAATATGTGTACAACTACAATATTAAATAGAGTATGATCATGAAGGTATTTTAATTTTTAAAAAAAAAGAAATTTATAATAACTATATTTCAATGCATCTCCTTCAACTTCCATTTATCATTTTAAATAAGGTAAATATGCCCACTCCCTCCGTACACTGAATAATTTGCAAAAGTGGATCTATTGATAGCAGCATGCTCAAACTGTTGAAGCTGCTTATTCTTTGAATCCATGAAATGACACTCTATTAGATGAGTGATAATGTCATGTTCAGTGCAAATGGCTTTCTGAGATTTTTTCAAATTGGTTTTTGCAATGGTAACTTCTGATAAATCAAATTTTCTTTCACAATTGTTACTATCTGGAGATTGTATTTAGATTTCCTTCAGTAAAGAATTGGACATGGGAGATATAACTTCTGTTGTCATCTTTTGTCCAGTTTTCTCATTCAAGCTTTTTTTTTTTTGAAATAAATTCTGCACTTTGCTACACAAATTTCTGAGCACTGCAGTTCTATAGTATTTATAAACATTTACTGTGACCTTCAATAGTGTATGGACACTGGTAGCATTTTGAAATATTCATCAAATAAATGCAAATACAGTTTACAACTTTTTATGACAGAGTAATATAGTGAATTGTGTGTGCAAACAGCCAATGTATTAAAACTTCATTTTAAACATGTAGAATGTGATTTAGCCTATGTTCAAGAGAAGAAAAAACAAAGTAGAAGTTTTCCTCATTCAGAAATGTTGATGACTGCCATTACCCAAGGACCCAAAATATAGTACTTTAGGATAAAACAATACTTGTGAACCTAAACTGAAAAATGCAACTTCATATCACAAATTTCCAAGTTAAAAACACTAAATATATAATGAATAAATTTGAATGCATTTATATTGGCAACATGCCAACTAATTTGGTATAATGCTGAACAGAGTGTGGCATCAACGCTTAAGAAACACGCACATAATCTTCTCCATTTTCTTTCTACGAGGCATATGTCTGCACAGGCAATGGTTCTAAAGGACGTCTGCTTTAGCAAATTGTACAGGGCAATCAGAAGAGCAGAATATCTACAATGAAAGAATGGTTTCAACAGTAATAATAATGTTACTGCAAAAGGAAAAGTACATAAATGATAATCATGCTGCATTATTTTAAAAAGTAGCTATTTATTTGCTATGTTTCTGAATAACGATGGAAAAATTAATCAAATCTAAATATAAGATTTTTTTCTTCAATTGTAAAAGCAGTAGTCACAAAACAGTATTAGGATACTCAAATAAAGATCAAAACCTATTATATTTTATACTTACCTTTGCTAAGGCAATTCTCTGGAATAATCTTTTCATCTTTGGCTACTAGTTCATAAAGACAGCATGAACGACATGTTTATCCTTTGAACAAAATTTATATGATGGCAAGAAATGAAGGAAACTGGTAAAAAAATGTCAACATTAATGGTCAGATGTAAAAGCTGCCTACGGAATTATTTAGTGCATCCAAAATCAATTTATATAAAACTACCTTTTCTCTTACCACATTATCCATAATTTTTCCCAGACGTTAATTTTCAGAACAGACATAACTTTATTACTTTCATTGTAGTTGCAACAATAGACTATAATAACTCAGCTATCAAGTCTATTCTTCTATTATTGCTTCACAAAGTATCTTTCTAACTGATACAATCATACCTTGAACAATTACCTTGTATATGTTTTTAGTAGTTTTAACACAACATTCATTATTACCTCATACCTCAGGATGTTTTGCTTTTTGATACAATCCGACACTTTGGATATAACATATGTGACATATCTACCCAATTATGCACCATAAATACATAATATGAATAAATTCAGAAGACCAAATATTTGCTTCAAGTTGGAATCACTTGAAATGAAAATGCTCTTTGATATTCTGACCAATATGCGGCAACCATATGAAAAAACTATGAATACCAACTAAATATCAACTATAATTAGTCTTTTTAAAAGAAGAAGTGTATTTTACAAACATAAAACAATATATACAAAAAAAATTATACAACTTTTTCACCCAGATCAAAATGGCAATCAAAACGGATGTCAATCTCTATATATATTGACACAGTCACGCTTGACTATTAAGCAATGGGTGATGAGTGATCAACGAGAAAATAAAGATAATAACAATAGGACAGATTAGTAATGTTAAGAATGGCAGAAATAAGTAAAAGAGTGTCAGTGTACGTATTCGTCCCTTTATTCTCAGACCAATCCGGCTACTGTAGCTGAACTTGAAATAATTTGTTTCTTTCTGACTTTAATTGGAATATGAACACTTGAGAAATAGAACGTATCAACACTTCTGAATTTTAAAAATATTAAACAGTTTCTAGTATTTTCTTTAAGCTAACAGTACCACTACTACCCTAACAATAGTAAAAGCCACACAGGTCATATGCACATTTAACCAATTTATATTAAATATAAATTGTTCTTTTGAAGTTAAAAACTGATTTTCCATAACCAAAGTCTATTCAATCCTCTATATGTGTGTGATAAGGATTTTTAACGTAGCTTTAACAATTTTCAGTCATATCGCTACGATGTCTGCAGTGAGGCAGTTTATAGTGACGTCTAACGTTGTGGCGTCATGCCGCAGACATGTAGCATAATGTCCCATCCAGTCACATTATCCTGACACCAGGCCGACCAGTCCTAACACTAACCTCTTAATGCTGAGCGCCAAGAGAGGCAGCTGTTTGTACAATTTTTGTAAGTCATTCATTGGTATGACTCGGCCGGGGATCAAATACACAACCTCTCGGTTCTGCGGCGAACGCTCTAACCACTAGGCCACCGGAGCGGTTTATTAAATCGTGAGTATTAAATTCTCTGTACCTTATCTGTCATCAAGAAATTTTAGACGAAAATGATCGATTTATATGGTAACAATATGGCCATATCCTTACTTGAGTCAAGGAGAGAGAATTTTATTCAGAATCGTCACTCTATTGAGTAGTGTGAATTTGTTTATCAATATGCAGAGCGTTCATTGTGACATCACAGTGCACGAGACATTTATTCTGGATTGTACCAGATCACACATTTAGGTAGTCCTACAATGTAAAATCTCGACCCTGATATTTATGTTTTGGGCATCAAGGTTATACTGCCTAAATAGTAGCGCTGTGAAGAGTGTTTTGATGATGACTGACATTGCAACTAACGTCAAATTTCAGAATATTTCACACACTTGGCAGTCCATGTCGACACTTTATTAATAATACAAATTAAAGTCATCGTGTTTTAGTCACACTCCACCTTCTCTGATGTCGTTTTTCTAATAAGTTCAAATTTTCGCACCATCAAACGGGCTTGTTTTCAAGCTGTAATAGCCTACATTTCACTTGGCAGGAAAGCGATGTAAGCCTGGAATACCTAAAAGTTTAAGTATAATTCTTGAATGAAACAAATAAAAATATTAATATTGAAGAATGTAAGCAGCTGAGAAGGTGACCCTTCCTCAGGCTCATCTGCTAAACTAAAGTTTCTTTCCAACACAAAAAAGCAAAAACCTGAAACCAAATTATCAAACTCAACCGAGAGTCGCTTTCTATTGGGTTAGTTTCTATATTACTGTATCTCAACAAGTATGGACTCGACTTTACCCGTCGTGACACTTGCATGAGGACGCACACTCCCAGCTGATATTCTTTTATCGAAAGATTTTATCAAGGCTTATTCGATATCTTAATCTTTCATCATGTAAATTTATCGTTATCGATCCGTGTGGGGTAGTTTGTGCACGTATTGTGCTGTATATGCTTGATTGTGAAGGTTTATGAGGAATGACTGGGGATGTTTCCCTGTTAATTGAATCTTTATCATATTTATCAACGGGTTTTGGTAGCCAAGATGGATCTTGTCATACCTTGTCCGTTCGACCGTTTGTTACTCGTGGGATAATGCGATACCCGAGTTTTACAAGAAATTAATTAATAGGTGTAAGTAATTTTACAATATTTTAGAATCTTGGTGAAAAGATTATTGGGTTTGTGACTTCATTGAAACAACCATTGATAAGAGGTGTCAACTCATTTTCTTTTGAAGTGCTAATCTAAATAGTTATACCTCATTACTTCCACATAAGTCTGAAATGATATACAATGAGAAGGTTCTGTTTCACCAAAAAGTGCATTACAGTTCGGGCAGTTTTCGCACACTAATGGCAGCAGTGTATCCACTTTGTCAATGCAAATTAATTTGGTGTGAATTGTATTATTTTCTGCCTTTTAAACTGCACTCGTGTCATGTTTTTGTGACAAGCTAGTCTTTTACCAAATTTAACTTATTTTCATTAAAACATACTAAAAAAATAGTTTGTACAGCAAAATACGAACAAAATAAAACAGTCTGTGACTTACGAGTATCAGCTTGCCACATTTAAATGTATCTACTGATTTCCTACAGAAAGAAACGTAAAAGATATTTGATATCCGTATATACAAACTTGGACTATAGACACCCACCCCTAATACATATTGCAGTTAACCTGAAATCCCTACATCATATATTTCAAAATATTCATATGGATATTTTTGTATTCAGAACGTTTTTAATTAAAGTTTGTATTAAAAGTTCTCTCTCTCTCTCTCTCTCTCTCTCAGAAAACAAAACATTCTTTGCAGGTATAGTCGGTTGTATTGTTGTATTGTCACCTTGGAATCACCGAAGCACATCGACTTATGATGTACACAAAAGTTCAAGAAATTTTCTCATATTCCTAAAACAAATTAATACATGACATTTTCAGATATTTTCTAAGCAAACTGCATCTGTGACATTTTCATCCGTTTCCCGACGAAACTGTATATATAAAACTGTCTGTTATTTCCAAAAACAAACTATATATACATTTTCAGATATTGCTGAACCAAATGGTATAGATATTTTCATATTTCACCTATCTCAACTCTCAACTGCTTATAATACTTTATCAAATAGTTTGTAACCTAACTGTATATATGACACTTTTAGATAGTTGTAATCAATCTGTTTCATATACTTTTGTTTAACAAACTGTATATATGACATTTTTGGATATTTCTTAATTAAACTTTTCCAGCTGGATTTTATATACTGCAGTAGTCACGTGGTTTCTCTAACCACAAGATCACCAAACTATTTTCCTGTCTAAACCAAGCTTGAGATTAGGAAATTCGGTTTATCAGTAAGGTTGATTCCCAACTAACATTTAAGTACCCTGATAGTTGTGAGCACGATAAAAAATAGTTCTAATTTAAAAAAAAGTACATCTCGCAAGAGCTGCAGTTAGAATTACGACGAAATAAACAATCTGTAAATCAAGAAAATCACATGTGGCACTTAAAATGTTTTGTTTGTAAATTTCCTACGAAAAGCGACGATTAGTATGTTTACCATCCATAATTACAGACTTGGTGTAAAGACCCTTTGCTTCTTCTTGCATGCTGCGAAACGTTTTGAAATACTAGCAACACACATCATTACATTCGTTGTGTAAATTTAAGCCGAGATTCAGATACGGAAATTCTTGTATTTTCAACGTTTTGAATTGATATCTTCCTTTGTTCCTCATTCACTTTTTCTAATTCTCTTCTAAAACATTCAAGACCTTCTAAATATTGTCAGGATCGAATCACACACAAAGAATAAATAAAAGAAATAATAAAAAAATAAAGATGTTATTTTTTTCGATATGCTTTTGTAATATGTTATATATTAATTATGATAGGTCGTTCAAAGATGAAAAATATCAATGGCGAAGGGCAATGAAGACAGTTGATTTTTGCGTCTGTCTGTTTGTTATCCCATCTTCTACACCGCTGAATTGGAATTTCAGGAATCTGTGTCTTTATCTTGTCCCCCCCCCCCAATGATAAAGATGTGTAAGAAGGAATATCATACACGACATGGCTCCCGTCCCGTGGTCCTTGGCAGGTCACAACCGTAAAATATACATGATGAAAAATGCTTTTACAGTGACAGTTTCCGATGCTTTCTATGTAAACTGTACACGTGAAATAACAACATATATGACAGTTATTGTTTAAATATTATGTATCGACCGTTCATCGGAAAGAAAAAGAAAGTTTAAACATTACTGGGTTGTATTTTTAACGGTTTAATTTAAGAATATTCAACGAGCTATACCGGCGATCAATCAGGCAAACACGTATGTATTGGATGTGTTTCAGTCAGTGAGTTAACACTGAAACTGTAATTTGTGCTTTCTAATATTCGAAATGTCTTATTAAAAGGTTCTCTCTTTTATTACGTTCACACTCCTATTCTCAGAAAATAATAATCTCATCAAAATATTGTCCATTATGGATTTGCTCTAACAATTCGATAATAAAATAACAACAACACAAATTAAATAAAGAAAGAAAGGTTTTGACTTTTTTGCACATGCTTATGCCATTTTGTACCTCCCACCCCACGCCTCTCTCTCTCTCTCTCTCTCTCTCTCTCTCTCTCTCTCTCTCTCTGAAACACTTTGGTTGTGAAGGTCTATGAGTAATGACTGGGGATCTTTTGCTGTTAATTGGATTTGTGTTACTCGGGGATATTGTGATACATTTGCTTCAAAAGAAATAAATCGACGAGTGCATTTTGTTAAAAATACTTTAACTGCATGTTCCGACTTGACAACGAGAATATCAGTGTTTGTCGCAATATTTTAGAATCTGGGTGAAAAGGTTATTGGACTTCACTGAAACAAAACACTGATCAGAGGTCTCAAATCATTTTTTTTTCTTTTGAAGTGCTAAGTTAACAGTTATACCTCACTACTTCCACATAAGGCTGAAATGATATACAATGGGAAGGCTTTGTTTCACCAAAAAGTGCATTACAGTTCGGGCTGTTATTCTCGCACAATATTGGCAGCAGTGAATCCAATTTGTCAATACAAATTAATTTGGTGTGAATTGTATTGTTTTTGTATCTATTTTTACCCTATTTCCTCCTAGACTACAGGTGGACTTGTGAGACGGGAGTCTCGTCGCTGACTCACCCTGGCATAGTCCGAGTTTCCTCTGACCCTTGGCACCCCATTTTTTATATTTGGTTTTTTATGTTGGGGTGTAGGGTCAGAGCGCATCCCCTATCAAAAAGTTGGAATTCGCCGACACCAGCTGGTGTCGGCATGGGGTACTCGCCTACTGACAGGCCTAGAAAATTTTAATGACATTATATTGGGTCATACTTACATTAAATCGATAGGGAAATCATTTATCTTCTCAGAAATTACAAGTATAACACTGATTGTGTATTTAATCCATTGTCGGACGAGACGAAAGTACAGCGTTGATGAATTTTGACCTCGTTCGTACCATTTGCATTGCTAGTCACGTGACTAGCCAAATCTCGCAGCCGATATGCATTATACGTCACAGGTCAAATAGTCACGTGATAACAACAAACCCGCGTTGTCGTATGGATTTAGCGTGATCAATGTGCTTCTTTCCAGGACGATGCGACAAAGACACGTTTCCGGTTGGTGTCATCTCAATATGTTGAAAAGCAAATGTTCTTTCATGTTATTCTAAACATTGATTGACTTTCATTCACTATTTTCGAGTGTTTGCTTCATCAACATTCAGTCATTGGAAAATAATTGTATATGTACTATGATGGAGTGTTTCTGCTGCGGCACAGAGTTTCAGAAAAAAAATAAAGGATTTAAAAGAATAGCCATTCATTCTAAATTTAAAGGTAGACCTAGTGCGGCAGAATTAGTAGAAAAAAAAACATATTCTGTAACATTCACGCCTGAAAAACGTGCATTCATTTGTACTAAATGCAGCTCGACAATAAAATCCCTGGATGTAAGCAAGACTAACCTTGATGAAGTAGAGGAGAAATTCAGAAAAATTCGAAAATCAGAGTCGTATATAGGAAGTAAGATTCAAATCACGCCAACCCACCGCGGAATTGCTAAGAAAGCCAAGGTTATCTCAACACCAAGAAAAGCATACCAACCAATGTTGATGTCAAGAAAATCTTTGACAGAAGAAAAGGTAAGCACATAGATAACTATAACATCTATCAGCATTCTAGATAACCATTTCTTATTATAATTCAGCATCAGTTCCATATCATATATGTAACTATATTAAATGTAAAATCAAAATTTGAAGCTCATAATTCTATGTATAGAATGAGAAAAGATTAAACTAACCTGTAAACAGGCCATCCATACCTAGGAATAATTGTGACTTTCTGTTCTCTTAAACCAGGTGTCACTTACTGTAAATAACACTCCTATTGGGAAGGCAATACAACTTTTGTCACACTCAAGATACAGAAATGGTCTGCGAGAACTATTTAAACAAAGCAGATCTGCCAAGAAAGCTGCAGTTTATGTCATTTGTGATGTAGTGAGGCAGGAGATCTGCAGCTTTACAAAAATGGTTTCCAAAAGTGGTTTCAATGGTGGATTGTCATCAATTTTGGATTTTGAATGGGACAAAATGATGTATGATGCCAGTAAATGTTGCCCCAGTTTGCTTGAGCTTGTCAAAGCCAGCATAGCCAAAAAGCAGTACCACAACTCTGCCACAAAAAGGATCGGAAGAAAGGTCATCTCTTTAGTACCTGTTATTGGCTCCAACATATGTATAATCAGCTTTATCAGAACCAGGCAATGTACTATCCTGCAACAGCTGGTTTCCATTATAATGTGGTTATGTGGTTGTAAGAGAAAGGTAACACCATCATTCCAGTATAATTAGCAATTTTATCTAAATTTTATGGATTCAGCATTTTTTTTAAAACCTACAAGGAAAGGCTAAAGATTTTTTAACCCAGTCTTTACAAATAAATTTAAAGAATGCAGCATGAATTTTAATTAATTTAATGCAAATTAATTACCATTTATGCATTTTTTTTATAAACCATAGATATGTTGTTAATTTTTATTGTTATTATGGTATTTATGAATATATATTCTAGTGATTGTTAACAACAATAGAGAAGATTTCTTCTCTACTGACATGTACACTTTTGCAGACAATGAAACTGTACTTTTGCTATAAACAGGTTTTTGGTAGTTTCAACAGACTTGGATAGTGCCAAAGTATTGATGCCACAAGACGAAGAATAGATGGTCTGCGCCAAGATTTTGACAGTAAGGTTAAGCTGTGGAGAGATAAATTGTCAGGAAAAGAAAGAGGTATAAACCATTGTGAACGCGATAGAATTTTCTATATGTAATGTCCATGATATATTGTGGTATATCAGAATCATACTAATTGTTTCATTTTTTTCATTTTCAGTTTTGATGATTTAAAAGGGTTATTGTGAAAAGAATTAAAATTGTTGAGTGTCAATTCTTACACCTATATTTGTCTCTTTGTTTAAATGTTTACTTCATGATACTTATATTTTAGGCCACCTAAGTATATAATGTTCAACAACACATCCAAATTTAGCATAAAAGTGAGGCATAACAATTTTGTTTGAGGTACACACAACTGTAGGCTTTATTAAACAGTACAAGCATTATGACAAAATTATTCATATTCTTTCCTTTCTTAGAAAAAGCAGATGAAACTTTGGATGAGCTGCCAGAGTTAGAGTCTGTTTGGGATGATGAAGAGGATGAGGATTTGATGGAGGAGGAAGAGCAGGCAGAGGAGGAAGATGAAGAGGAGAATGAGGAAGAAGAAGATGAATCTAGTTCAGTCCAAGAAAGTGATGAGTTGACTAGTGTAGAAGGTATATTCAGATGAATAATCAAGTCATTGACATGCATATCTGAAATTACTGTTTTTAAAATAATATAATGATAATATATTTCATCATTAAAATCATCATTAAATTTCTAGTAAGAAAAAACAATCCGAAAAATGTCATACATAAAGTAAAAAGTTTAAAAATCAAATACCTCCAGGTTTCTGTCACAGTATGCAAATTCTACGACGTGGGGAAAGTTATCAAAAATAGTTATCTGAGATTTTACAATGTATGTGAGATGGACACGAGTCATTAATATCCACCCATAATGATCAGGTTTAATGGGGGAAAATGATACCAGATATCCCAATAATTCACATGCTTATGAAAAATTTAAATTGACACTGAATAACATATTTTATATATTGGAACTACAAGAACATTTTCTGAAGATCACAGATTGAAGCCTATGCATGTCAGTTATAATTTAAGATATCATTGAAGCACAATGCTTGCTTAATTTAAGAATTATATCTTCAAATATTACATTAGTTTTACTATTTTTGCAGCATTCAACAATGAAAAGTAGGTCACATTGACCAATAATTATAATGCTAATGATTTTGTTCATATTGTCAAACTTAAATCATCCAAGTAAAGTTTAATCTTTTAGAGTACTCCATGCATAATGATGCCATTCCATGTGGTCAGTTGATAATTTTTTTCTTAGTGAAAGTTGTTACTGAGTTGTATAATTGTTATTGCCAACTATTTACTATATTTTGTCATGAATGGTCACCATATCTACTAAACATACAACTCTTTCCTGTATTTTATTCATATTATTGTTCATAATGTTATTGTCAAACAACCACACAGTGGAATTAATGATTATTATCATACAAAGCACTCTCATTTAAAATTTCAGTTACAACTGAAGTAACATCTGAGTCGGTTATGTTGCCTATTTCCAACACTAACCAAAAATTATACTTTGATATTACTTTTGATAATATCGACCAGAAGATTGGTGTCCGGCATCATGTGAGGGGCAAGAGAAATACCATGCTGAACATGGTACAGGGATTTGCCACACTGGAAAGGATTGGTAACTATGGAATGTCAAATGTATTCCCTTCACCAGAGGCCATAAGGAATGTAAAGATTTCAGATATCTTACCATCCAGTGAAGACGAGATGGCCTTAAAAGAGGAGCTAGCAGTTATAGTCTCGAGGATTCTGACAACATATGTTCCTGCCTATGCTGGACTTGACACTGTGTGGTCCATTCCTCATCAATATTCAACAGAATCAGCATTCAGGAGTGAAATTGTTAGTAGTATATACTTCTCACTCTCTTTATATATACATACACATTTGCCTACATACTGTCATTTTCATGCACCATGCAAATTATAGTTATATAATGTCATATTTGAGACAAATTAAATTTTTTGTGCAGTATTCTGAAAATTATAGGTAATAAATAATAAATGCTTTTCTTTTAGGCATCATTTACCTACTCTAACATATATAATCCACATGGTCAGAATTAATGAGCCCTCTATCATATATTTATAATTATTGTTAACCTCTATATTATGAACACACATTTAAAAGGGACACATGTTATGACCAACTGAATATGCTTCACTAAGATAATAACTATTTGCTGTTAACTGTCAGTATATATCAATGTAAATAAATTTAAAGAATTTAAAAATAATACATTTAGACAGGTTTGATTGTTCATTTTAAGTTAGACTATAACTTCAGTCAAACAGATTGTTTGTATGTAATAATAATAATAATGAGGACTTTGTATAGCGCCTAATCTTTAGAAGCTCTAAGCGCTTGACATCTATAATGAAATGACTACTGAAAAAAACATGAAATCGAAGAACAAAAAATGCTGAAAATATTTAAGATAGGAAACATTATTAGGTTTTTAAGTTTGCTTTTGCAGTTGAAAAAGGTTAGTTTTAAGAGCACTCTTGAAATGGATCATTATCTTTGTGTCTAATTTACACTTTAGTTCAGAATTAAGTTGTTGATTAATTTATGCTCATATTTTGTATTGTGTTAGCCCCCTTTCAAAGATCAAATGACAGTAAACAAATAATCCAACGCAACATTGGCTCTCTCTCTCTCTCTCTCTCTCTCTCTCACCTTACCTTGTCTAACATCATTGGTGGGAGAATGTAACATACACTTTTTCCATACCCAGAGGGAAGGACAGCATATGTGTCACTTCCATCAATAAGTGATTTTATTATCTCGTACTGTTTTTCTTTAATTTTAAAATTATATCCATTTTCAAGAAGTATCTCATTGGCAAGAGATTCCATGTCTTTACCTGCCATGTTGCAATATAGATGTATGCACCAAATCTTCTTTGAGGAAAGAAGACAACAAACTCGAAACCAGTAATTCTGCCTAACTAGGTCCAGCTTTAAATTTAGAATGAATGGCTATTCTTTTAAATCCTTTATTTTTTTTTTTCTGAAACTCTGTGCCACAGCAGGAACACTCCATCATAGTACATTTATTACATTACAATTATTTTCCAATGACTGAATGTTGATGAAGCAAATACTCGAAAATAGTGAATGAAAGTCAATCAATGTTTAGAATAACATGAAAGAACATTTGCTTTTCAACATATTAATTGAGATGACACCAACCGGAAACGTGTCTTTGTCGCATCGTCCTGGAAAGAAGCACATTGATCACGCTAAATCCATACGACAACGCGGGTTTGTTGTTATCACGTGACTATTTGACCTGTGACGTATAATGCATATCGGCTGCGAGAGTTGGCTAGTCACGTGACTAGCAATGCAAATGGTACGAACGAGGTCAAAATTCATCAACGCTGTATTTTCGTCTCGTCCGACAACGGATTAAATACACAATCAGTGTTATACTTGTAATTTCTGAGAAGATAAATGATTTCCCTATCGATTTAATGTAAGTATGACCCAATATAATGTCATTAAAATTTTCTAGGCCTGTCAGTAGGCGAGTACCCCATGCCGACACCAGCTGGTGTCGGCGAATTCCAACTTTTTGATAGGGGATGCGCTCTGACCCTACACCCCAACATAAAAAAACCAAATATAAAAAATGGGGTGCCAAGGGTCAGAGGAAACTCGGACTAACCCTGGCATGGTCCCACGGAGGGGTAAAGGTTCAAATATAAAATGCTGTTGCATCAGCATTTTAATATATTTCAGAACTAAGTCGCATATAAGCAATGACGGCAAGTAGACGCATCATGTGTGTGACGGATTTTACAATATGATCCCTAGGTTTGACAACGTGGTGGTTGTGTATTCACAAAATGTAAAACAAAGAGAGAATGTGATATGAACATATGTGAGAAAAGTTACGTTCTTGAGGTCAATAAGAAAATATAACAAATAAATATGCAATTAAAATGACAGTGTCAAACATTTCATAATTATACTGCAGATATAATCAATTTGAAGTCGCTTAATGTAAGTGACATAATTTGTAACATGACCCGTGGAGGAGTACGTGGTGGTGTTGGTAGTGGTGGTGGAGCTTGGATAATGCTGCCATAAATGATATCCACCCTTGTATCCCACGAACTTGCATCAAATCATCTCTGCATTATATACCATCTCGACGTATCAGTTCCTAACCCTCCACCTTTGTTTGCTACTTAGAGAAACCTCCGTAAGATAAATAGAACCAAACTAATGCATGACGTCCAAGGAAACCTAAAAACTTTCTTACCTCCTGCAGCATAACAACTCGATAACTGTCTGCGTTCATTGCTTGAAAAACATGCCCCAGGCACCAAGTCCAGAGTATATAAAATGTTTTCTCCGTGGTATAGCAGTGTTAGGGACCAGCTTCACACGACTAAAAGAGAACGACGTAAATCAGAGCGGCTTTAGTTTTCCACCAGACTCACTAATCATAAACATGTCAGCAATCAACAAAGCCGCTAAGAAGAGCATCACAAACGTAGTCGATTTAGCCAAATTATCCCAATACGTACTAAGTACACGGAGAGTTCCAGCAACAAAGATCTCCTCGAGTTAACTAACGTCAACGAACAAATGTACACCATTTCCAACTCCCTTCCGGACTTATTTACAAATTTCTTCCGTGACAAAGTACAAAATATTAGAGATATGCTTGACAACACAATTTCATTTAATTGTCGTCACAATACAGTTACGATACAGAATTTCAGCGACATACATTAGAAGCATTTGAACCTGTCTCTATGGATTTAGTACGGAAGGTTGTGATGAAGAGTGCACCAAAGTCATGTGAACTTGATCCAATTCCATTATCACTGCTCCTCGAGTGCTTAGACCCAATATTGCCTTCACTAACTGATGTTATTAATATATCTCTCTCATCGGGGCAATTCTCATCATTTTTGAAAACTGCCATCGTAAAGCCTCTGCTGAAGAAACCAACAATTGACCATAACGATTTAAACAACTACCGTCCAGTTTCTCATCTCCCATTCATATAAAAAAATCTTAGAAAAAGTTGTTCTAACCCAACATGTATCTCAGTTGAATTCAAACAGTCTTTTTAGCAATGTACAGTCTGCATATCGGCCTTGCCACAGTACGGAACATAATCTTCTGAAAGATTTTAATAATATTCTCTCTGCTGTGCATAGCGGCCAGATTACAGTTCTCACTCTCCTTGATTTGTCTGCAGCATTTCATACAATAGCCCATTATATATTACTTCACCGTCTACAGCATGTATCTGGCATTCACATTACAGCCTTACAGTTGTTCAAGTCCTACTTAGTCAACAGGACACAAATTGTATCTGCAAATGGAATACACTACAGCCCAGTTGATCAATGTTATGGTGTTCCACAGGGGTCTGTTTTCGGTCTTGTTCACTTCATTATGCACACTCAGCCGCTCTCAAGTGTCATAGATCATCACCCAATGTCTAAACCAATTGTACGTTGATGACACCCAAATATACAAGTCTAGCCGCCCAAATGAAGTTGATGATACCATTCAAGGAGTAGAGAGGTGCATTTCTGATGTGAATTCATGGATGACATGTAGCAAGCTGCAGATGAATGATGATAAAACTGAGGCCATTCTGATCACAACACAAACACATTCTCATTCACATCCTTTACTTCAAACAATAAATGTTAACAACACCAACATTAAATTCGCGCAGTCAGTACGGAACCTACGTGTTACTCTAGATAGTGCTCTCACAATGCACCATCATGACATGAACATCTACAATGCTACATATCTTGAGCTGAGACGCATCAGCTCCATTCGCAACTATCTTTCAGTTGATGCCACTAAAACACTTGTGTGTTCATTAGTACTTTCAAGACTGTACTATTCTAACTCAATTCTGTCTGGTTCGTCTCAATATCTACTCCAGATACTTCAAAACAGTTCAAAACACAAATGCCCAGAACATCATTAGAGTACCACGTCCAGCATACGTATCCAGCCTCGCCCATGTGTAAACACCAGCAAGATACTTACGCTCCTCTTATGACAATCGTATACTCATTGTTCCCACTATGAAAACGAAGTCATATGGACAACGTTCTTTTGCATACAAGGGCCCATCAACGTAGAATGAATTTCTCATTGAAATTAGACACAACGACACAGTGAGCCCCTTTAAGAGTGCTATTAAAACCCAACTTTTTCTACTGCAAGAACAAATTTAAAGACCTAAAAATGTATCCTACATTAGATATTTGCTGCATTTGTTTTATTTTCCAATGTCATAGTGTTTGTTTTCTCTTTTTGTATTCATAAACATTTTGGATGTTGTAAAGCGCGTAGAGCATCTAAAGATTAGGCGCTATTCAAAGTTATCATTATTATTAAAAAATAAAATTAAAAAAAATATTAGAAGCTGTTCAATTCAATATTTTTTTTCCAATCTGTCTATATGAAACATTTTTAGGTATATTTTATTTTTCTTCTAACTTTTACAATTTTAATAATATCATATTTTACAAAATTAGATTTTCATGCTTTGAAAATGGTTATGTGCAAATAACATTTATTTGTAAACAAAAGATTTTTTAAAAATTGATATCATATTTTTAACGATGCGATATTTTGGCAATAGATTAGTATTTTATGCATTGAAAATTGGTACGTGCAAGGAACATTTATGTGAAAATTAAACATACATATACAATTAATTCCAACTTGTGAAATTACTAATCTGTTACCAAACCAAATAAATACATTGCACCTTACAAGCAATATATGTACCGCTTTCATTTTTTGTGCAATTATTAGAAAGACATGTGAAATTAGTTTTAAGATAAATATTTACAAGCTTGGATCAAAGAAAAACACCCACACACTTGTGTACTTATTGCATGAAAGATATAGCTGGTAATTCCTACTACACGCATATCAGTTTGTAATTTACACCCAAACTGAGATATGGATTTTATAATATTCTGAACTTAGTATATCTACTTTACCAACCATCCATCCTCTCTTTCAGGAAATATCTTCAAATATTTCCATTTTCGTTTCAGCCCAACACGTCCCCGCATAAACAGAAATCAATAAATTAAAGAAATAAAAAGGACAATCCATAAGAATGTTGGCTTTTTTCTCTAGTACTAATTTAGTTTGTTACGTAACAGTTATGTTGAGCCAAGCAAAAACAACACACACTGGTTGTTAAGGTCTACAATCTCATGTACATTGTAAATGTTTGTATTTTAGTTGAAGTTTTAGACTATGCAGAAACTTTTTCATAATGCGTCAGGGACATTGTGCCGTAATTGACAGTTCGTCTGTCTATTATTGAGCGAAATTGCACAAAATAAATCGCAGTTTTATTCAAGGAGTAACCATCTGTGAAAGAAGTATAATTCTTGCTTTCTCCATCTCGAATCCCTAGGAATGATTGCAGGTTCAATGCAACAAAGAAAAAAAAACATGGTCTTTGATCTGTAAAATACACGTGTTTAGCTTTCTAACTCATATAATCATCGGGGTATCGGTTGGTTGAGCAGTATCAAGCGCTTGCCTTTACCCACCCATGCTATCTTATCTGTCTGTGGTGATGTCATTCGTTCATTTCTTACGAATTTAAAGTATGAAGATCTTTTTAGCAAGGGTTGTGCTAAAAACGTGAAGTATCTCAGTGATCAAGGTCATTATCAGAATATGTAGACTTCACGATGCCGCAGGGGTGACTGTAGTTAATGTGTTCCGAGCAGTAAATATGATGATATTGCCGTCTAAATTTGTAATTTCTTGACCTCACACTCCTCACGTGTTATTAAGCCATGCTGAAAACAATGATCTCGGCCATTTCAATCTATTAAGATGGGATTGATTTACTTTGTAAAAGTGGTCAAATAGGATTTTAGGAGTTTGTGAACTTCTGTTAAGCCACAGGAAATTCGTATTAAGAAATAATAAAGAAGTATTCCAACTGAAGGCCTTACACGGGTATTCATCTTATATTGTAAGATTCAGGATGTATGCATGACTATTACTTAAGAGAAGCGTAAACAAGATGTCAAGGAGTTTGTGCGATGGAATGCCTTGTGAGGACTAAAGAGAGCATAGTCCCTAGAAGCTGATGTAATTTAAGCACTTCTAGAATTCTATGGCATATTTTTATCACTCCAACTGCAGTGAAAACTTACTCTAGGGATCGGCCCAGTTGGTCCATTCTGGGCTGGGGAGATATAAATGGAAATAGGTTGGAAACGGCCTTTGTGGCTTCCTATGGGTAGCCGTCGCCGCCAAAATTACATTAATCAAATGATCTGGTATGAAATCAAATGATTTAACCTAGCAAATGAAATGATCAATCCAGATTCCAAATGATGTGGTGTCACATGAAATGATTTAACGAACAAAACTGAATGATGCTTGTAAGTTTCAAATGATGTGGTATTAAATGAAATGATCAAGTGTGAAATAAAATGATTTAACCAAACAAACGGAATGATCAATTCAGATTCCAAATGATGTTGTGTGATATGAAATGATGTAGCATGAAATGAAATGATTGAACCCCAAAAATGAAATAATGAATTCAGATTTCAAATGATGTGGCGTTAAATGAAATGATCTGGTATTAAATAAAATGATTTAAAGAACAAAACGGAATGATGATATATGCTTCCAAATGACGTGATATTAGATAAAATGATGTAGTCTAACATGAAATGATTTAACTCAACAAATGAAATCATGAATTTAAATTCCAAATCATCTGGTATTAAATAAAATGATTTAAAGAACAAAACGGATTAATGAAATCTGGTTCCAAACGATATATTATTAAATGAAAGTACGTAGTATGAAATAAAATGATTTAACTCAACAAAGGAAATGATGAATTCTGCTTCCAAATAACGTAGTATTAAATGAAATTATGTAGTCTTGAATTAAATGATTTAACCCCAAAAATGAAATGATGTATTCAGATTCCAAATGATCTGGCATTAGTTGAAATGGTCTGAAGAGCAGAATGGAATGATCAGCTCATATTCCAAATGATGTGGTATTAAATGAAACGTATTGAAAGCAAACCATCTGATCAAACTACGAATCAACTAGCGTAAATCCAAACAATCACAGGGGGGCGCTGTTATCTATGACGTATGATGTCAGCACCCCGAAACAGAATCGACGGTCGTATTTACAGCATTCAGCTGAGATTTTTGCATAGGACAGTTGCAGAGCAAAGCAAAGGCAAGTATTTCTTTTCGTATTTTATAAACAAGAGCCACGTTTTCCAATCAGCATAAAGTGATTTTATCCACATTAATGAATGTGCGTGTATTTTTTTCTTTCTTCAAGTTCTGCGCGAGTTTCTTCTGCTTCAACAAAGCGAGATCTATCAACTAAAGAGATTAAATCTTGATTTTATTTGATCAACATGTCTCATGTTACCGGCCATACGTGCATAAGCATTATTCGTTCAAGTTCTATATGTAAGAAATCTTCTTTTTCCTACTGTTTTTTCTCTCTTTTTGTTTTCTTCTGGGATAATCGAAACTAATTTTATTAGAAATCATGATTCGCGACTCTTAGTGCATTTAAAACACCACACTTCTTTCCAAAAGTATTAAAATGGAAGGGGAGGGGGGCTTTGTCATACATTTTGAATGACTAATACGTGACCAATAAACATTTGCCTTCTTGGAGTGTTTTATGGCGAAGAAGAAGCACATATCATGCTTGAATGAACCCAAAATTTAGCTAATGAGTACTGATGTATGAAAATAACTACGAAAGACGATGGATACTGGATTATATCAAATTTTTAAAAAAAATAAAACAGCATCACCGATTTGTGAGTGATACCCTTAGGGTAATACATCAACGTAAATAAATCGTCATATGTGTGTTGTATTATATATCAAAAACTTTCGTTGCTTTCTCCCCGAAAAGGGATTGAAATTTTCCATCAAGCAGACCTGATGGAAAAAAGGTTTGTTAAAGTGGATATTGTCATCAATCTATCGTTAAGATATGTCATTTTTGTTTATTTATTGTCATTAGTTCTCAACTGGACGGTTGCAGAATTCTTTCATAAAATCTCATTGGCGTTCCATTTCTGATTAGCTTGTTCACTGTAGAGTCATGATTCCGTTTACTATTATGTCACAAATTGTTTTATTTCTTTATTTATATATTTTCCCCTTTATTTTGTTTTATTGTATTACAGTTTCAAGACTCTCACTTTCGAGTCCTGCTCCTGAATTTTCATTTTTAAAATATTTTGTTTGGTATGTAGTTATGCATGAGCGCTGTGACCATGTGACCTTATTAATTACATCATCTCATGCAGGTTCTATTTACATAGCAAGCTTCGGTTGCTTTTACCCTGGGATGGGATTGAAATTTTTTTTCCAACATATGGACATGATGGAAAATATGCAGATCAAAAGAATCTCTGGTGTAATTTTACTAGCAACCTAAGATGGCTTTCCGGAGACAATATGACTTTTTGGTTTGTTTCTTTGTAGGCCTGATAAGGAAAATTGTTGGCTAAGTTTCATTAGCTCTTGATTTGCCCTATGTTTAAGAATTTTTTTTTATTTGGCTCTATTTCCTGGTCATTTACTGCTAATTATCCCCTGTGGTATTTAATATTAATCAATCGTATGTGTCCTTATGTTAGTCTCTTCTGCGTTAACCGTTTCTCATTAGTTTGTAGGTTGATGCGGGCACGCTTTTCGGTCTTGCTTGGTAATTTAATCACCGCCTGCTGTCTTCTATTTGTCATCAGCTGGTGGGATTTCGGTCCAGTTTCTCCTTCACTTTGTTTTAGAGTAACGGCCAATCTCTCTGGCTGAAATCGATTTCCAATTATTTTCTTGTTGTGCTGTACTGTATGTACACCTTATTGTGCTGTAATGTGTGTACACCCTTATTGTGCTGTAATGTGTGTACACCCTTATTGTGCTGTACTGTGTATAGTCTTAGAATTTTTGATGGGGTATTTATGTTTCCTTAGTGTTATGTAAAAAGGTTGTTCGTCACAGCCTGTTTTTTTTCTTCTTCGCCTTGCTCGAAGTTATTTCCTATGTATTTTTGTTTCCTTTGCTAGAGGTCGCCTAGGTCTCAGTATCTGTTATATGTAGTGGTGCTATATTGTGTGCATGCTATTTGATATATATGCTTGAGACATAAATTTTAGATTCAGTGTTATTTTTCCCAATTGTATTTCTTTTCTACTAATTTGGATTTAGGACCCGATATATATTATTATGTTATATTCGATTAAATTCTTTTGGTTTTTTGAATTCTGACGATAAAAAGGTGTACTATTTTTATTTTCCTCTTTTTTTCTTCTTGGGAATTTTTTTATATATTGTTTTAATCTCGTGCTAATATGTGTCGTTTCTCGTGGTAGTTCTAGGAGTATCAATAGGTAGGTTACGCTCGATTCAAGGTCCACACCTCTTTATTTTCATTATGTTTCTCCTGAGTCGGGTTAGGCCTCCTTTTTATTAATTTATCTAAATATTTTATTAGAAAGAATCCAAAATTGTTTATTTTCCATCTGTGGGTTGGTCAAACCATACAGTACGGGAGCTGTATGGTTTTAAGATTGATAAAGAGTTAGTAAAATATTAACCTATGAATTAGCCCCTGTTTGTGTTTTATATCTGTACTTGGTCTGTTTATGTTCTACATGGGGTATTTTTTCAAAACTCTTTCACGTGCCTGTCCACTTCCCGTAGCGACATGTGATTTGGCCCCATGATGTCATAGTCTTTATTTTATATTTTGTCTATATAAAAGAAAGAAAAAAGAAGAAAAACAACAACAACAAAAAGATAGAAAAAAATTAATCACTCTTTTTTCCCCCTTATACTTCTTTTTACCTCTTTATCACAATTATTTGCCCACAGGACATCATGGTGTCTACTATGTACTCTGTAATTTTGTATAATTTTTTTTATTTATTGCAGTCTTTATATATTTGATTTTTAATATCTCCTCCCTTTGCTTATTTCTTATATCACTTTCAATTTACATGTTTTCCTGCTCTCGCACTGTATCATTGTGTGTAGTTTACTAAAAGTGGCTTATTTTACACAGATGACATTTTGTCGATACTCTGACCATGTCACGTCTCACTGCTACCTCTCCTATCAACCAGGCATTGTGCATGTATTTCAAGCAGAGGCTTTGTATTTTTATGGAGCGTAATTTTGGTCCAGTGCCCCCATGCTCTTTTCCAGTTAATCTCTATGTTCTGTTCTACTTTACATTTAGTGTTGTTTTTTTCTCCCTCTCTTAATGTATCTATATGTTAGTTTTTCCTCCTGGTCCCATAAACTTTTTATATCCCTATATTTGGTTAGTATTTCTTTGATATGTCTCAATTTTCTTGGTATTTCCCCCCCCCCCCCCCCTCCAATCCGTTTCTCCTTGTGAACCCAAACCAGTATATTCTCTCCCAAATTTGATCTTGGTATTGCTTTAATCTTCTTAAATCTATTTATAATATTTGCAGTCTTAATCAAAAATGGGGTTGGAGAGTGCTTGTCCTCCTCTCTTGTGCTCCATATAAAGTTTCCCTCTTGACGTAGCGTGTCTTATAATCACATATGTAATTAATAATCTCCTTATCTAGTTCTTTCTAAATTTTTATTTTCTATGTCAATAGACTTGGTACTAACATTTATATACGCGTACATGTACGTTTTGGACACTTGGGCCCGTTCCATTAGACATAATGGCGTAAGTGCCCAGGTGTTCACATTCGTTTATAATTTCTGTTTCATATTTTTATAGTTTTCTTGTTCTTCTCTTATCCAAAAATAAATGCACAATGCATTCACTCTTTCTTTTTTTTAAACTGTGGTGGTAATCCTGATTGATTTCCTCTCCAGCTCCCTATTTTCAGTATTAAAGTTTTTTCATGATTTATTTTTTACCCAGAGGTCTTCCCAAATTTGTCAAATTCCTTCACTAGATGTTTGAAGGAATTTTGGTCTTTAATAAACTTCGTATAATCGTCGGCAGGATGTAGCATTTTTATTTCGTACTTGTAATTTCAATTGCTGTCAGTCTAATAGCATAGATAGCATTCCACATAGTCTGGAGTTATGTTTTCAGCAATCTCGTGATTTAAAAGTGATATTTTAAAAATAACATACGAACGTCAGGGCCGGACCTAAGCTTTTCCCGGGGAGAGGGAGCAAACTTTTTATTGGGTTAAGCGAAGGCGCGAAGCGCCAAGCCTTCTAGGTAGTTCCGGATGCATGCCCCCCCCCCCCTGAATTTTTTTTTTTCAAGGATGCAAAATGGTGCAATCTGGTGCTATCTGAACCTTGAAAAAGGGATCTAACAAAAGTGACTAAAAACTGCAATGTCCCCTCTTGCCTTGTGGCATATGGATGGCAATCACAAACTGATACGGTAATGTTCCACTCAGTTACATGACATGCGCAAACATTAAAGTTGTGTGTAATCTGTTATTGTCAGTACCCAAAGTTTTGTTAATTTAATTTACTAGGTCTCGAAATTCTAAAATTAAAAGACACATAATTGTGTTCCAAATTTTCTATATCTTGGCATCTCCAAGATAAAACCTTTTAATTCTGAACACATTTAAGGAAAAAAAGTTACAACATAAAAAAAAATCAATCAGTTCTCTTAAATAGTTTCGGACGTATATCATGAAACTTCGGCAAGGACATCACAACATCAGATCCATCAATGGAAGTTAGTTACTTGTTAATGTAAGTATTAGCTTAATCCGATATTTAGGATTTTAACATGTTTGGGAGATAAATATTAATAAGCTTGGAACAGAAACAGCTTCAAACATTGGTACAGTTGAAACTCGCCTGTTATTCCAAGTAATGCAAGCTATTACTCCATTTGTGTAAACAAAGCACAGGCCGAAATACAATTTGCCTGCATTGGTTATAAATATAAAGACAAGAGAGAAATATTATTTCATATTTTTGAGGAAACTATGTTTGATGTTCATATGGACATCAATATGTTTTTTGGTCATTTAGTATTCATGCTTAATTAAGAAATTACACCAATAACTATGAATCTTACAAATATCTGATCAATACAATGTTTAATAAGAATGAATCAAGAATGTGTTGACATTCAGTTTCTTACCAAACTTAATAGGAACACTTGGAGATTTTTTTCAGTTATAATGCATTTCTTAGCTACTTTCAAATATCTTAATAACTGCAGTTTACATTTAACACTTATATATGTGGAGTGCAAGCTATGATGGACGACATTCGAGAGTGAGAGATCAAGCAATATGTCAGTGATCTACTTTACATTGGCTAACAATACGTGCGGTGTTATCATTGTTATAACCATCCCTTGCAGGAAAAACAATACATTTTCTTGTCTCATATAACGCGGAAAGCGATATACATATATTCTGCAGATGGCGTTTTGTAATACACGGATGCATCGATGGTTTCACAAGGCTTATTGTCTACCTAGCTTGCAACTGTGATAATAGAGCTTCAACCGTTTTAAACCATTTCACTGAAGCCGTTTCCAGATGGGGCCTTCCTTCCCGAGTAAGAGGGGACATGGGTGTGGAAAACCGTGAAGTTGCTCAGTACATGCTCTCACACCTTCGTCGGGGCCTTAATAGGGGAAGTTTTCTAACTGGAAAAAGTGTCCATAATTCGAGGATAGAGAGGCTATGGCGTGATGTGTATAATGCTGTGTTTTCTTTATTTTATGAGCTTTTTGTGTCATTGGAAGTCAATGGCTTTTTTGATCCAGATTCGGAGAAACATGTCTTCTGCTTGCATTATGTGTACAAAAATGTGATAAATGACAGACTATTCAAGTTTATGAATTCATGGAACAATCATAAATTGAGAACTGAGAACAACAAAACTCCCTGCCAGCTATTTATATTTGGACTGCAGCGTATATTTAACGAGAATCAAGTAATTGCTAACGAATACTTCGAAGAATTAGATCAGGTGAGAAGCTTGTCGCATATTAAGCAATGTGGCATATTGGTAAAGAAAGAAACCAGCATGACAAGCGATTTAAAACTGGATACTATACAATCTGCACGCTCCTTAAAATGCCTACCATTATTGTATCAATGTCTGTGTGTGTACTTCTAATTGGCAGTGTATGTGATTACCAGAGTCATAACAAATGACTACAACTTCACAATGTAGAAAGTACTTGTATTTTCAAAATATATTATATCAAGATCATAAAAACATACCAAATTTACAATCGGCAAAACATTACAATAACAATATAAAGAAGCAAAATTCCATGCATGTCAATAAAAATAGCAATTAAAGTACATCTGATTGTAACATATCTGCTTTATATAAAATAACAGACAGTATTCGACAAATTTTATAGAGTTTCAGAAAACTGTTTGTCCAATATCGAGGAACAATTTCTTTTAGCACGGAAAACTTTCACGAGTTTACCATGCAGAGATCAAATTAAAAATTCGTTTTTGTCGGTTCTGCAAGACAGTATATGCTATTCTCTAAGCCTAACATTTGTTGGTGATATTTGGAAGTTATAACTGAGCCACCGTAGCTCATTCTCTTAAACGAATTCATTTCTTAATAGCCAAACTTAATTGTGTCTTTGAATTGTTTTTTTATTACAAGAAAATGAATGAATACATTGCAGACAAAATAGTTTTTGTTTCTTCATTTAGGACGCTCCAGAGTATGGAATGGATCCAGATGCACCGTTACCTGAGCCAAGCGTTGAAGACAATATCGACGTGCCATCAATAGAGCTACTTAATGAAGAACAGTTGCATTCTTTCAATGCCAAAATGCGTGGAATTAACGTAGCTAACCTTTCTGACATTGAACCATATTTGCATGCTTTAGATTCTGTAGACGAGGTTTTGGAAGTTTGAAGTTGATAATTCATGTATTCTACTACATTTCCAGTGATTATATGGGGTGATTTAACTTTCTGCAATTGCTCAAAGCAGTATTTTAAACGTCTGTGACAACTTTCTTACAATCCTCTATTTTTAATTAAATTCATCTTAACTCCCTATTTGAAAGATTACAAATGTATTAATAACATAATTTGTGTTCCTTATTCAATAGACTGTGATGTAATACAGCTCTATGTTTAAATTAATAAAGTAATAATTTGCGCAAGACTTCGTCAACTGAAATCGTAGTATCAAATCTACTCTTACTAGGTATGTCCGACTATACCAAAATCTTATTTAAATCTTATTTAATAGTGTTAATATTTGTTTAAATTATGACAAATTAAATTGAACTAAGCTCCTGAAGACAGTTACACAAAGGTACATATGAACTATTTTGTGTAAATCCTGTCTAAATCTAAGGATTAATGTAAAGATGCGGATAAGTTGTAGTATTGTCTGATACAATGAAGAGAGCAAAGGCCTCGGCGACTTTTAGTTTGTTTTACTAAGATTCTTCATATAAAACATGTTAGTGGGGTCTTTATGCTGAAATTTTGCACAATTCGACGTGGACACGAAGGATTTTAAACTGCATAAGAAAGATTGTTGGTCAACTGCATACAGTAAATCGCATACATACGAAAGTCGTGAATATTATTCTTCACTTAGTAATGAATGTTTAATTCCTAGCCCTGTTAATTATATTTTTCTTATTTATTAAATAATGGCAAATTTTTCCTTGTAAATGAATATGTATGTATGTATGTATGTATGTATGTATGTATGTATGTATGTATGTATGTATGTATGTATGTATGTATGTATGTATGTATACAACACATATACAAATAATTACAAGAATACTGAAAAAAGACAGACGATCCTTACAAAACTGGGAACATGCCGTTATAACAAGAAGACACAACGAAAGGTCATACTCAGTTCGCACCAAAGATGGTACCATTTATCGTCGAAATAAACGTCAGCTCATGAAAACTAACAAATCACACCCCCTGCATTGTAATATAAATGCGCCCTGCTCTCAGAATGAAAACAGACTGTATACAGCTGTAACATTTCCCGCGAATGCCAGTATGACAATTTCACAGTCAATGGAATCTCAATATTTCAGTTAAAGTACGCCTGAGCCTGATGCAACAATCCCACAAGATTGACAGAAACTCGGATATTACACACGTTCTGGAAGGCTAATAAAACCAACGATAATCGAGTCAGTGTAACATAAGTTCTTTAAACCAGTACATATCTCTGATAAGAAACAGTTGTGAAATCAGGGGGGGGGGGGGATGTTGATCCTCGGTACTCTCCCCAGCACATAGCTGGTTCGAGTTGATTGAGGAACACCGTCGGTTAGCCAATAGTGTCTATGATATTGTGTTTGTACTCCCTGTCCACCCATGAGTGTAGATATGGTGTATATGTCTATGTTATTTTTATTTATTTCAAATAAAAATTTTGATGACGGTTAATCTTTGTTTTGTTCGTCAAATGTATTAAGTTTTAATTTACCCACTAAGGATTTCAGACTGATAATACTCTCCATCTCAAGTAAGAGCTATCTTGTGACATATAATCTCCACTAGAGCTGAGGAGAATATTGATTTCTTAACAATCTGATTCCTGAACTTAGGATCGTACTCTTTTCCCATAGAACTATTAAGTTCCAGGGCCAATTTCCTCTCCTTTTTAGGATAGGATTTATTATTTATTACCCATCTGACTTTGCCAGAGTCATTTGTCCATTGTGTGTGTATTTTGTATTTTTAAATTGTATGGTGTAAGATGTTTTTGTATGGACAGCACTATTTAAATCATATTATAAAGTTATCAACTATGTAAAATTTTATCGTGAAATTTTGAAAATTTAAGGATACAAGATTAAAGATCTAAAGGTGCATTTTATTTATATATATTATTTGTAATTGTTTTCTAAGATTTCTCTTTATATGCTGTGGCATTTCCAAGATACTTATGTCTAGTATCGTTGTGTTTTAACGTTGTCCAATCGGTTATCCATGTCCATTGCAGTTGTTATCATGTTAACCAAATTAGTGTAGATTAGACTGGTTTTTGAAATTCCGGAGAAGTTGTAAAATAACCACTCCAAAAATTCTTTATATATATTGCTGTAGTAGCATAAATCAAAGTAATGGAGAGAGTATAAATACACAATATATTTCAAGTCATAGATGTTAAGTTCTGTTCAGGCAAATTGATCAGTCCTACATCTTTCAGTTAGGTTACTTGAAATAAAGTTTTAGTTATAAAATGAAATTTGATAATAGTTTAAAGTAAACCATTCAAGTACATATGGGTTGTTAACTTTATAGGGCCTTAGCTCTACGTGTTTGATGGCCTCTATATGCCGTAGCATTAGAGGCAAGAGATAGTGAGAAGAAGAAATATATGAGAAATTTTCCACTGCTGCTTGTTTGTAGACTGTAGGTGGCAGCAAGAGCACTATATATGTAAGTTTATTTATCATGTGAATGTTAACTTTTATATCAATTTGTAGTAGTTCAGTCACGTGTTATTTATACTTCTCATAGCGTGTGAATGAAATTCCATCAGCTAGATTTCATCACGTGACATATAAGTTTTACTTTTGTCTTAAGAGACATTTTAGTTTAAAGTTTTGTAGTGATTATTTATTGTGGGTTTAATATTCGTTACAGTTCTTATTATTTTTGTAAACTGTATACCAACAGTTGGAATTCGGTCTACCTAGAGCGTGTTAATGAGCCAGCTTCTAGGGGTCAAAATGTGGTTTTGTTTCTAGCCAAAGTTATACATGTACATTGTGAAATCAGATACTCTCAGATAAAAAGACTGAGCCGAGAGAACCGTCATTAGTGTGTCACGGTGTATCGTTTTGTTGATAAACACAGACGGTGATTCAAGATAATGACCAGTTGTATACATTAAATATCGTTTTGTTGATAAACACAGATGGTGATTCAAGATTAAATAGCAATCAAGCAAGCAACAAGAATTTTAAAAAAATGTAAAATGCATTCTCAGTCTGTTGCAGAAATTTATTCGTTGATCATTGTAATATTTGCTGTCAAAGACGCTCTTGATTTTGATATGTTAGTTATAATGGCTCATGATTAATTTAGACAGTTTATTAAAGTGTATTAAAACCTTCTTCTTTGTAAGAAGAGAGATGTAACATTGTACATGGTAGCTGACCAATCAAAACCCTCTGTGCATGAGTCATATTTCCACTGGTACCATCAAAACCATAATAGAGTACATACATATTAAAGGTCTGAATAGTGCTATGGTACTAATACACCAGGAAAAGTCTTTAACAGATTAGAACAAAACTATCTATACAAGACACTAGAGAAATTTGGTTTTGGAAACAATTTTCTAAATTGGACTAAAACCCTGTACAAAAATATCAACTCATGTGTACAGGTAAATGGAACAAGAACGGAAAAATTTGAAATTAAAAGATTAGTGAGGCAGGGATGCCCACTATCTAAGCTATTATATGTAATATCAATAGAATTACTTAGTATTAAAATTAGGAAAAACCAAAGGATTAAAGGAATCAGGGTTCCAAATATTAAAGAGGAGGTAAAAATGCTACAACTTGCTGATGATTGCACTAACTTTGTACAAGAAAAAAATTCCTATGATGGAATTTAACCAATTTGGTAAGGTGTCGGGTTCTAAAATAAACCCCGGCAAAACAAATATTTTTGTTAGGTTACTGGAGAGGTAAGCGACATGGGCTTCCTCTTCCCTTAATTAAAGACAGAGTTAAAACATTAGGAGTAAATTTTGGGGAAAGTGAGAACGAACAAAATCTCAAAGAAATCAGGGAGAAAATACAAGATAATATAAAAATCTGGGCACTCACGCCACTATGCCTTTTGGAACGGGCACAAGTAGCAAAAAACTATATGTATGTGCACCTTAATTATAAATTAAAATCGTTAGACATATCAAACGGAACGCTTAAAAACATAGATAACGGAATTATCAAATATTTATGGGCTTTTAAAATGCACTACATAAACAAAGAAATACTATACAGGGAAGAGAAGAGGGGAGGCCTAGGCCTCCCCCATTCAACCCTGATTAAATACACCAACATTTTAAACAGGTTTAAGGAACTTAAAGCAGAGCCAAAAAAATAGCTTGGCAAGGTCTCTATATATATTTCTAAGGGTTCTCCATGAAACAGAGAACAGACATATACAGAAACAATAAACTAAATAAGTTAATAGAGGTGCCAAGGAAATTAAGATCCATAAAATAATTGTTACTAAAATATAGGGACGCAAAAGAATTATGGGAAATTGACACAAAATCAACATACAAATGGATAACATAGAACAGAAACACATTACCGTAGATTGGGATAGGACCTGGGGAAACTGGGTCAGACTTAAATCACTTAAAATGAAAAGTATCCTGTTCAAATACATGCATGATGCGTGGTTGACAGGAGACCTCGGAGTGCGACAGCATATGGTCAGAGTATTGCCAAAATGTCCATTGTGTAAAAATCTACCTTTTAAAAATTTCATACTATCACTAATTGTGAAAAAAATAAAACAGAAATAATTGAAATCATTGGAAAAATTAAAAATACACAGCAATACAATAACAATCAAATTTTTTATTTTGATGGGATTTATAACACTAAACTACGGGATGAAATAGCAGAGTACATAGTTAGGAATATGAGAGCATGCGGACAGGTAATTGTTATAGAAAAAAAACGTTAGATAGAAGGGAAACAGGACCCTCAAGAGGATACTGGTGACCTACAAATAAAAAAAAAAATGTACAGATCTAGTTTCGATCAAAGTAGTCCTATTGGATAAATAAGGAAGATTACAAACCATGGAACATAATAGTACAACTCTAAAACAATAAGGTTGGTAGCAACCATTTAAAATGAAACTTAATTACACCATGTTTTGTACCAAATTCAAAAGGATGAAAATGTTTTAAATTTTAAATATATAAGAAACAAAGACCGTTTAGGGGTCTGTTTTTAAAAAAATAGAGAAAATTATACAACTAGGAAATTTGATCCAGGACGGCTATCCTAACAAGACACAATATATATATATATATATATATATATATATATATATATATATATATATATATATATATATATATATATATATATATATATATATATATATATATATTGTTATAAGTATGATGTGACCCTTGGTGCTGTATCAGATTTCAGCCTGTTAGTAGAGACATTTGGCCAGAATATTAATGGCAGCATTCTGGATAGTTGATACCAAAGACTGTCAACACCTTCAGCTCTTTTGTTTATCTTCCCAGGGCTATCTGAGCTTGGACTTCTTGACTTCAGATAAGGCACACATTTTAATTAATTATAATGCCTTATCTCTGGCCCTTATGAAAACCAGAACTTTGTGGTACAGCAGTTAGTTAAACTCAGGGCTTTGTACTGTAAAGAACACTGGTTATTTCTTTCTAGCTTTTGTAAAGATTTTTGCTTTATTTTATATAAAGTGATAGGACCCTCACTTGGTGTTTGTGTGTCCTTTGAACCCGAATGTAACATATATATATATATATATATATATATATATATATATATATATATATATATATATATATATATATATATACATATAGCACATACAAATAACACAACACAAATAGCACACAAAGGATATAGGGAACCCTTAGCCAGGGTTAATTCTGAAATTTTAAAGGAGGCAGGAGACCCATGATGGCCTCAAAGCCCGGGACACCCCTCCATAGAAACATTAGGGACTAAAATATCCCTCTATTAGTATATAATCCCGATGGGAAAAAAATTAAGGTTAGGGTAAAGTTGAAAAAAAAGTCTAAAAAACACAAAACAACACATCAGGTGGAACACACACATACATAAACATAGTTTTTCTAGTTTTTTTAATAGGGGGCGGGGTGCCCCTCCCCCCCCCCAAAAAAAAAGAATATTAAAGTTATTGATAGTTAGAACACGACGTCTCATCTTATGTTTTAACGCAATACCACAACACAGTGTTAGCCTAATTCTAATTAGCTTTAAATATCACTCAACTGTTCTTGACAAAGAAATTAATGAGACATGCTACACTGGTCTAGAACTGAATAACATCAGCAGCTGGTTGATGTTATACCCTCACAGGGTTTAAGATCAATGAGAAAAATAGTTTGATGGCAATCATGTATCCGCAGCTTTACTGGTGTCTTGTAATTAATAAATAATTAGTATGCGTTTAATACAAATACGCCGTATAGATTAAACGTATTAGTTCATATTATCATAAGGAAGATAATATCCAGTAAGGCAATAATCTTCTTATTTTTCTTGTTTCACTCGCTTTCTTAGTGTTTCATTTTAGAAATTTTCTCTGATGTTACTTATTTAGTTATTTTTATATGTGTGAACTTTGAAAAATGTCTCTCAAATCCACAATGGAAACTATATTAGAAAGACATTTTGTTATGTTAATAGAAGATAATTCAGATGGAAGGAAGATTACTCCTTTTCGGTCTGAATTTGCTCAAGGGATAGATTTATCCTTTGTACCAGCAAACATTCGGCCAAATACGGCCACCATTCTATCTTTGTTAGTTGCAAGAGGCATAGATGTTGATAGTGTTGATACTTTTTGCCACATAGGGATAGGCATCTATGTTATCTATCCCAAAGAACAGGCCTTCTTGTTACCAATGGGTAACATTGAAATAGGAAATTTCAAGACTATTGTTACCAAAGCGCCACCAATGACAAAATTCATACAAAAAAAAAACAATTGAAGTCACGGTTTCGCAATTCCCGATTGAATTACCTTTGGATTTATTCGTGGAAGGATTCGAACAAAGGCTGGGGATACAAGTGTTACAAGTTAGAAGAGAAACTTATAAAGCCCTGCCAGGAATTTGTACGGGCAAAATAAAGGTGAAAATTGACTCAAGAGAAGTGAAAAAAGTTCCAGCTTTCCTTAAAATATATGGCTTTAGGATCCAAACATGGTATTATGGTTGCGTCCAAGACAGACCATGTAATACATGTGGTAGAATTGGTCATGAAAAATGGAGATGCTCACAAAGAAATGCGGACACCTCCACTTCTGGTGCCACTGGTACCTCTGATTCCACAAATTCAAAAACCACAGAACAACAGACTTTGCCATCTAAGACGAACAAACAACTAATCTCATATGCTAATGCTGTAAAAGGAGTACCTGGAGCATCAGCAGCAGAAGAGAAAACTAAAAGAGACGAAATAGAAGAAGAATTGAATTTGTCTGAAAGTGACTTAAGTGAAATAGATGAATATGACTCTGACACCCAATCAGTGTGGAGTCTAAAGTAAAGTAAAAACAAAAACAAAAAGAAAAAAAATCAAAAAGTGTTTATGAACAAAAATCTGACAGCAAGACTCCTGGAGTTTCCACCAATTATAAACACAGAAGATGAAAGAAAGAAAGAAAAAGAGAAAGAAAAAGAGAAAGAAAAAGCAAGACTCCTAGAACTTCCATCAACTTCAAACAAAGAAGACGAAAGAATGAAAGAAAAAGAGAAAGAAAAAGAAAAAGAAACAGAAAAGGAGAAAAAACCTGAAAGAGAAGACGAAAAGAGTGAAACAACCTTAATTCATAACGTAACATCAAAAAACATAGGGAAAAATAACCCAAATCCAAATGTAAACAAAACAGGGAAGAAAGGAAGAAAAGAATCAAAGAAAGAAAAAGAAAAAAGTGCTGAAAAAGAAAAAGGAAAAGAGAATGTAATTGAAACAGAAGATAACCAGGACGAAGAAGAAATGGAAATTCAGGAAGAAACCCGGAAAAATCCAAAAAGGAAGGTATCCTCAGTATCACCAGCTTTAACAAGGAAAAAAAACTCTCTACAGCAAAAAATTGCTGAAGAAGAAGAAGACTCAGTTCTAACTTTAACGCCAGACTCTCAAAACATTATTTATCCAACTCAACAATTGACCCCACTAACAGAGCTTTTGGGGAGGAGACTGTTTGATCAGTGTTTGAATCAAGAAATGAGTAAAGAACTTGATCTAGTCCCGTTGGATCTATCACCAGTCTCCAAATCATAAGCATAAGACATTCCTCTTAGTATTCTATCTTATAGATACTTGTTTTTTAGTTTTTCTATTCATTAGTTCAATATTCACATTAATATGATATATAATGGCTGAGATTCAAAATATAAAATTAGCCTCCATTAATGCTGGAGGCCTATCTTTAGAAAAAGCTCAAAAACTAATAGATAACATTACTGATTATGATATAGTAGCACTACAAGAGCTACACAATATTAAACAAAAAACAATAAACCTCATAGAGGGCAAATTAGATGCTCTTTTCCTATATAAATTTAATCCTTCTATTAAATGCTCAGGAGTAGGCTATATTGTTATTAACAAATTATTTCAGAATCATTGGAAACTTTTTGATACTCCTGAAGGTCTATATGGCCGGCTAATTCATATACAAATTCATAAAACAAATTTAATCAACATCTATGCTCCTTCTCAGGACACTGATAAACTACAATTTTATGAAAAACTCAGCAATTATACTTCATCGTACAACCATGAAGATCTAGTTATTTGTGGCGATTTCAATGCTTGTAAAGAAGAAATAGATAGATACAATCGCAAAAAATACACTAGACAAATTAATTCCTTAAACTATTTAACAGAAAGTAATGATATAATTGATGCTTTTCGTTTTTTGCACCCAAATCTTGTTAAATTCACGTATCGTTTCCTTAACACTAATATACAATCCAGAATTGATCATTTTTATGTACTTCAGAAAAACAGGAGAAACATTATCAAATGTGAGATTTTAGACTTTCAAATTGCAGATCATAAAATGATAACACTAGAGTATAAATCTTTTGTATTTGTCAAGTGGGGCAAAAGCTATTGGAAATTGAATAATAGTATATTAAACTTACCGGAACTCAACTTCGAAATTCTAAATGAAATTCAAGATTTTGAATTAGAAAACTTAAAAACTTGGGATAACTTTAAAATTAAAATTAAGGAAGTATGTCAAAAATACTCTAGAACCCAAAGTTTAAATAACAAAATCATAAAAGAAGAATGCACAAAGATAATGGAAGATGATAATACCTCAGAAATACAAAAAGAAAAAACTAAGAAAATTTTGGAGAATTTGGAAAAGTATAAAACTAATGGTGAAAAACAGAGATCCGGGTTTTATAATGATATATATAACATAAGTAAGAGAATATACAAAAAAGAGGAATGCAGAAAAGGTAGCGAGAAAACTTTAACCAAACTTGAAGAGAATAACACAATTATTGAAGGTAAAAACGATATTCTAAAATTTGTAAGGGATTTTTACAAGAATTTATACAAAAGCAAAAGAATACCGGAAAATTAAATTTCTGGTTTTCTCAATAAAATAACTCTTCCTCTTATATCTAATGAAAGTAAAGATTTATGTGACCAAAAGATAGAAATACATGAAATAGAAAAGGCCATAGATAAATTATCTAAAGGGCATTAAGGCTCCTGGAATTGATGGCATTAGTGCTGAATTCTACAAAAAATTCAAAACACCTCTATTACCCATTTTGGAAAAATTATACAACAAAATATTCGAATCAGAAATAATGACAAACACAATGAGGACTGGAATTATTACTTTATTATATAAAAATAAAGGTGAAATCACCGATTTGAGAAACTGGAGACCAATATCACTACTAAATATAGACTACAAAATTCTAAGTACAAATCTAGGAAATAGACTATCAAACACATTAAATGAAATAATTATGGGAAACCAATCATGTGGAGAAAAAGAAAGACAAATCTCAGATAACATTTTATCCATCAAAACAACTATCGAGTATATGGAAACAAATCAACAAAAATGGTGCTTTGATATTATTTGATCAAGAAAAGGCTTTTGACAAAATAGAAATTAACTTCATAATTGAAACCTTAAAAAAGAATGGATTTGGCCCCAACTTTATTCAATGGATTAGGATCTTATACTACCAAATACAATCTAAAATCCAAATAAATGGAGCACATACAGCTCCTTTCCCTGTCACAAGATCTGTAAGACAGGGATGCCCAATTTCGATGCTATTATATATCATTGGTATAGAAACTCTAAATAACACAATTCAAAATGATGATATGATTTCGGGTGTTAAGATACCCAACTCATCGAAAGAGATTAAAACCTTTCTACATGCAGATGATATGACAAATTTTATAACAACTTAAAATTCTTATAATAATCTGATTAGACAATACACAAATTTCAGCCAGGCTTCTGGCTCTGAACTTAATAAAGAAAAAACTGAGATACTATTGATTGGAAATTGGAAATATAGAAAATATCTTTCACTCCCTCATGAAAAAATAAAAACTAGTGTTAAAGTACTAGGTGTTTTCCTAGGAAAAAATAATAAGACTTTAAATATAAAACAAATGTTAAACAAAATTCAAAAGCATAAAAATATCTGGAATTCAAGAGAATTCCTTTTTATGGAAAAATGCATATAGCAAAAACATATTTATTCAACTCCATTTGGCATGAGTTTAATATAATTGATTTTGGTATCTTTCATTTTCAAAAAATAGAACAGTCAATATACAAATACTTTTGGAAAACTGTCCACAAATTGAAAAAAAACTCACTTCAACTTGATAAAATGAAAGGTGGACCAAATCTACCAAATCTCAGACTTAAACAAGAGTCTATTTACCTACACAGATTAAACTCTTTAGAATTTCCTATCAAACACCCATGGCAAGGAATTTATATTTATTGGTTTGGCTTTTTCTTGTCCCACAAAAAAAGTACTTATAATAATAATAAACTTATGAAAACTTTAAACCCTCCTAATATGATGAGCAGACAAATTAAAACCATTCGATATTATAAAAATCAAAATATGGCATGGCAACTAAAAACACCTACGGAAATGTATAATGACATAAAAAATATAAAACCATCAAAACACAGAATTGAAGTATTAAATCCAGCACTTAACTGGGAAACTATATGGAAAAATTGGTCAAAAATTAGACAACCCCAAAAAGCTAATTTGATGTTTCAATATCTTCATGATATCTGGTGGACTGGGGAAGTAGCTTATAAAAGGAAGATTATTAAAAAAACTCCCAAAATGTCCTTTATGTAAAAAATATGTTGATAGTAAAAACCACTTAATTTTAAAATGCAAAACTTTTAACTTGAAAAGGGAAATAATTATAAATAAAATTAACAATCAAATGGATACTTTTAATAATAATATGCTATTGTATACTAACCAAATTGTAGATAAAGATCTATATAATGAGATTATAAAATACTTAATTGATATAATTTCAACGAGGAATAAACAAACTTGGGTACTAGGATAATGTAAAATCCTTTATTTGTTCTTCTATCACTCTACACACTTTAGAAACTTAGCTCCTCTCTCATAAAATGTACTAACTATCCATATATGTTCTTCTCTCATTCCTAACATACTTTAGAAATCTAGCTCTCCCACGTAAAAGTGCACTCACCAGAAACTACACTACCTTTTATCATATTCAAATTGCTTTTCTAATCTACCAAGCTCAACTTTTACTATGTTTACAGTTTCCAATCCTGCTAACGGTAAAATTTACAGCGGGAATACAGGTCACTGATAGAACAATTTCCCACACCTGAGGCAACTACGTGATGTCTTCACACAGACTCTTATCTCCTAACTGACAACCAACTCACATCCTTCAGCACCTAGGAATTAAGCGACTTGAAACAATCATTTGACCAAATCAAAAACCAAAAAACATCTGTCCCACGGTCCAACACTAGACCACGTGACCATTTAGGAATTCCATTCACCAATTAGTACAATCCACTACGGAATATAACTTATTATTATTATTATTATTATTATTATTATTATTATTATTATTATTAATGCATACTTCACTGATCGCGTAACTCATATCCACGCCTGAGTTTTACATATTAATTTCACGCATTTCTCTTTGTTTTCCACCTTTGGTTCAATGTTAATTTCTCTTTGCATTTTGTAATAATAATAATAATAATAATAATAATAATAATAATAATAATAATAATAATAATAATAATAATAATAATATTATTATTATTATTGATAATAATAATAATAATAATAATAATAATAATAATAATAATAATAATAATAATAATAATAATAATAATAATAATAATCTTATATGATGATGGTAACACAATTAGTACCGAAACTAACTTCATTTGTGGCACTTTATTATATATATATGTATGTAGAGGCAAATATATAAAATACAGTTGAGAAACAAACATCATACAGAAAAGGTATAAATAATTATAATTAAGGAACAATTAAGTGTTGATATAGCACATAAAGCATTGTGTACACCACATGCATGATTTAAAGCTTTTCATTCAAAAGACACACACACACACACACACACATGGGATAGCTGACCATAACCGGTTATATACATTATTTAGATTCTAGCCATTGCAAATGCCTGTGATGAAAGGATGCTCTGATGGTTCTTCTTTAACATCTATAGGTAGCCAGTTCCAAATGACTGGACCCAAACTATTTTACAATTGCATTTCGGGCTTAGAAAGAAGAAAGTTATAATTCTAAATATTTTCTTAATCTCGAAAAGAGAAATTACACAAACAAAACAATAAAAGAGTTAACTAAGGAAGATGGAACAAGGGTAACAAATTCAAAAGAAATCTTAAATCAACAGAAAGACTTTTATGAAAAATTATACCAAAGTAAAAACAAATGTAACTTTCAAACGCTTAACCACTTTTTTAACCATGATAAAAAAACTCTCAGATTTTGAAAGAAGTTCATGTGAAGGTAAGTTAACGTTTGAGGAATGTGGTTTAGCACTAAAAAATATGAAAAATGAAACTAGCCCTGGTTCTGATGGATTTACGGTAGAATTTTACAAATTCTTTTGGAAAGACCTAGGCGGTTTTCTCTTTAGGTCTCTAAATACTGGATATGATATGAACCATTTTTCAGAATTTCAGTCTCAGGGGATCATAACGTGCATTCCAAAAGAAGATAAAGACAGGAAATTTATAAAAAATTGGAGACCAATCTCTCTACTTAATGTGGATTACAAGATTGCTTCAGCGTCAATTGCTAATAGGGTCAAAAAAGTACTCCCGTTTATCATCAGTGACACCCAAAAGGGTTTTATGAAAGGGAGATTCATTGGTGAAAATACAAGATTGTTGTATGACCTGATGCAATACCTTGAGGAAAAAAATGAATTTGGTCTTCTCCTATTGATAGACTTTGAAAAAGCGTTTGACTCAGTTGAATGGGACTTTCTAGAAGCTGCTCTGAAGTCTTTTAACTTTGGAGAATCAATTTGTCACTGGTTCAGGCTATTTTGCAATAAATCAAAAAGTTGTGTTATTAATAATGGACATTTATCCCCATTCTTTAATTTGGAGAGAGGTTGTCGCCAGGGAGACCCCTTATCACCCTATTTTTTCATAATAGGAATTGAACTTCTTGCAACAGAACTAAAGAAAAACACAGATGTTACAGGCATTTTTTATAATGAAATGGAGTTTAAAATAGGGCAGTACGCTGATGATGCTTTTCTATTATTAGATGGTTCTCAGTTGTCCTTGAGGACAACCATGCAGATTTTAAATGATTTTGCTTTGGTGTCAGGTCTGCACTGCAATGTTTTGAAATCGAAAGCAATTTGGATTGGTACATGAATTATTATTATTATTATTACTATTTTTACTTTTAAAATTTACATATTTATTATTATTATTATTATCATTATTATTATTACTATTATTATTATTATTATTTTTAAATGCAATTTCATGCATCTTGGGGTTTTGTACAATAATCGTGATTGTAAGTAAGTGTCTGTGTGTGTATGTGTGTGTGTGTTGTGTAGGGAACACATGTAGAGATCAGGACACAAAAGAATTTAAGATCATGCCCCATACGCCAGGTCAGGTGGTGATGTAGGGGAATATGTAAAATCCTGATACCTTGTGTTCAATAAAAAAAAAAAAAAAAAAAAAAAAAAAAAAAAAAAAAAAGAAAGTTATAATTTGGTATAGAACATATTATCGATGGACCAGAAACTGTATTGACATTATTTGTCCTTTTACTGAACATATTGTTTATATAGTTTGGCGTCGAATCATTAGAAACTAAGTCTGTATACTGTGTACACATTTCTTTCAGAAAAATTACCACGTATGATGTTGTCACTCATATTTATACGTAATATTAATTTCATGCCATACACTATCATTATTTTCATCGCGTTCTAAGTCATACTTGCTGTACATACATATTGATTGGAATGCATATATCGCTCTCCTTTTCATGATACATTTTCTCAGTGCGCGCCTGCGCATGTGATACTGCTGACATTTATATAAATTTTATTTATTAAAAGCTATGAGAAAAGTTATAGATCGCTACTGTAGTTATTCGTCAATAACAAAACATTACAATCACCATCACTGTTTAGCACCACTTAGACCAATAACTGGTGGCGCCTCATGTCATGTCATAAAATGCGAAATTCTAAGTGCTTGTAGGTGTATACAGCACCACAATAAAACAATATCAAGAGAATAAATTAAAGACACCAGGAGCACAAATATCATGTTCAACAACAACAACAACAACAGCAATAATAATAATAATAATAATAATAAGAAGAAGAAGAAGAAGAAGAAGAAGAAGAAGAAGAAGAAGAAGAAGAAGAAGTTACTGGACATAATAAATCTGATAATGATGCAGAAAGTTCGATTTTCTTAAACTATTCGGTTTCGCTTGTTTCTCTTACTTAGTTTAACACCATAATGATAAAGTTGTAACACTTCATATAGACCCAAACTTAAAGTATCAAGAGATGCTAATTGTTGATACACGTCCCATGTTGATTTGTTTGATCTATATGGAGATGTGGACCGTTTGTCTTTCTAAGGGCTCACCATATACAACTTTACAAATATGAAAGTCTTTGTAGTGTTGAAACATATATCGAAAGAAAGACAGCAGCAATGGAATCTATTTCTTTTCTTCTTTCTGAATTATCCCAGGATCATGTTTCTATGATTTTTGTGAAATATTTTCTGCTTTCACAATATTTCAAGGAACTTTACAGAACCATATATTATCATGAAGGTTCCATCTTCGTTTTTATTAAAAAGTAGACGCACCAGAAATAATGTGCAGATGGAAATTGGAATGGAATTATGAAACTAACTGACATTAATAATTTATTCAAACTAGATATTCTTATAAAATACAAAGTTATTATTTTGGTACTAGGTTTTATATATATTAGAAGATAAAAGACTAAAAGTTTGGCTTATGAAAAAAAGATGAAATGTGTACAGAAATAGAAACTAAAAAAGAATAACTTTTTAAATAGTATGCAAAGTGATAAACATTGTTGCACGAATGTTGCATGCACAAGGTTCGTGTAAATTTTAATCATCAACTGTTATAAACTTCCATGTTCATATCATTTCAAAAACTTTTCTTTTATATTTAAAATTATTTATTTCAATTTAATATTTTAATATTTTAATGGTCATAGTTTCTTCAGTGTTACTTCTAATATACATATAGCCATATATTACCGTTTACTGATAATACATTTAAATTATAGCCACAATTATAAACACAATGTCATTCCTAAAGTACATCCGCCTTTATAGTGACCAATATATAAGAAATAAAGCATCATGTACACAGAGTTTCTTGATATCTGGAAGCCTGTAAAACTTACAGGATTATAAAATTTTGGAGACAACGCTGTTATTAGTTTATCTTAAAATTATTCACTACTGAAAAGTTATAAAAAAAAATAAATAAATAAATAAAAAACCTTGGACGAATAACGAGTATGCACGTAGGGACGGTAATGTAAAATATACCAAAAGTGACGGCAAACACATATTTGGCTTAGTGTGTAAGGTCATTAAACATGTTAATTAATAATGATCAAATAAAATCAAGATTTAATATCTTTAGTTGATAGATCTCGCTTTGTTGAAGCAGAAGAAACTCGCGCAGAACTTGAAGAAAGAAAAAAATACACGCACATTCATTAATGTGGATAAAATCACTTTATGCTGATTGGAAAACGTGGCTCTTGTTTATAAAATACGAAAAGAAATACTTGCCTTTGCTTTGCTCTGCAACTGTCCTATGCAAAAATCTCAGCTGAATGCTGTAAATACGACCGTCGATTCTGTTTCGGGGTGCTGACATCATACGTCATAGATAACAGCGCCCCCCTGTGATTGTTTGGATTTACGCTAGTTGATTCGTAGTTTGATCAGATGGTTTGCTTTCAATACGTTTCATTTAATACCACATCATTTGGAATATGAGCTGATCATTCCATTCTGCTCTTCAGACCATTTCAACTAATGCCAGATCATTTGGAATCTGAATACATCATTTCATTTTTGGGGTTAAATCATTTAATTCAAGACTACATAATTTCATTTAATACTACGTTATTTGGAAGCAGAATTCATCATTTCCTTTGTTGAGTTAAATCATTTTATTTCATACTACGTACTTTCATTTAATAATATATCGTTTGGAACCAGATTTCATTAATCCGTTTTGTTCTTTAAATCATTTTATTTAATACCAGATCATTTCATTTAACGCCACATCATTTGAAATCTGAATTCATTATTTCATTTTTGGGGTTCAATCATTTCATTTCATGCTACATCATTTCATATCACACAACATCATTTGGAATCTGAATTGATCATTCCGTTTGTTTGGTTAAATCATTTTATTTCACACTTGATCATTTCATTTAATACCACGTCATTTGAAACTTACAAGCATCATTCGGTTTTGTTCGTTAAATCATTTCATGTGACACCACATCATTTGGAATCTGGACTGATCATTTCATTTGCTAGGTTAAATCATTTGATTTCATACCAGATCATTTGATTAATGTAATTTTGGCGGTGACGGCTGCCCATAGCTTCCGCAAACAAGACTAGGCTGCACGTACAACGATTAGAATTTCCTGTCGCAACCAAGCTTGGTAACAGACCATCATTCCATGTATATGATAGATTCCCGACAAGCAGTGAAGTAATTTTCAAGAAGAAACATGGACAATAATTAAAATAACTGAACCAGAGGCTGATAATTGGTTTTATATTGATGCAAGAAGGCAAACACTTCGACCCCTAACACTTGAATCTGAATCTGATCAAAAGTCATGTCAAAAGGATTGTGCACATCTTAGCAAATCTGACTTGTGCACTGTTGACTTTATAAGAAAATACATAAAAGAATAGTACCATATACTGAAAATATCATAGCTGTGTAATTATATGGAAGCGTTAACATTATAAGTTTCTTAACAAAACTATATATATCGAATCTCAGCAGCTGAATCGTTTATGTGACGGATTTTGTAATGTGACTTCTATGTGTGAGTATATGTATATGGTAGATGTAGTGAAAAGCAAAGGTAATTGAGTGAGTTAGCAACTACAGTTGATATGGTTGTCTTGACGAGATTCAATCATTTGTCAAACTAATGCCAAGAATTACATGTTTTTAAGACATGCTATTAGATGAATATATAAGTCAAGGTTCTCACTGTACGGTTCGACTTGACATATTACGGGTGATATGTCGAACTGATTTATAATTCTATTACAAAGGTTCTTCGTTCTGCTAATTTTGTTGAAGTGCACTGGTGACCAGATGGAATATCAATTAACGCTTTTCCTTTGATATTTGTTGCCGAAAAGCTTATACCTCGTTGATTCCTTTCGCCTCTAAAAGATTATATTTGCATTTAATGTCTTTTTTTATTCTTTCTCAGTGTCCATTAGGGTATTCCAAAATCGGGCGGTTCTTTTCGCAAAAATACTGGCAGCTATATAGGTTGAGTATATATTTCAACATGTCAATGTAATACTATTGTTCTACGATTCATGCATAATTTATGTTTATTGTTATATATATATATATATATATATATATATATATATATATATATATATATATATATATATATATATAATGGATTTTAAAAATAATTATTAATTAATAGACTGTTAGCACGTCATCACACTTAATGTCATTCGTACATTATTAGTACATTCCAGCCATATGCACGCTTTCACTGCTGGATTTGATTTGGAAAACTACTGGAATTTAATGATACTTCTATTCGTTAGAACTATTTATAGACCTTTAATAGTTATTTGGGATTTAATTCTTACTACAGTAAGTTCTTTAAGTTTTTCTTTGTATTCTAAGGAAATAAAAGTATTTGCTGAATTGTACAAAACTTTTAATTCTGTTGAACCGAGTTGCACATCTTCATCCTTTCTTTTTTAATTTTTTTGTGAATTTACTCTGAAAATTTATTTTATTCTATATTTCTAACAAATTTCTTCATCTCGATCGTGCACTTTCACTCTTTTCGAAAAAGAATTTACTTGTAAATGTTGTCAGTTTCGAATCACCCACATAAATCGATGCATGAGTATAAAAGATTAATTAAAGAACAAAGTGCTGTCTTTTCTCCATATGCTCCTTGTATCTAGTACATTGCATGTTAACCACTTTCCAAAATCGTAGGGTATATTCTATTATTTCTGTCATAACATAGCGATAGATTTCGAAGAGGGCTAATTATACTTGAAACTGGTTACACGCAAGGTAAAACCGAGTTTGAATAAAAGTCTGTTATCATATATAATATAATTCAATATGAACAGATTAACAAGATGCTACTTACGAGAATCACATGTGTCATTTGAATATCAGTAATAATAATAATAATAATAATAATAATAATAATAATAATTATTTTTTTTTTTTAATTTATTTTTAAAGATTTGTGAAAGATGTATATGGTACATATGACAAATTTGGATCAAAGTAATCTTCCACGCTTTCATTTATTGCAGTGTACAAATAGTTGAAATCCTTTTTTATACACATTTCATTTTGTGAATGTACATAGAAATTATAACATTTACATCACAGCGTATTGCATCACTCTTTTTTTTAAAAAAAAATAGAATCAGTTTAGGTTTCCCATTTTCAAATCACTTACATCACATCGATGTCTAAATAAATAAATAAAAGTAAAACATAAGGTATTAGCCCAAATATTGTTGTTACATAACATTTGTCTTTTTCCATAAATTGGTTGTGATTCTCTATGACGTTAATATTGGGAAATATTTATCTTTTACGCTGAATACATAGAAACTTTTCTTCCTTTTTTTACACAGCGTCATGGATATCGCGATGCTCTCATTTATAATTCCAATGCCAATTTGAGTAATCGCCATATACTATGACTGGTACCACACCAATGAGTATCGTCTATCGAATTTATTGTATATTCCAATGGGATTATTTCCTAATTGTATATAATCAATTCTCTTTAATCCAGGACATACCTTTCCCTTACCCGTCTCTTTCTCTGCATCCCGTATTATGTTTTCACATGTTAACATGTATGTTGCCAATCATTTTTGACTGCTCACGTGATTATACCAGAGTATTTTTAAAATCTCCAACATTCGTCAAATATATATGCATATATGCTATAATGTACAGTGTTCGGCAATTGCCCAAATCAATCTGTGGTGATGTGGTTATTGTTATCTAAGAGATGATTGCCCCACTCGTACTGTGGTGATATGGTTATCGTTATCTAGGATATGATTCCCCCACTCGTACTGTGGTGATATGGTTATCGTTATCTAGGAGATGATTGCCCCACTCGTACTGTAGTGATGTGATTATCGTTATCTAGGAGATGATTTCCCCACTCGTTTCTGAGGTGATATGGTTAACGTTATCTAGGAAATGATCAAGAGCTGCAGTTAGAATTACGACGAAATAAACAATATGTGAATCATGAAAATCACATGTGGCACTTAAAATGTTTTATTTCTCAATTTTGTATGAAAAGCGACGATTAGTATGTGTATCATCCATAATTACAAACTTGGTGTAAAGACCCTTTGCTTCTTCTTGCATGCTGCGAAACGTTTTGAAATACTAGCAACACACATCATTACATTCGTTGTGTAAATTTAAGCCGAAACTCAGGTACGGAAATTTATGTATTTTCAAGGTTTTGAATAGATATCTTCCTTTCTTCCTCATTCACGTTTTCTAATTCTCTTCTAAAACATTCAAGACCTTCTAAATATTGTCAAGATCGAATCACACACATGCGCGCGCGCGTCAAAGAATAAATAAAAGAAATAATAAACAATAAAGATGTCATTTTTTTCGATATGCTTTTGTAATATGTTATATATTAATTATGATGGGTCGTTCAAAGATGAAAAATATCAATGTCGAAGGTCAATGAAGACAGTTGATTTTTGCGTCTGTCTGTTTGTTACCCCATGTTCTACACCGCTGATTGGAATTTCAGGAATTTGTGTCTTTATCTTGCCCCCCATGATAAAGATGTTTAAGAAGGAATATCATACACGACATGGCTCCCGTCCCGTGGTCCTTGGCAGGTCACAACCGTAAAATATACATGATGAAAAATGCTAGAATTTCCTAACCCCCAACTCTCTCTCTCTCTCTCTCTCTCTCTCTCTCTCTCTCTCTCTCTCTCTGTAAAACACTTTGGTTGTGAAGGTCTATGAGTAATGACTGGGGATCTTTTGCTGTTAATTGGATTTGTATCTCATTTATCAACATTTCTTGGTAGCCAAGGGGGATATTGTGATACCTTGTCCGTTCGTCCGTGTGTTACTCAAAGATATTGTGATACCTTTGTTTTAAGAGAAATAAATCAACGAGTGCATTTTGTTAAAAATACTTTAACTGCATGTTCCGACTTGACAACGAGAATATCAGTGTTTGTCGCAATATTTTAGAATCTGGGTGAAAAGGTTATTGGGTTTGTGACTTCATTGAAACAAAACACTGATCAGAGGTCTCAAATCATTTTTTATTCTTTTGAAGTGCTAAGCTAACAGTTATACCTCACTACTTCCACATAAGTCTGAAATGATATACAATGAGAAGGCTTTGTTTCACCAAAAAGTGCAGTACAGTTAGAGCAGTTATTTTCGCACACTATTGGCAGCAGTGGATCCAATTTGTCAATGCAAATTAATTTGGTGTGAATTGAATTGTTTTCTGCCTTTAAAACTACACGTGTCACATTTTTTTTTTGTAAAAAGCTAGTCTTTGACAGGATTAAACTTATACAAAGTAAGTTGTTTTGAATAGAAACCCATACTAAAAATATAGCTTGTATAGTTAAATACGAACAATTAAAACAGAATTAAGAGTATCAGCTCGCCACATTAACATTTATTTACTGATTTCATCCAGAAAGAAACTTGAAAAATATTTGATATCCATCAATACAAACTTAGACTATAGACACCCATCTCTTACACACATTTAAGAAAACTTAATTCCGTACATCACACACTTCAGAAAACTTAATTCCGTACATCACACATTTCCAAATATTCAAATGGACTTTCTGGTATTCAAAATGCTTTTAATTAATTGTTTTATTACTCTCTCTCTCTCTCTCTCTCTCTCTCTCTCTCTCTCTCTCTCTCTCTCTCTCTCTCACACACACAATACACTCTTTACATTTATTGCCATTTTTGAGTCACCGAAGCTTATCAACGTATAAACAATAAAGAAAGAAATTAACAATAAAACAATTGGCGGCATTCCACACCCCTCTATCATTAGTTTCATAGCATTACGAAGACGGAAAATATTTATCAGAAATTTCAAAGGAGGACATGTAAACGGAATTTGTTTCTCTTGTAACTGAATATGAATAAGATTTATGTCCAAGTTATGTTTTGTTGTTTGTTTCGTTTCAAAGTAGAAATTAAACGATGGAATATTGTGATACCCTTCGTTGTCACTCCGTTCGTGAGTCCGTCTATTTTTACCCTATTTCCTCCTAAACTACAGGTGAACTTTTGAGACAGGAGTCTCGTCGCTGACTCACATGCTCCCACGGTGGGGTAAAGGTTCAAATATAAAATGCTGTTGCATCAGCATTTTAATATATTTCATAACTAAGTGGCATATAAGCAATGACGGCAGGTAGACGCAGCATGTGTGTGACGGATTTTACAATATGATCCCTAGGTCTGACAACGTGGTGGTTGTATCTTCAGAAGATGCAATACAAAGAGAGAATGTGATATGAACATATGTGAGAGAAGTTGCGTTCTTGAGGTCAAATAGAAAATATTAAAAATAAAAATGCAATTAAAATGACAGTGTCAACCATTTCATAATTATGCTGCAAACATAATCAGTTTGAAGTAAGTGACAGAATTTGTAACATGACCCTTGGAGGAGTACGTGGTGGTGTTGGTAGTGGTGGTGGGGCTTGGAATATGTTGCCATAAATGATATCCACCCTTATATCCCACGAACTTGCATTATATCATCTCTGCATTAGATACCATCACGACGTATCAGTCCCTAACCCTCCACCTTTATTTGCTACTAAGAGAAACCTCCGTAAGATAAATAGAGCCAAATTAATGCATGACATCCAAAGAAACCTAACAACTTTCTTACCTCCTACAGCATAACAACTCGATTACTGCCTGCGTTCATTGCTTGAAAAACATGCCCCAGGCACCAAGTGCAGAGTAATTAAACAAAATTTTCTCCGTGGTATAACAGTGTTAGGGACCAGCTTCGCGCTGCTAAAAGAGACCGACGTAAACCAGAGCGGCTTTAACTTTCCACCAGACTCACTAATCATAAACATATCAACAAATAACAAAACCGCTAAGAAGAGCGCCACAAACATAGTCGATTTAGCCAAATTATCCCACTACGTACTACGTACGCGGAGAGTTCCAGCTGCAAAGATCTCTTCGAGGTAACTAACGAACTAATGTCAAGGAATAAATGTATACCATTTCCAACTCCCTTCCGGTCTTATTTGCAAATTTCTTCCGTGACAAAGTACAAACCAATAGAGATTTGCTTGACAACACAATTTCAATGAGTTGTCGCACCATACAGTTACGATACAGAATTTCAGCGACCAACATTAGAAGCATTTGAACCTGTCTCTATGGATTTAGTATGAAAGATTGTGTTAAAGAGTGCACCAAAGTCATGTGAACTTGATCCAATTCCAATATCACTGCTCCTCGAGTGCTTAGACCCAATATTGCCATCGCTAACTGATCATATTAATATATCTCTCTCATCGGGGGAATTCCCATCATTTTCCAAAACTGCCATCGTAAAGCCTCTGCTGAAGAAACCATTAGTTGACCATAACGATTTAAACAACTACCGTCCAGTTTCTAATCACCCGATCATACAAAAAATCTTAGAAAAAGTTGTTCACACCCAAAATGTATCTCAGTTGAATTCAAACAGTCTTTTTAGCAATGTACAGTCTGCATATCGGCCTTGCCACAGTACGGAACATACTCTTCTGAAAAATTTTAATGATATTCTCTCTGCTGTGCATAGCAGCCAGATTATAGTTCTCACTCTCCTTGATTTGTCTGCAGCATTTCACACAATAGCCCATTATATATTACTTCACCGTCTACAGCATGTATCTGGCATTCACAATACAGCCTTACAGTTGTTCAAGTCCTACTTAGTCAACAGGACACAAATTGTATCTGCAAATGGAATACACTACAGCCCAGTTGATCAATGTTATGGTGTTCCACATGGGTCTGTTCTTGGTCTTGTTCTCTTCATTATGCACACTCAGCCGCTCTCAAGTGTCATAGATCATCACCCAGTGTCTAAACCAATTGTACGTTGATGACACCCAAATATACAAGTCTAGCCACCCAAATGAAGTTGATGATACTATCCAAGGAGTAGAGAAGTGCATTTTTGATGTGAAATCATGGATGACATGTAACAAGCTGCAGATGAATGAAGAAAAACTAAGGCCATTCTGATCACAACATAAACACATTCTCATTCACATCCTTTACTTCAAACAAAAATATTAACAACACCAACATTAAATTCGCGCAGTCGGTACGGAACCTACGTGTTACTCTAGATAGTACTCTCACATTACACCATTATGATATGAACATCTGCAAGGTTACATATCTTGAGCTGAGACGCATCAGCTCCATTCGCAACTATCTTTCAGTTGATGCCACTAAAACACTTGTGTGTTCATCAGTACTTTCAAGACTATACTTTTCTAACTCAATTCTGTCTGGTTCGTTTCAATATCTACTCCAGAAACTTCAAAACACTTCAAAACACAGCTGCTCAAATCATCATTAGAGTACCACGTCCAGCATACCTATCCCACCTCGCCCATGTGTACACACCAGCAGATACTTACGCTCCTCTTCTGAAATCGTATACTCATTGTTCCCACTATAAAAACGAAGTCATATGGACAACGTTATTTTGCATACAAGGGCCCATCAACGTAGAATGAATTTCTCATTGAAATTAGACACAACGACACAGTGATCCTTCAAGAGTTCTATTAAAACCCAACTTTTTCTACTGCAAGAACAAATTTAAAGACCTAAAAATGTATCCTACTTTAAATATTTGCAGCATTTGTTTTATTTTCCAAGTTCATGGTGTTTGTTTTCTCTATTTGTATTCATAACATTTTGGATGTTGTAAAGCGCGTAGAGCATCTAAGGATTATGCGCTATTGAAAGTTCTCATTATTATTATTATTATTATTATTGCGAGCAAATTCAAGAAATTTAGCTTTCTACTTTTTAAAATTAAAAAATAAAATAAAAATAAAATATTGACAGCTGTTCAATTCAATATATCTTTCCAATCTGTCTATAAGAAACATTTTTAGGTATATTTTTTAGTTTTCTTCCAAATTTTACAATTTTATTAATATCATATTTTACGAAGCGATATATTTGGCAATAGATTAGAATTTCATGCTTTGAAAATGGTTATGTGCAAGTAACAGTTTTTGCAAACAAAAGATTAATTTTTTTTATTAATATCATATTTAACGAGGCGATATTTTCTCAATAGGTTATTATTTCATGCTTTCAAAATGATTACGTGCAAGGAAAATTTATTTGTAAATAAAAAATTTAAATTTTATTAATATCATATTTAACGAGGCGATATATTGGCAATAGATTGGTATTTTATGCATTATGGTACGTGCAAGGAACATTTATTTGTAAATTAAAAATACACGTACAATTAATTCCAACTTGTGAATTTACTTATCTGTTAGCAAAAACAAATAAATAAATTGCACCTTACAAGCAATGTATGTGCCACTTTCATTTTATTGGTGCTTTTTATGGAAAGACACATTAAATATGTTTAAGATAAATATTTACAAGCTTGGATCAAAGAAACACACCCACACATTCTTGCACTTATTACGTGAAAAATATAGCTGATAATTCCTACTACAAGCATATCAATTTGTAATTTACACCCAAACTGAGATATGACAATATAGTATTCTGAACTTACTATATCTACCTTACCATCCATCCATCCTCTCTTTCAGGAAATATCTTTAAATATTTCCATTTTCGTTTCAGCCCAACACGTCCCCGCATAAACAGAAATAAATAAATTAAAGAAATAAAAAGGACAATCAATAAGGATGTTGGCTTTTTTCCCTAGTAATAGTTTAGTTTGTTACGTAACAATTCTGTTGAGCCACGCAAAAACAACACACACTGGTTGTTAAGGTCTACAACCTCATGTACATTGTAAATGTGTGTATTTTAGTTGAAGTTTTAGACTCTGCAGAAACTTTTTCATAATGCGTCAGGGACATTGTGACGAATTGACAGTTCGTCTGTCTATTATCGAGCGAAATTGCACAAAATAAATCGCATTTTTATTCAAGGAGTAACCATCTGTGAAAGAGGTATAATTCTTGCTTTCTCCCCAGGCCCGGTTTAACCATTAGGCGAACTAGGCGGCCGCCTAGGGCGGCAAATTTCTGGGGCCGGCACAAAGAGCTACGTAAAACATAAAAATAGTAAAAAAATTGCCGCCTTTAGTAATAAACGGATCGAATAATAATACAGTTTTCCCGCTAGATGAAACGAATTGTATACAGGGCCGGCGCTTCCGCTAGGCGAACTAGGCAATCGCCTAGGGCGCCTAAGGGTTTATTTCATGATAGGAGGGTGGGGGAGGGCGTGAGTGGAAGGGGGCGCCAGATATCTGATCTCGCCTAGGGCGCCAAAATGCCTTGCACCGGCCCTGTTTCTCCCTCTCGAATCCCTAGGAATGATTGCAGGTACAATGCAACAAAGATAAAAAAACAACAACATGGTCTTTGATCTGTAAAATACACGTGTTTAGCTTTCTAACTCATCTAATCATCGGGGTATCGGGTGGTTGAGTAGTATCAAGCGCTCGCCTTTACCCACCCATGCTATCTCATCTGTCTGTGGTGATGTCGTTCGTTCATTTCTTACGAATTGAAAGTATCAAGATCTTTTCAGCAAGTGTTTGTGCTAAAGTGTTTGTGCTAAAAAGTGTTTGTGCTAAAGTGTTTGCATAAAACGTGAAGTGTCTCGGTGATCAAGGTCATTATCAGAAAATATGTAGACTTCACGATGCCGCAGGGTGACTGTAGTTAATGTGTTCCAAGCAGTAAATATGATGATATTGCCGTCTAAATTTGTAATTTCTTGACCTCACACTCCTCACGTGCTATTAATCCGTGCTGAAAACAATGATCTCGGCCATTTCAATATATTAAGATGGGATTGACTTACTTTGTAAAAGTAGCCAAATCGGATTTTAGGAGATGGTGAATTTCTGTTAAGCCACAGGAAAATCGTATTCAGAAATAATAAAGAAGTATTTCAACTGAAGGCCTTACACGGGTATTTATCTTATATTGTAAGATTCAGGATGTATGCACGACTATTACTTAAGAGAAGCGTAAACAAGTTGTCAAGGATTTTGTGCGATGGAATGCCTTGTGAGGGGTAAAGAGAGCATAGTCCCTGGAAGCTGCTGCAATTTAAGCATTTCTAGAATTCTATGGCATATTTTTATCACTACAACTGCAGTGAACACTTACTCTATGGATCGGCCCAGTTGCTCCATTCTGGGCTGGGGAGATATACATGGGAATAGGTAGGAAACGGCCTTTGTGGCTTCCGCAAACAAGACTAGGGTGCACGTACAACGATGCGAATTTCCTGTCGCAACCAAGCTTGGTAACAGACCATTCCATTTCGTGTCTATGATAGATTCCCGACAAGCAGTGAAGTAATTTTCAATACGAAACATGGACAATAATTAAAATAACTGAACCATAGGCTGATTATTGGTTTTATATTGATGCAAGAAGGCAAACACTTCGACCCCTAACACTTGAATCTGAATCTGATCAAAAGTCATGTCAAAAGGATTGTGCGCATCTTAGCAAATCTAACTTGTGCACTGTTGACTTTATAAGAAAATACATAAAAGAATAGTACCATATACTGAAAATATCATAGCTGTGTAATTATATGGAAGCGTTAACATTATATGTTTCTTAACAAAACTATATATATATCGAATCTCAGCAGCGGAATCGTTTATGTGACGGATTTTGTAATGTGAGCTCTCTGTGTGAGTATATGTATATGGTAGATGTAGTGAAAAGCAAAGGTACTTGAGTGAATTAGCAACTACAGTTGCTATGGTTGTCTTGACAAGATTAAATCTGTTGTCAAACTACTGCCAAGAATTACATGTATATGGTAGATGTAGTGAAAAGCAAAGGTACTTGAGTGAATTAGCAACTACAGTTGCTATGGTTGTCTTGACAAGATTAAATCTGTTGTCAAACTACTGCCAAGAATTACATGTTTTAAAGACATGCTAATAGGTAAATATACAAGTCAAGGTTCTCACTGTACGGTTCGACTTGACATATTATGGGTGATAGGTCGAAATGATTTAAAATTATATTACAAAGGTTCTTCGTTCTGCTAATTTTGTTGAAGTGCACTGGTGACCAGATGGAATATCAATTAACGCTTTTCCTTTGATATTTGTTGCCGAAAAGCTTATACCTCGTTGATTCGTATCGCCTCTAAAAGATTATATTTGCATTTAATGTCTTTTTTTATTCTTTCTCAGTGTCCATTAGGGTATTCCAAAATCGGGCCGTTCTTTTCGCAAAAATACTGGCAATAATGTCTTTTTATTTTCCTTTCCATTAGGGTAATAAGAAATTGGGCACAAAAATATTGGCAGCTATATAGGTTGAGTATATATTTCAACATGTCAATGTAAAACTATTGTTCTACGATTCATGCATAATTTATATTTATTGTTTTATATATATATATATATATATATATATATATATATATATATATATATATATATATATATATATATATATATATATATATATATATATATATATATATATATATATATATATATATTGATAGAGGGTTGTGGAAAGCCGCCAATTGTTTTCTTGTTAATTTCTTTCTTTATTGTTGATACGTTGATACGCTTCGGTGACTCAAAACTGGCAATACCTGTAAAGAGTGTATTGAGAGAGAGAGAGAGAGAGAGAGAGAGACAGAGACAGACAGACAGACAGACAGACAGACAGAGACAGACAGAGACAGACAGACAGAGACAGAGAGAGGGGGGTATGGCCTGACAAATGAGAATATTTGAAAATATTTGGACTTAAATCTTACTTTCAGTTATAATGTATGAGAGAGAGAGAGAGAGAGAGAGAGAGAGAGAGAGAGAGAGAGAGAGAGAGAGAGAGTTTGTAATAAAACAATTATTTAAAAACGTTTTGAATACCAGAAAGTCCATATGAATATTTGGAAATGTGTGATGTGCGGAATTAAGTTTTCTGAAATGTGTATAAGAGATGGGCGTCTGTAGTCCAAGTTTGAATAGATGGATATCAAATATTTTTCACGTTTCTTTCTGGATGAAATCAGTCAGTAAAATTTAATGTGGCGAGCTGATATTCGTAATTCACAGACTGTTTTAATTGTTCGTATTTCACTATACATGCTATATTCTAGTATGGGTTTTTATTCAAAACAACTTACTTTGTATAAAAAATAAGTTTAATCCTGTCAAAGACTAGCTTTCTAAAAAAAACGTGACACGTGTAGTTCTAAAGGCAGAAAACAATACAATTCACACCAAATTAATTTGCATTGACAAATTGGATCCACTGCTGCCAATAGTGTGCGAAAATAACTGCTCTAACTGTACTGCACTTTTTGGTGAAACAAAACCTTCCCATTGTATATCATTTCAGACTTATGTGGAAGTAATGAGATATAACGTTTTAGCTTAGCATTTCAAAAGAAATAAAAAATGATTCGAGACCTCTGATCAGTGTTTTGTTTTGAAGTCACAAACCTAGTAATCTTTCAACCCAGATTCTAAAATATTGCGACATACACTGATAATCTCGTTGTCAAGTCGGAACATGCAATTAAAGTATTTTTAACAAAATGCACTCGTTGATTTATTTCTTTTAAAACAAAGGTATCACAATATCTTTGCGTAATACACGGACGAAAGGACAATGTATCACAATATCCCCCTTGGCTACCAAGACATGTTGATAAATGTGATACAAAATCCAATTAACAGCAAAAGATCCCCAGTCATTACTCATAGACCTTCACAACCAAAGTGTTTTACAAAGAGATTTGTCTTTTTCCATGCAAACACGAAAAATTGGTTGTAATTCTCTATGACGTTGATATTGGCAAATATTTATCTTTTACACTGAATACATAGAAACTTTTCATCTTTTATTTACACAGCTTCATGGATATCGCGATGCTCTCATTTATAATTCCAATGCCAATTTGAGTAATCGCCATATAATATCACTGGTACCACACCAATGAGTATCATCTATCAAATTTCGTGTATATTCGAATGGGATTATTTCCTAACTTTATATGATCAATTCTCTTTAATCCTGGCCATACCTTTCCCTTACCCGTCTCTTTTTCAACATCCCGTATTATGTTTTCATATGTTAACATGTATGTTGCCAATCATTTTTGACTGCTCACTTGATTATACCAGAGTATTTTTAAAATCTCCAACATTCCTCAAATATGTATGCATATATGCTGTAATGTAGTGTTAGGCGATTGCCCAACTCGAACTGTGGTGATGTGGTTAACGTTAGCTAGGAGACGATTGTCCCACTCGTAGTGTGGTGATGTGGTTATCGTTATCTAGGAGATGATTCCCCAACTCGTACTGTGATGATGTGATTATCGTTATCTAGGAGATGATTGCCCCACTTGTTCTGAGGTGATGTGGTTATCGTTATCTAGGAGATGATTGCCCCACTTGTTCTGAGGTGATGTGGTTATTGATATCTTCGGAGATGATTGCCCCACTTGTTCTGAGGTGATGTGGTTATCGATATCTAGGAGATGATTGCCCCATTTGTTCTGAGGTGATGTGGTTATCGATATCTAGGAGATGATTGCCCCACTTGTTCTGAGGTGATGTGGTTATCGATATCTAGGAGATGATTGCCCCACTTGTTCTGAGGTGATGTTATTAACGTTATCTAGGAGATGATTGCCCCACTTGTTCTGAGGTGATGTGATTAACGTTATCTAGGAGATGATCAAACACGGTAGTATTACCCAGATCGAGTAACAAATAACATAAATATGAAATTAATAGATGGAATAACACAGATCGGAGCAGGAATAAGAAAAATTAAACCTATATATAATTGCACAAACGAATTAATGAAATTCACGCCTGTTCTCACCTACATTACTTACTGATTAGCATATCATTGACATCCATTTCCAGACATCAAAAGTACATTCCTAACATACATGATTCATATCATTTAAGACAGAAGAATTCGCATATCTACACGATTTGTAATGCATATATACCTTAGGATACTTGATCCAGTTTACACATACACACACACACACACACACACACACACACACACACACACACACACACACACACATACATACATACATACATACATACATACATACATACATACATACATATAATGCTATACCAGTCTCACAATTTTATCTTATCCAAACGTTTAGTATGATTATTTAAAATGTTGCCGTACATGTACACTGTACCTTGTTTCCAATTATTGCGTTGCTTTGAGACGGTCCCTCGTTAAAAGCACATGTCGGCTTTGAATGAGATCGACCGACCCTCATTTCATCCATTTTGATGATTATTTCAACTCATCTTTATGTTTCGAGTCAAAGCATAGGGATCTTTATATGGTTAAACAACTCATGATCAAAAAGGTTATCCTTACAAGATACACTGTATACATATGTATACATATAGCACATACAAATAGCACAACACAAATAACACACACAGGATACAGGAAACCCCTAGCCAGGGTTAACTTTAAAAAATAAAGACAAGAAACCTATGATGGGCCTCTGAGCTCGGGTGAAATTGTCATAGAAAACATTAAGGACCAAAATATCCTCCTATTTTCATATAATCCCGATGGGACAAAATTCAGGTTAGGTAACTAAATGGAATTTCTTAAAAAACACACACACTCATACATAAAAACACTTTTTCTATTTTTTTCAATAGGAGGAGGGGGCATCTGATTGGTGCCCCCAAAATAAATAAAGTTTAATTTCGGACCATAAATTAAAAATTCAAATTCTAAACTTTCCTCAGTCATGAATAAGCTAATACAGGTAAAAACCCTCCATGAAAGTGATATATTATTGAAATGACTAAATTCGGATTTGCCCAGATTTTGATTTATACAAATTTCGGATTTGTCCAGATTTTGATTTATTCTAAATTTCGGATTTGCCCAAATTCGTATTTGTCCGGATTTTGATTTACACAAATTTCGGATATGACTTTTTATAGTTCATTTATATAGTTTAAGTAATTAGGGTTAGTACCAGTCTCCAATAAAATTAATATTTGATGTTATAAAAACATTAACTTTATTTTATAAAATCTTTATTTGATAAAATCAAGTTCATAAAACATTGATGCTGAAATTGCTGTCGTTTTAAATATACATACAAACTTGTGTATTCAACAAACAAGACTGTTGTATGTATTAAAGGTATAGTCATAAAGTAAAATTATTATTGTGTTTGTCAATGTACTTGTGATCTTGTGAATATTCAAGAAAAGAAAATAAGAGAGAGAACACAATAAAAAGTAAAACATACTATATTTTGTATTTACTTGTCATAGATAGTACACAGTTCTTCATTCTCCTCTATAATCTCTTCTGTCGTTCTAGTCTTTTATTGTACAGAAATATCAATACAAACACCATAATAGAATGGCTACATTCATTTCACATCAAGCCAGTACCAGACGAACCCGGAATAGGTTATGACAAGAACCATAGCAAACGGTCGTAACAATATATATATATATATATATATATATATATATATATATATATATATATATATATATATATATATATATATATATATATATATATATATATATATATATATACATATATATATATATATATATATACATATATATATATATATAAGCTCCAGGCAACATCTTCCCTTCTATATCTCTCTCCGTTACCATAGAGGGTCCTAATTTAAAAGCAAACATGCCCCTAAATCTAGAGCATACACCATCCTTCAGCAGCGATTTATTCTGAGCCTATCCCATACGTCAAATTCACTTATTGCGTCTCAAGCTGGCCACAACAAAATGTGCTGCAAGAGCATGTAGAACATCTTTGAACTGTTACACACAAAATGGCTGCAGTTTCATCTGCCGAAGGGAAACGGGCTTGAAAGTGCAAAAGCTTATAACAGTCCAGCTTAATTTTAACTTATACAGATTGCACTGGTTTTTTTCTCGAGCAAATTTATATTGTATTAGAATGGATTTGTTTAAATATGCCTGCAAGATTTTGCAAAGATATTAAATTTAATATACGAACGAAAATAATGTGGTGTCTTTCTGGATTCAGTTTGTGCATCAATTGTTAAGAATGTTGCTGTAGTTGATTTCTTCATCGGATTCAATTTTTGTTGTTGTCTTTTAGCAATTCGGCATTTATATTAATTGTTTATGTACAGTGGTTTAGGTCTAGTTTATGACTAGTGGTTAGAGCGTCCGCCGCGGAAGCGGGAATGGGTTCGATCACCGGCCGAGTCATACCAAAGACTTACAAAAATGGTACTATTAGCTGCCTCGCTTGGCGCTCAGCATTAAAAGGTGTGTCTGGACTGGTCGACCTGGTGTCAGAATAATGAGACTGGGTGGGACATCGTGATACATGTCTGCGATATGGTGCTCCATTGCTATACATCACTATAAAATGCCTCACTGCAGACATCATAGCGATATGACTGAAATTTTTTTAAAATTACGTGAAAAATCTTAATCACACACATGATGGCGAATTATTATATATAATATATTTTCAATATCTATCATTCGTTTTATTCTATAATTACCATTAAACAGGGAATATTACGAAAATACTCTTCAAATTTCTTGCTCATATTGTTTTCAATGGCTATCGACCACATTGGGACGAAAACATTTTTGATTTAATTGGTTGGCTTTGTTGGTTGGTATGTGTATGTGTATACCACTATTTTGTTTGGCTCTACATGGCGGCCAGTATATGTGGTGGAAGAAGAACCCGGTAAGAACCACGGACACACAGGAAGCTACCGGCAAGCTTTCTCGCATGCCAACGTAGGTCGAGTCGAGTATTTTAATTGACTCCAGTGAACTTTGAACACATATTTTAAATAGAACATCAAATAATTCGCAGAATTGCATAAAATAAAAGTATATATAATCATCTGAAATTCATGCACACAATGAATGAATTTAATATATTCAGTTGAAAATTACAAATAAAACAATCGTCTCTCTTACAAAATATATACTAGATCGATCTATATGTAAATAACCACGTTTATCTTCATGATTAAAACTTTATACAGTCCGAATTAAAACCACCACTATTCCGGATTACGGTTAGTTATCCCAGTCTAGTTTAGTAAGTATATTAACACGGTCGCGTGATTACGTTAATTGAGCACATAATCCACTACTTTATGGATGCCGACAGCAGAACCCAAACTAGTTCAACTTATGTGATCACTTTATGTCCGTTTCGCTGGTAATCGTAATAGTGAAACTACATTGTATATAATAATGTTAGGTGACACATATAACATATATCCGTGCCCGATATATACTAAACCTTTGGGCGACATATCAACCTTTCGGAACCCGGTCGCCCAAACGTTGGTTATATGCATGAGCGTACATCGTTTTACCTTTCGGCGACAGTAAATGGGCGACAAAATTTGTATGTCTGTTATTTATTTTATTTTACCACATTGACATGTTATTTCATATTCTTTTCAGTATTATATACATTATTAACGATATAGCCAATAGTATCACTCGTACGTATTCAGTATACAACGGTGTCGCCGAAAGGTTGCAATTTAGACGCTGTCGCCTAACGGTAGGATTTGTGCATATATATATACTCTGTTCGTGTGTGTGTGTGTATTATTTGTTTTTTTAGGTTTTGTCAGTGTGTGTGATGTGTCTTTTCTTGTGTGTTATATAAGGATTTGTTAACTAGTGTGTGTCGTTGTTTTTGCTTGAATGTAATGATTAGATGTGTAAAGGATGTGTGGCTGTGTTTGTCACGTTCTGTTGTAGTGCATGGTGTGTGTGGTGTTGCATGTATTTGATTACGGTGTCATGTCACGTGCATGAAAATGTGGTGTGCCCGTGATTGGTTTGGTGTAATTTGTGTTTCCACTATATGCGTTCATTGTGTCATTATGGCGTGGTGTTGTGTAGGCATCTGGTAAGTTGTGTCGTACAGTATTATTGTTGCGTGTATTGTGCTGTATATGCGTGTGCATAATGTTTTGGTGTGCATTATATGTGACTGTTTGTAGTGTACAGTAGAAGTTAGTTGTGTGCATATGTGTTGTGTCTTCTGCGTTGTGTTCTGTGTGTGATATACGTTTTTGAGTCATCCGAAGTGTTTAATGGTGTCAGTTTATGGTTGTAGTCATACAATGTGGCATTCGGTATGAATACAATATGAATACAATATGAATACATTGTTTTATTTTGTGTAAAATGAGAGGCCTCAAAGGAGGGGGGGTGCATGATAAATGTCCCTAATTTAATTATTAAAATCATGTTTGTTTACACGAAACATATGTTGAGAAGAATATATTAATAACAGTGTGAGACATGTACCAATGTGATGCTCAGACGAAAATCTTTAACTACAAGATGTTGGTATAGCATCCGTACCAGATATCAGCCACACAACAAATTGTATACCTTTCCTTGTATGAATTTCCCACTGGGATACAGAGCTGAACTTTTAAACAAAAATAGAATCTATATTTGGCTACAACTCTTGTTAAGTGGACTAATTTTCTCTAATCCTTATACCAGACTTTAGAACTGGAGGTTAACCAATTATTTCTCACGATTGTATATACTAGAGCCAATGTGTAGCATGAACATTCCATTATGTACAGTTTTGATCCGTACGCTGCTGCTCTCACTATAGATAGTGAAATATTTCAATGCGCTAAGGTGCTTGGTATAGCGTGTCAGTAAGTTCCGACGTTGGCCGATCGTAGGTGGACTGTCTTGTAGAGACGTTGCCCCCGTGGTAAACACATGGTAGATGGGGTTGGGTGGCATATTAAATAATTTGACTCAGGTGCTAGGAGGTGTCAGAGGTAAAACAAAGGTCCCATAAAGCAAGGAAAGCTTCGAGTACTGAGGCATATAGAAAAGTTTATTTATATATATATATATATATATATATATATATATATATATATATATATATATATATATATATATATATATATACAGTCGGCTCCAGATATGTGCATACTGTATAACTGCATATTCCGCTATATATATAACCGCAACTGCTCGCCATTGCAGATTTGGCTTTTTACTCAATATTCCAATCTCATACCCTGTAATCAGAAGCATGTGCCGTATATTATTGTTTCTTCCTGCTGTTAATATATCTAATTAGTATTTAAAAAATACCTTGGTTTTAATCAGCGAAAATTTAATTAATTTTGTCAGTCTTGACAAGAGTCATATGAAGGCATGCAGCAATTAATATTACAATTTGAATGTAAAGGTAATTGGATGTGTGCCATGCATTGAAAGGTACCAAAATGATCAATACAATAAAGATCCATTCTTTTCTTTCATAGGTATTCTTACATTCCGATAACCTAAATTGTCTCTGAAAGCCAGAGATATTACTTGACATGTAAACGCAGGCACAGGTCCTGTGTCGTATTTCAAAATGTTATCTAAAATAAAAGAAGTTTAACATCCATGAAGTCTTTTCGAAAACAGGAATCGGCATGTAATGCGTGTAAGTTTCGAATGACCCACATATATTGTTGCATAAACAATCGAAAAATAATTAAACAACAATAGTGCCGATCGTATTGGTGTGATATCTTTCTTATGACAGCAGTTATGTGGGATTATATAATGGGAAACATTGATCCGAGGACACGTGGACTGAGGTGTGTGTCGGGTAATTGGAACTAAGTCAGATTTATCTGCAAGCTATGATTTTTTTTTTATAAAAAAAGCGGTGTATATTACGATACTCTTGTCTGTCCGATCGTCAGATTGTGTGTCCGTCTGCTTGTGACCACAATTCTTCCTCAACATCAGGGTGGAATTTGATAAAACTTCATTGTGATGTTGCCCTGTGGTTAATATTTATGAGAGAGAATGTCGTCATTGGCTTAACCCTGTGTGGCTCATAAAAGGGTACAAAATCACATAGGCCAAAGAAAAAATTCGATGCCAGTGATATTTACAGATATTTACTAACCAAAACATTATCTCTTAACCAAATTGTATATACGAAATGTTATGATATTTCCTATCCAAACATAAAATCGACAATATTTATATAGCTCCTAGCAAAACTGTACACGAAATTATCTCACATTCCTTTAAAAAAAAATTAATACAGGACATTTTCAGCTATTTTCTAACCAAACTGCATATGTGACATTTTCATATATAACCTAACGAAACTGTATATAAAACATTATCTGTTATTTCCAAAAACAAACTCTCTCTCTCTCTCTCTCTCTCTCTCTCTCTCTCTATATATATATATATATATATATATATATATATATATATATATATATATATGTGTGTGTGTGTGTGTGTGTGTGACATTCTTAGATATTTCTTAATCAAACTTTTTCAGCTGGATTCTAGTTACTGGAGTTGTCACGTGGTTTCTCTAAGCTCAAGAGACCACCGAACTATTTCCCTCTCGAAGCCAAGATTGAGAGTAGAAAATTCGGTTTATCGTCCTTGTCATTGAACATTGGCTCTTGCTCTCGTTCACCTGCTTTTCTGTCTTTCTCTCGTTCAGCTGCTAATTGCTAATCTCTAACACTAAGCTAAATAAATTAAGTTTGCTGAGCTGCCTCATACCCTATTTCGTCCCTACCAATTTTTTTAAACTCCTTATCTAATTGTCTGTCTGTCGCCTTCCTGACCGTATGAGAATTACGTCCCTTACTTACACTCAAAGTTTATTGCCGTATTTGAAAATCGCCCTTCAACGTATTTATCGTTTTTCTAGTATATCCTGACTTAAGACTGTTCCCTTACCAATCATCAATAAACAAACGGCAGTACTCTGCGGGAATGCCTCCCCAAATTAGTGCAGCGCTTACTCACTAACAAGGTGTAATTTATAACTGCGGGGTTTTGCCTAAATAACTCTTCTCACGAGAGAATACGTATACCCTACATTACTCCACAAATTCAGGCTACGACTCGACAGCAAAGGTATGTGTCTCAATTCTTACAAGATTTTCATCGCAATGTGAAAAGAAATGGTAAGAAATTTGCATGCAGAATATTTATATACATAAAAATACCAGACAATGACTCGATTTACTCTGATCCTTCTTCTTATAATAATAATGAAATTATTACTCTCTTGGTAATGATTGTGTTCAATATTTGCTCAGACTCCTTTTCTCGAATGAATATATTCTGATACCGGACGAGCGCCCACTTGCTACGGATATATATATATATGTATATATATATGTGTGTGTGTGTGTGTGTGTGTGTGTGTGTGTGTGTGTGTGTGTAATGATATTATTATCCCACTTCTTTTGGTACTCCGCATCTAGGAGATGATCGCCTTCGATATAATTGCCTCGGTTCGAGTAAATATAAGTGGTGAAGCTTATAGATGAAATATATATATATATATATATATATATATATATATATATATATATATATATATATATATATATATATATATATATAGAGAGAGAGAGAGAGAGAGAGAGAGAGAGAGAGAGAGATAGAGAGAGAGAGAGAGAGAGAGAGAGAGAGAGAAAGAGAGATCTGAGCAGATATATAGAACAAACAAACACGAGCCCCGTACAGATAAACAAACAATTTAATCAATTACATACAACAACTATCGGAAGTCATTACATTAAAATTTATCTCAGCTTTTAGAAACAAAACTTTCCAAATTTACACAAGCAAACATAAATGGATTCAAATAAAATAACTGATCTATTTATTTATATATTTAGTTCATCATAAGATTGAGTGAACAATCGAAGTAAACGCCTTGTATGATTTCATAACCTGTTCTTCCTTTCGCTCGACTTCCACTGTAGCTATTTTGGCGTCTGGATTACAGGACTTCTCTCTCAACAATCCGTCCAGGATATCCAGTATTTATACGTATCACGATTACGTCATAGGGTTCCACTTTTCAGATTTTCCCGTCTCGGATTGCACTCTGATGTTCCCTCTCAACATTGTACGTCATGGTTTTTTTCTTCCCTTTTAATAAATATAAATAGAGACAATCTAAATTTCCTGTTATTAATGACACCGGGGATTTCGCAGTACCAGTGCTCGTTATAAGATATTTCTATCGGTGCTAAACAGATGCTAAGGCTATCAATCGACTCCTCATGTCCTATAATGATCCTAGTTAGTCAAATGGCTAATTCGTCACGCATTAACATCGCTCATTAATACAGACCACACGAGACCTAACGGTTCTGAGTCCGCCACAAGTACAGTTACGTCATTTCCCACTCGCTCTAAATCATACGTGAAATCTTCTAAATTAGGTGAAGTTACATGGATTCTCGTGACCGTAGTAAGTAAAGCAATGCATTAAATTCTTAAAACCTAGGGTTTATGCCAACACGACAACAAATTAAACAATTAGTCAAATTTATCGAAAAATTAATGTACGACTTCCTATGCATATCCCAACATCGATATAGTTCAAAAAGTACATTATTATACGAATGTGTTAGACAAAAATCATACAAAATACACATAAATTCAGCAAAGCATTATATATATCGCATCAACAAATTACATGGAATTGTCGTACTACCTTTGCTGCAAACGTCGATCCAAAACAGTTCGTCGGATTGCTTGGACCACAGTTTTTTTTACGAGTGAATTTCTTGCAAATTCCTCGGAGTCTGTACTGGTTTTTTTTCTCTTATTCCTCTCGCAGGGAAAGCTCAGACTGATTAAAATTCTCGATTATGGTATTTTTTATTGTAAAAGACGAATTCGCTACCAACTTCATCTTTAGATTTAATGTTGAAATAAAGTATTCTTTAGGTAACAAAAAATAATGTTTAGTAACATATTCCAAATCAATATTCTATTTTAAAATGAGCAAAATACATTTCTTCAAAATGATTGTTGCATTAATCGCAGCTATTACATTTTATACTCTTTGGCAATCATGAAATTAATCGAGATTTAACTATTTGTATCATATTCTAAAATGCAGAAATTGTACAAATGAATGAAGTTGGCAAACTTGAAAGGAAAGGGTAATTTTATATGCATGCTCACGCATTTTGAATATAAAGTTTATAGATGTATTTCTAGAATTTAGTAATATATGTAGTAATATATGTGTTGTTACGTATATTTGATATAAGTCATTTAAATTTATTTTTATTTTTGTTTGTTAGATTTAAATTTGGTATTTTAAGTTTTAAGATTCGTTCATTGAAGGGTGTGTGTGTGTGTGTGTGTGTGTGTGTGTGTGTGTGTGTGTGTGTGACCTGTACCTTACAGGATAAACACTAGGTGTTTACCTCATTTCTGACCTGGTTTCAGAGTTGTAAACAAGCTTTTAAAATGATTGGTTAGTTCCAAGGACAAAATGGAGTAAAGTATAAACATCTTTCCAATTTAGTTGGGTCATACGCTTTTAGAATACTAGTTGTGTGTGTCTTTTTGAGTTATTTTTAATTACTGTGTACTGAAAATTGTGTCAATTCGTTTGGATCAAGAGGAATTATTTTGTTAGTTATCTAGAAAAGAATATGTGCTCATAGATTTTCATTAACAAGAACTGACTTCATCAAGAGACATCGTCTTCCATATTTGATACTTCGCTGGAATTCGAACTTGGAATTATTTGGACATTTTATTACCAGGACTTTTGCTATTTCTCTAGTCGATAATATTTTGAAATATTTTGGATTAACTTTGGAATTGATTCTTAAAACCGTAAGTTTATTTTTCTTTTCTGAAAAATATTTGTACTCAATAAATTGTTTATTAAGTTTTACAAGCTTGTTATTTTCACTCTTTCTATGTTATTGTTTATTCGAGCCTAAGCACGCAACAGTGTGTTAATTATTTAAATCAAGTTCCTTCATTTTAAAGCTAGAAAGACTCGCCTCTCTCATTACAGATCCGTACTTCATTTCCTAGACGTAGCTCTCTCTCTCTCTCTCTCTCTCTCTCTCTCTCTCTCTCTCTCTCTCTCTCTCTCTCTCTCTCTCAAATTCGAAAATTAGTACGACCAAGAGTTTATGAGAACACATATTTCATAAAAGTTTTCATAAAAGTTTTCATAAAAGTTACAATTTAATTTTGTAATGTTGCGGGTTTAATATGAACGACACAACTTGATTTAGTGCACCTTCTTCAACGAGATATTGACATATTAAACAAAGCTTCAGCCGTAGGAGTTTTTTGTTTTTGTTTTTCAAGATATTTTAGTAACAAATGTAACAGTATACATAACACTAATTTAAAAAAAAAACATTGTTGTGACTGTGCAAAGAGTGCATTACAGATCTGCTTTAAATAGTTAATGGAAAGTAAAGCTATTTATAAAATGTTTACTTTTATTGGCATACTTGTTTAAAAAGTATTTATAGATTGAAACCCAAATTGTACCTGTGTATCCTTATTAAAGGTACGTTTTCCTGTCTTAAGAGTAATCCTAAAAGAACTTCAATGAGCTCATTGTTATATGCTTGGTTTGCAAATTATCCTTAAGACTTAAAAAAAAAAAAAAACATTTCTTGTGAAACCATCAATTCACATTTAAGCCAAATAAATATTAAAATTGAAATTGTTATTTTATGTCCTGTGACCATTTGCCCGATATTGCGTGCAACCTATCATTGTGTGACTTTCAATGCTTGGACCTAGTCAATAAGTCTGACATAACGAGGCAACGAATAGAATGCGTCAAATACGGAAGCTGTCAGCTAGATTTGATCAGCACTCACATCGGCCGCCATGAATTCAGCATACCAAAAATTACTATTGACGGGCTTCTCGAAACAATATTTACAGTTCAGGATAGCAGCAAGGCACTGTCTGTTTCAGGTACTGCTGTATATCGATGAATGAGACAATACAACCTGATTAGATTTTACTTCTCGGGTATCAATGACGAAACGCTCGACTTCTGCGTTAATGAAATAATAAGAGAATTCTCAAATTGTGGTGAAGCAATAATAAGACAAATCTTGCATCATTTTGTTTTATTATTAATATTGTTTTGATTACATTTTTATGACACGTAGAATAGCCACTGGCATATAGGTACTCTATCGTAAACTATTTCATGTGTTTATTGTTTAAAATGTATTTATCTCAATGACAAAAAAGGAACTGCATTCATTTCACTTGCCATATTTATCTTGTGGGCTTACTGAAGCTTGGATGAGGAATCATGTGCATTGCTCTACCAGGATGGAATAAATTAATCACACGATATTTAGTTCCTAGAAAAGTTTTCAAAGGACTTTTTACGTTGCCTACAAAGTTAAGAGCCTCAGTATCTTGGTCATTTAGTACCTAAAATATCTAAATTAATTTGTATAACAGAAAATATGCAAGGCTAAAACAAAAGTTCCAAGTACATTGTATTAGTAATGGTGATAATTGAATATCAAATCGTATGGTGGTCACGCTCTAATCATAGAATAAGGCTATTCATCGAGCAAACTATCAAGGTATTTAGATTCACATATCTAGCTTTTTAAGCTAATGTCTTATTTATACCCCTTGCTTTAGTAACTGAATTTGATATATAAAAATATTAAGCGAAACTTTGTTTGCTGATTAAAATGAACAGCCGTGAGGTAATAATTTTTCCGATTAGGTGTTTGGCCTACGTGTAACTTTAATCGACACGCCAATACATTATAACTGAAAGTTAGATTTAAGTCCAAATCATTTCAAATATTCTCATTTGTACCCCCCCCCCTCTCTCTCTCTCTCTCTCTCTCTCTCTCTCTCTCTCTCTCTCTCTCATATCGCAAACTACCATGCGCAATTGTTGAAGCAAACGAAAATACATTTTTATTAAAAATATATATTTCTTATAAAAAACAATCACACTAAAATTTTTATTTCAAACATATTAATATTATAATTAACCAAAATTGAAGTTAAAAAAATGATAATAAATGATTGTTTTGGTAACAGTAAAGAATCGTTGACAGGAATATATTGAAGGTTTTTCTTTTAATTATAGCATAACATTGTTCAGCATTATATCCTAGGTGGATACATTTTCGTTGAAAAGTCTTTCGGTATGTCATCGTAAAAGTATATTATGAATTATATGTTAAGAAATACGTAAACAGGTATATTGTATATAATATATATGAAAATATACCATCAGTGTCAAATCTGCCTATAAAGAACACCAATTTAAAATGAAAGTCTTTGGCCTGTCTCTTTTTAAACTGTTCTTTTTATATATAAAAGTTTGACTGTAGCATCTTTTATTAACGTAGATGATGTCTCTCACACATTATGATGGGCAATATTGGGTAATTCTGAATACAGCAGTTTATGTGACGATGTTAGATGGTAAGATCTATACGATTTCAGAATTTTGGATTAGCCCGACAGTTTCAAACAACACCTTTAACATATATGGACCTTCTTTAACGTTTTAAAACCTAGGGAAAATTACTTTAAAGACAATTTAAACGGAATGGTTTAAACTGTATCTGTCACAAAACTTACATTATTAGGCTTTAAATATCGTATTCAAAAGCATGGCTAATATCAGAAAGTTAACACACAAAAAGCACTTGAGGGTTATGTTTCCATTGTATTTATGTTTCAAAGGAATTGATGTTATCACGGTGCTGAAGCATTTCTACAAAGGTTTTTGCAATAGTATTCCCATATGGAAGTGTGGTATGCAGTCTGCTTTCCAATTGTCGTTGGCGTACAATGTGCTGTCATTGTAAAAAAAAAATCAACCATAGTTATTAAATAATTGGTTACAAATAAATTGACCTAAAATACACGTTTATTTATTACTTTAATAGAAACAAAGTTTAGAGTGATTGCTTACGGTCGCTTTCAGGTGTTTGTGTCATTTTATTGTGTTTTCACTGATTAATCCTTTTTAGAAAACTCTCAACATGGTCACACAAATAGCAAATAAAGCATTTTTGGGATATCCAAAAAATACAACACAGACTTTGCTGTCTCTGCACATATCTTGTATAAAAAGTGGGGAACCTAAATATGTGATTAAATTGAATGAATCTGTTCATTTACTACGTTCTTATAATTTAAGTTGAAGTCATTAAATGGTCATTCTGAAAATTGTGATAAACACCTCTGTCCTGTAACTAAATATTGACTAAAATTCAAATTCTTTCGAGAACACTAAAATGATTAGATGTTGGCAAATTTTTTCTCACAACACATTTTTCCAACATGATAAATATTTAAAGAAATATCACTGTCCTTCCTTGCAATAGCCCTACTATCTTTGTTGATAATTTTTTATGTCCAGTGTTTACATTGTAATATCCATTTCAAACAGGTACCAAGATCACAACCTAGGGACACTTTACATCGTTTGGATGAAACTGGCATCCAAAGCAGAAGAAGAAGAAGAAGAAGAAGAAGAAGAAGAAGAAGAAGAAGACGTCTACATCGCAGAGTGTATAACGTAGCTGGACCTAATGATTTATGGCATGTAGACACTAATTATAAGTTGATTAGATGGCGTTGTGTCATTGTTGTATGGCATAGATGGCATTTTGTCATTGTTCTATGGCATAGATGGCGTTGTGTCATTGTTCTATGGCATAGATGGCGTTGTGTCATTGTTCTATGGCATAGATGGCGTTGTGTCATTGTTCTATGGCATAGATGGCGTTGTGTCATTGTTCTATGGCATAGATGGCGTTGTGTCATTGTTCTATGGCATAGATGGCGTTGTGTCATTGTTCTATGGCATAGATGGCGTTGTGTCATTGTTCTATGGCATAGATGGCGTTGTGTCATTGTTCTATGGCATAGATGGCGTTGTGTCATTGTTCTATGGCATAGATGGCGTTGTGTCATTGTTCTATGGCATAGATGGCGTTGTGTCATTGTTCTATGGCATAGATGGCGTTGTGTCATTGTTCTATGGCATAGATGGCGTTGTGTCATTGTTCTATGGCATAGATGGCGTTGTGTCATTGTTCTATGGCATAGATGGCATTTTGTCATTGTTCTATGGCATAGATGGCGTTGTGTCATTGTTCTATGGCATAGATGGCGTTGTGTCATTGTTCTATGGCATAGATGGCATTTTGTCATTGTTCTATGGCATAGATGGCATTTTGTCATTGTTCTATGGCATAGATGGCGTTGTGTCATTGTTCTATGGCATAGATGGCGTTGTGTCATTGTTCTATGGCATAGATGGCATTTTGTCATTGTTCTATGGCATAGATGGCGTTGTGTCATTGTTCTATGGCATAGATGGCATTTTGTCATTGTTCTATGGCATAGATGGCATTTTGTCATTGTTGTATGGCATAGATGGCATTTTGTCATTGTTGGAGGCATTGATGGCTTCAGTCGCTTCATCACCTTCCTTGAATGCACAGATAATAAAAAAAAGCCGAAACGCTCTTAAACTGTTTTTTTTTAAAGGGGTGTGCAGGAGCTTGGACTACTGTTAAAGGTCATGTCTGAGGCATGGCAAACTCTAAAATATCTGACTGCATGACTAGACCACCTGGACCTAATCGTGGTAGTATGATGACATGAAAGAGTGCCCATAATCAGCGTATTGAGCGTTTATGAAGACATGTATATGAAGGGATTCTGAGTTATTACCATGAACTCATGAATGATGTACATAATTTTGTTCTTCATCATGTGCTCCTTTCAAAAATTAACGAGAAACTAAACATTTGGCGAAATGCATGGGTTAGGCATAGAGTATGTACAGTCAGGTCATCTAATATACGGCTGTATACAGCAGGGCTCATGAATAATCCCACTGACAGTCCACTGGCTGATGCTGAAATTTATGGTGTTGCAGACAATCCAAGACCAACATTTATATGACAATGAATCACAACTAAGGAACGATGTCGACAAGACCTGAAGTGCTCCAACAACTGGATGTCGTTAAACTATGGAATTGATATTTACAGAGAATCTATTAGGATTATAGAACACTACACCACAGACACCACATAATCTTCTGTGAATTGAACACAAAATCAGATCATCGATATGTTTGTAGTGTTTGAAACAAGTCACTCTGTAAGCTCTGTAGTGTTTGAAACAAGTCACTCTGTAAGCTCTGTAGTGTTTGAAACAAGTCACTCTGTAAGTTCTGTAGTGTTTGAAACAAGTCACTCTGTAAGCTCTGTAGTGTTTGAAACAAGTCATTCTGTAAGCTCTGTAGTGTTTGAAACAAGTCACTCTGTAAGGATCTGGCATGCTACTGGCGCAAAATAATGTTCAGGAATTCAAGATAACACTATTTGTTACTTTTAGTACTCAAGTGTTTATAGCATCAGTGATATTCTTCAGCAATAACAAGATTGCCAAGTCAGTGGTTGTTGATGCCACATTGGCACCATGTTTTTTGTTTTAATTATAAAAATTGACATTATTTAGGGGGAAAAAAGACATTATAATGTATTTTGTGAAAGCACAATATCAGTACGATTTATGTAAGAGAATGTGGCATGACAAAATTTTCAAGATGGCCATTGCAGTGGAATATAAAGCATACATAAAGCATATAAAGAGGTTTACACATCATATAGGTACAAAAGCACCGCGTATAAAGAGGTTTCCACATCATATAGGTACAAAAGCACCGCATATAAAGAGGTTTCCACATTATATAGGTACAAAAGCACCGCATATAAAGATGTTTCTACATCATATAAGTACAAAAGCATCGCACATAAAGAGGTTTCCACATCATATAGGTACAGAAGCACCGCATATATAGAGGTTTCCACATTATATAGGTACAAAAGCACCGCATATAAAGAGGTTTCCACATTATATAGGTACAAAAGCACCGCATATAAAGAGGTTTCCACATCATATAAGTACAAAAGCATCGCACATAAAAAGTCTTCCACATCATATAGGTACAAAAGCACCGCGTATAAAGAGGTTTCCACATCATATAGGTACAAAATCACCGCATATAAAGAGGTTTCCACATCATATAAGTACAAAAGCATCGCACATAAAGAGGTTTCCACATCATATAAGTACAAAAGCATCGCACATAAAGAGGTTTCCACATCATATAGGTACAAAAGCACCGCATATATAGAGGTTTCCACATTATATAGGTACATAAGCACCGCATATAAAGAGGTTTCCACATTATATAGGTACAAAAACACTGCATATAAAGAGGTTTCCACATCATATAGGTACAAAAGCACCGCATATATAGAGAGGTTTCCGCATCATAAAATAAAAGTTATCATCTTAAGACAGCTCTGGTGTTCCATAGGAAGGTTTTGTTTTAAAGCCATGAATCACTCCTTTCAAAAATTATGCAAGATGTAACCGCTTTTTTCTCGAAACGAATTCATTTCAGAATGAAGAATACCGACTTGTTTTATGTAGCCATGAACGCACACGCACCACTTTTAAAGGTTGTTGACATACAGTTACAAGATGGGGCACTGGACCCATCGCAGTTTACCCCCATTTTTAATATTTATTTACTGCATCTTTCAGTAAATCCTAACACGTGCCAATGCCAGGTTTGCCAAATTTGAGCCTGGGTACGAGTACATATACCGTAACAAATTTTACATCACATATCAATGAAGTGGGACAGTTCGTTCTTCATGCTAAGGTTAAGTATATCACAAATAATTAAAACTACAAAAAAATAATTTCTTTCTCTTAATCTTTCCCCCGTTACTTTTTTCATTATATTTGCAATAATTTTCTTATGGGACTCAACATGGATAGAAAAAACCTAATCAGCCGACTGATTAATTATTACTGTAACATCTGGTTTAATAAAAAACAAAAATGTTGTCAGATTAGTTAGTATTACTGTATACAATGGTTGTATAAAGCACTAATTAGTTGACGTATTAGTTAGTATTCCTGTATAATATGGTGGTATAAAACACTAATCGATTGACGGATTAGTTAAGAGGTTAGTGTTAGGACTGATCGGCCTGGTGTCATGATAATTGGGTGGGACATCATGTTACATGTCTGGGACATCATGTTACATGTCTGCGGTATGATGCCCCAGTGCTAGACATCACTATAAACCGTCACACTGCAGACATCGTAGCGATATGACTGAAAATTGTTAAAGCTACTTTAACAATCCAAATCACACGCACACGCATAAACACACACACAAACATACACACACACATTTCCACGACATGTATATTTGAAATGTTTATCTTTTTTTGAATAAGTATAAACTTTTCACCACTTCATTTTATAAATTTTACCTGTTTATCCTTTGAAAGCTGCCAATTCCTCTCTAAAGGTAAGCCTTAAATTACATCAGTGATCACAATGTTGTAAGCTGTTTTACAATTTACCATTAAAACCAGTTGCTAAAAAATTACCGTTTCCTGTGAAGCCATCAATTAATTGTGACCATTAATAGTCATGATTAAGACTAACATAATATAATATTTAATACATTTTTCTTATAAATAAATTGTTGAAAATTCAAAGTGTGACATTACTATGCGACTTTCAAACCTTTGTGTATGACATTTGTGTCCTGTAACTTTCGGTCCATTTACTGAAAACGAATACTTTATGTTTGTCACTTTTCACAAAAGGAATGCACCATTAAGTTGAGCTTTTTATCACAGATCTTCTTTGTTCTATTCCTTTCATTGTAATGCACCCCTGACCGACAGATATATCATCCCTCCATTTTCTACTGAATTGTATTGTTTAAAAGCCAAGAAGCACTAATTACTCGTCATTACAAGGTTATATAAGAGGTGGACAGTTACTTCTCAAAATAGTTCATTACATAATATAGAAATAAAGACATCGTCTATGTAGAGCCATGAACGCACATTCGCTACTGTGAACGGTGTTGACATACAATTACAAGATGGGGCACTGGACCCCACGTAGTTTATCACTATTTTCATTTTGTATTTACTGCTTCTTTCTGTCAATCCTAAAACGTGCCAATGCCAGGTTTGTCAAATTTGAGCCTGGGTACGAGTACATATACCGATTCAATTCGACATCACATATCAGTGAAGTGGGACAGTTTGTTCTTCAAGCCAAGGTAAGTGCATCATAAATTATTAAAATTACAAAATATCTTTTTTCCTATTCATCTTTTCGTCATTTTGGTCTTTTATTTATATTTAATTTTATGCGACTATTATTATTATTAATTATTAATCAACTGTCTGATTAATTGTTATTACTGTAAAATCTGATTTTATCAAATAATTCGTTCACGGATTAGTTAGTCAGGTTTTATAAAAATTTAATTAATTTAATTAGTTTACTTATTATTTGGGTGTACATGTACTGCACAAACTGAGTAATGATCGTAATGCGCTTTTTTTTCAAAGCAGAATATATTTTACTCTCTTTTCAGGAATTACATTTTAATAATACAAATATCTGCAAGGCCTCAATATTTATGTTTCTGAAAAAGAGAAGAAAAAAATGACAAAGTTGTATAATTACAGAAATAAAAAGATTGTAAAATTGGGAATGTAATAGCATTACAAACCAAGAGCCTTTTCTCAGATGCAGTATAAACGTAAAAATTTAAAATTTAAGTATTCGACTTGTTTTGTCTAAGCAATGTTTTTTTACATGATGTTACTTTCTTTAACATAAATAACCAAAACAATGTGTTCTCACGCGCTCTATTTGCATACATAATTATTTATACGTAAGAACGTATCAAGCACATTATAGCTTTCTAATGCATATTTTTTTTTTACGTATTTTCTAGAGACGTACGACATCAAACTATTGAACATCATTTCAGACATATATTATTCAATATATGCCAAATTGGTGTCTTTGTATAATTTTATTTTTACCACAAGAACAAATACGAAACTAGCTACTCACCTTTTGTTGACGACAAAAAATGTCACTGTTGACAAAATCTGATGTTAAGCAAAAAGCCACATCCTCCAAATAAATAAATGCATAAAAGAAGTCACTGGTGAAGTTTAGCGCTCTCTCTCTCTCTCTCTCTCTCTCTCTCTCTCTCTCTCTCTCTCTCTCTCTCTCTCTCTCTCTCTCTCTCTCTGTATGTGTGTGATTTAGATATTTTTAACGTAGCTTTAAAAAAATTTTTTTTAAATCTCTACGATGTCTGCAGAGTGGCAGTTTATCACGATCAGACCGACCAGTCCTAACACTAACCTCTTGATTATGAGGCTACTGTTAGTACCATTTTTATAAATCTTTGGTATGAATCGGCCACTGTTCGAACCCGCGATCTCCAACGTCCGATGCGGACGCTCTAATCACTCAGGCCACCGGAGCGGTTTTTTAAGTATCTATAAGTAGAAATGTGCAACAGTAATGTAAATTTATCTGTTCTACATTAAATAAATATAAAAAAAGTATTTAATAAGTGGAATAACTAAAAATCACATTTTAAACAATGTTTTATCTGAGGTTGGCTCACATGTGATATATTCAATACATAGTGTTAGCCATATGGGGAGGGACATTTCAAATTATTCTTCTCCTTAACATCCCAGGGTGTCAAATTGATCTAAGGTACTCTCCTTTATAGCGTTACAAATAAACGCTTTTCATGAGTACGCAAAAATAAAAACAATTCATCAACACCGTAGTTTTTAGTTAATCAGGTTTATGCATAAATAATTGCAGTTGCATCATTTGATAAATGTAGGAAAGATTTCCATTTGTCAGAACATAACCATTTGATCGGACCCTGTCGCGTTTATTTCTGTATAAACTGTACGGAGAACTACTTTGTACTAAGTTCTATTGAGTCACGTGCACAGTAATGTAAAGCACTGAACTGTAAGGCATACACACGTATCGGACCCTGTTGCGTTTATTTCTGTAAGAAATCACACTCTGAAAATATTTAGACCTAATGAAAGTATTCATTCATTACCTCGGTGCTGATATTTATGTGTCAGTCTGTAAATGTTAACTCTCCGTTCAGCGAATAATCCACAGACGTGTTAATAATAATAATAATAATAATAATAATAATAATAATAATAATAATAATAATAATATCACCAATAATAATAATAATAATAATAATAATAGAAACACCGATGTGTTAATAATAATAATAATAATAATAATAATAATAATAGAAACACTGATGTGTTAATAATAATAATAATAATAATAATAATGATACTACTACTACTACTACTACTAATGATGAAGATGATGATGATACTACTACTACTACTACTGATGATGATGATGATGATGATGATGATACTAATACTACTACTACTAATGATGATGATGATGACGATGATGATGATACTACTACTACTACTAATAATAATAAAAATAATAATTTAAGATAGTATATGCAGCATGATGTTAATCTCCCATACTGTCGTCAAATAAATATATGGAAACTGCATACGTATACAGATTAGCTGAAAGTAGTAATCCTGCATAAATCTACGACGTCAACAATGACCTGTCAAATAATAAAGTATGATATAATTAATGCAAACAATAAAAGAAGAAAAATATATGTGTAATTATTAAAATTAAAATAAAAATTTGAATAGCATAAAATATATGTACACATTCAAAATGTAATACAATTCTAGATGTGATAAAATAGCACACAATAAAACTGGAATACAAGCCCGGGTGTGATAAAACATATGCACAGAATAAAACTGGAATACAAGCCTGGGTGTGATAAAACATATGTACACAATAAAACTGGAATACAAGCCTGGGTGTGATAAAACATATGTGCACAATAAAACTAGAATACAAGCCTGGGTGTGATAAAACATATGTACACAATAAAACTGGAATACCAGAATGGATGTGATAATATATGTATATGTAATAAAACTGAAACCAAAATGGTTCAGTTTTTGGTGCGAAACGAATCCATGCCAAAATGGAGACACAATGGTGACAAATCGACTCGACTCATTCTGAGTATTCAATGTCTGAAATAAGTTCGTTGTGCTGATTCCATATAGCTTGGACATCTTTTTCAGGAATGGAACCATGAAGCTTTTGCTTTTCCGCAAAAATTGTGTCGGAAGAATTCTAGGGATCTTATACACGTTTAAAATGAAAATAATCTGTTAGGATAGTAAAGATTATAGCTAACGTTCCTCCAGCTGACCTTATCTAACTACAGTGTCCTCCAAGGTTTTCCATTCAACCTGCGCTGTTTCAGACTAATGTTATTCGTTTTATCTTCGATGGCCACGAAGCACACCTTAGAGTCTGTGCTGAGACTATTTTGGGCGTCCGTTAGAATTTCCATATAGAGACGTATTCGCGAAAATAACCAGCACCGCTATAAACACCAGTAACTATTAATATGGTTCTGACAAAAATTCCAGTTAAGGTGCCTATGCTAATCACTATAGCTGCAATTCATGCCACAATAAGGACAATGTTCTAGTTTAAGAAAACAACTTTTTAGGGAACTAGCGAAAACGAAAACGAAATACTCGGTATTTTTATTATACCCTGAGTGTCTTCGAAGACCTGATTTGGTTCTGGTGACTGATCGTATCTTTTTATTATTTGTGTTTGTGTGTGTGCGTGCGTGCGTGCGTGCGTGTGTGTGTACATATATATTTTGTGTCTTAAACATTAATGCATAAACTATGTAAGCATGGTTAGGAAAACCTAGATAACGTTGCAGTGCCGGATTAAACTATATGGAGGGCTTTGTGCAGTCGAACTATTGCGTGTCCCTTCGCAAATTATCTCAGGTTCCCTAAAAGGCGGGTGGGTGGGTGGTGGTGGTGTGGGGGTGGTGTGCATAGGCCGGTGTCTACTATATCTATTTGTTAATCCGGGGCCATGCTATATTACTTCACGGTCTCTAGCATGTATAATGACATTCACAATACAGATTTACCGTGGTTCAAGTCCTGCTTAGTCAACAGGACACAACTTGTGTCTGAAAATTAAATACACTCCAGGCTAGTTGATTTATGTTGTGGTGTTCCACAGGGGTCTGTTCTTGGACGTGTATTCTCCATGCTATACACTCAGCCGCTCTCAAGTGTCATATATCATCATCCAGTGTCTCTCCAAATGTATGCTGACGACATCCACTGTAGAGTCTCACTATGTCTCGCAAAGCTGTTCCTTAAGGGACAAAATTATCCCTAAATCGCTATATGTACCACTTTCTAGATGTACACAGAACTTCTTTACTTACGTTACTCAGAACACACTAGCTATCTAGACACTGCCTAAACTCTGATTTAATATGGTAATATCTTGCCCTCGTTTCCTAGCGACAGGTTATAAATTACAACTTTAGAGTCTATCGAAAATTATCGTATGCTACTACATGTTCGATTACTATTGTATAAAATTCACAGATCCTTAACCTATCAGATTTTTTAAACATTACAAAATCAAATATAATAGGTAAGTATCGTTTACTCACGATAATCAGTATAGTCCTAACAGACAAATGAAATTATTTCACATTTATTTCATATAACCATATGAAATCCTACACATATGAACCCTAAGACAATCATTTTTCAGAATCTCTGAACTACGTTATATAACTTTTCCCTTTGAAGAATGACTATTTGACATGGATCGGAAGTTCAACTGTCTCTCTCACAAACACGTGCATAGATATCCGGTCAATTTCATTGAGTCGGAACACATGTCCTTTTGAAGTTTTAACACTGACATGTAAGAAATGAAGTTTAAAGGTTAATAAAGACTTCCCCAGTCTAAATGTGATAAAATCTCAATGCTCAATGCATTCACCTTTAAGGTTCAATGATTGCTCAAAATTCAATATTTCACAAATGTCCAATATCTCCTTATATTATTTTGACTCTGTCTGTATGTTTTAATTTTGTAAACCTTTTCAAAATTTTGGGCTGAGGCTTTTTTTTTTAAAGAATTTTTTTTGCATGATTAAGTAACAATCACTTATGGTAGAAAAAAAAAATGTTCGTTGCTATTTTGGTTGGTAATAATATATAAATGACTTGACTAAATTTTCAGGCAATCACCAGATTTTGTTGTTCTATTCGTATGAGTTAAGGTTTTGGAGTATTTTGTTTAAAAGGTTTTCGCGTTAGAAAAACCTTTTGATGGAGACAACATTTTGGTTTGGATGTATAGATAATTACATCGGATTTTAGGTTACTGCAATAGTTTTTCGTACTTGTCATTTGTAAAATATATTTTATCCGAGACTGTTTGGTTCTGCAAACATATTTGAAAGCATAACACTTATATTACAATGAATTTTTTTTCCCTGGTAGACACCATTATAAAAGACCCGCTACTGCAGACAACATTTATGAGTCACATGTTTGTTTGTGACGTTTTTAAGCATCTCTATTTACAACAAATTGCAACACAGATAAAATTCTAGCGATCCTTATGAGATAGGTTTCAACGCATTGATACGGTCATTAACTTGAAGTTATTATTTAGTACATGAAAATGAAAGGTAAATTGGCATGAATAACAAAATATCTATATCGATGTTAAATTAATCAAAGAATTTATGGCAACTAATCTATCAAGGTATCGATTGGAGTAGGAATCTTTGAGTTGACGCTGTGCAAAATGTGCAAAATATCGTTGTCTGCACCCTTTTCTTTCATATTCGCCTAAAAGTAAAATATATTTACAAAAAAATTATATGACGAATTGATAGTTAGGCTTGAATTTAAGATAACAATTGTTATAATGCAATTCAAAAATGTTAGTAATGTTCATATTGTTTCAGTAAGAAAGAGAATATTAATGGATTAAATGTACTGCGGTTAGATTAACTAGATCTCTCATGTGAAGATATTAGTCTTGATCACGTGAAAATCTGGCATCGGAGTTCGCCCGAGTTAGTATAGCGGAGTGCAACGCATGGGAGCATACTAAGCAGGGAACAAGTCTGCTTAGCAGGTAACCAGACAATCCTGAAAGCTCTTTGCACGAGAAGTAAGTTGCGTTAAGTCACTGATATAATTGACTTCCAGAAGGGAAGTTAACGCAGCAATTTTCATTGTGGAATCGTTAGTCTTAAACAAATATTTAACATTTACCAGAAGTACAAGGTGTAATAAAGAGGGAATAATATACGTCAAAAACTGAGCCAACGTTATTAATGTATTGGTTTCACATGTAGAACAGGGTTGAGGGGTCTCACACTCGAACAAAATATCCAGAGGGCCGCACCATCTTTGTTGTCTCTCTTACATTTTGACGTCAATTCTTATGCAGGTCACAGGATACGGCTTGGTGGATCGCATGCGGCACGTGGGCTACGTGTTTGAGACCCCTACGGTAGACCAAAAGAAAGGGTCTCCGTTTTTTTCTATCTTTGTTTTTGCTGACATTACTGGTAACGGAGACCAATTTGTCAGCCTTACTCCATACTGAAGTTTTACGCTTATTTAGCCTCCCATCACGTTTGACTGTCGGACGCTCGATATTAATTAATAATCTTACTTCGACTGACCTTGGTATACGAGTAAGTAAAATCACTCTCCTTGTGATCCACTGGTTTAAATCCTTCAGAACACTTACTTTTTATTAGCATTAATCCCAATTAGAACAGAACACCTATGCATTGTACTGACCATTTTTAAATTGCTGACACATGCATGGAAAGTGGCATAACCCAAAGGCAAGAATAACGATTGAAAACCTTACGAGGACTGTATCACTAGGAATTGAACAGAGAGAGAGAGAGAGAGAGAGAGAGAGATTTGTAAAAAATGAAAACACAAAAGAGATAATAAAATATGGTCAATAATAATACTGCCACTAACTTATTTAGTTCTTAATGGGACTATTTTCAGCAATATATTTAATAATCTCTACAATGTCATTGTTGAATAGCAGACATACAAACATGTATGTGTAGATACATGAATAATTAATACATATGAACTTTTAAACATTATCAAAAATTGTTTACAGTGGTATGCTTCAGTATAGGACAATACCTACCTACCTACCTACCTACCTACCTACATGTAAGTGACAAATACATGCAGGGACATACTTTCTTCCTTTTGTCAATTTTTAGGAATATTTTAAAATTTTTTTTGTAGTGTATCTAAATGTCATATTATAGCTTCTGCTCTGAACTGCTTAAATCCGTATGGTACTTCCCTGGAGTTACTCATAAGAACTAATCATCCTTCAATAATCTGAGAAATGTGTAAGTATTTCTTTTCGTTGAAAATTTGATTTTCCGGTCAGGAGAATTTTGAATACAGTAAGAGTTTTACAATATTTTTATCTAACGATGATCTTTTTAAGAGAAATCCCAGGGAGATACCATAGGATTTTTGATCACTGAATATCAATGCTTACAACTTGATATGAATAAACTTTGTTTTCTTACAAAACAAAATGTTGAAGAAAGTGTACAAGTGATTTTTGGGGCTACTGTTGCAGAGAAGAAATGAAACCCTGCTACAGCAAACTTTACTTCAAGCACACACATTAAACTGGAAACAGTACAACAGAAAGAAAAGTGTACAAAAATATGCTGAAACACTTTTTTTTGTTCCTATTACAGGTGAGCTATACCAACATCCAGCAGCGTCCAGATGGTCAAGAACTGCTACTGAGGATACACACATTCAGTTTCACATCTGTCAAGCAGACAGGTATGAACAGACTTTGAATTCTCTCGCATGAGATATTATCATATCTTCCATCTGTCGATCTGTCCATTGCTCCTTTTCCTCAAACTTACCACACCTGTCCCTTTATAACTTGCATACAGATTAAACTATGAGGGCATGTCTTAGCAAAGAGAAATGAAGAATGGGGTGCCATCTTGGCTAAACATCAAGGAGACAGTTTTAGGTGGAGAGCTGTGCTGTTTAATGGTTCAATACTTGTTATATAATTACATTAATTTATAATTATTGTGTTTTATAATTTATTTAATGAATTTTTAAAAAAAAATATATAAATTACCTATATTACCATTATTTTCAAGATAACCAATTTCAGAAAGATGGTGAAAAACAACCCCATGAGGTTTCAATACATCATGTACTTGTGTGCCTCCTTGTGTACCTGCAAAACATTGGATATTACATCACTGCTTTTTGTTCACAAAAAAGCAAGACTTTTTTCGCTAAAAATGAGACTTTTTTGTGCAAAAATTGTCAGTGTTTAAACTTCTTTTCACCCATGAATAAATCTTGAGTGCCTATGCAGAAAATTTTAAGTTTGCTACAAACTTTGGAACTTGCTTCGACATAGTGAACCGGATCTGTCAAACAAATCTTTAATTCACCTGGTACTTTGTTAGCTTGGTTGCTTGCTAGATTTTATCCTGTTTATTAATGACTAGGATAGTTTAAGGTAGTTTGTTACTTAGATGGTAATATTTGTTACAGTGTTTGAGTGAAATAAATTGACCTGTCACATGGACATGACTACTAGCTTTTAGATTTGTGTGCCTTTTTATTTATTTTATTTATTACATTCCCTATATTGTATTTGATACAAAAGACATAATTAACATGATAATACAACACTGGTCTGCTTTCAGATAAGTGTAACATACACATGTCTGCAAATTGAAGATCAAAACACACTATGTAGTTAATTAAGTTCTCAAACTCTCCCAGATATCGCTTTGATGGTAGATTGACATTCTTCATATTTGAATACAACAGGACATATCACATTTATCATGATTACATCATGCTTACACAAACTAAATTAAAAAATATGGGACTAAAACACAAATTTCACTTGACAAAACTTATTTTGATGCTATTTATTTCTCAAAGGATTAGCATAAATTTTTTTGTTCAAATTTTATCAAAGATTGTTATTTACAGTGTATTGAGAATTTTTTAGATGAAGATAATGTAAAAATAATACTTGTCATTATAAGTGGAGACCTTCATGATGTTGATTCCGATTTATGACACAAACCATTGTTTTTGTAGATAAAATAAGCAATATATTGGGGCAGGGTTGATTACCAATTTTGATTGTAATTTTCTTCATGTTCAACATAAAAGGGTCCATTTTTGGGGCATCTTTAGGAACAGTTTGGGATCATCACTGGCTTCTATGTTAGATGCATGGCAGCCAGTTATCTGGATTTAAGTTATTGAGGGACAGGTGTATAATGTAGCTTACCATCTGGGAGAGAGGTATAATTTTTGGTATCTTCCCTTGGGATGGGATTGAGAAGTTCAGTTAACAGCATATTTATACAAGCAGTAAATGCATTGTATGTGTGACAGGTTTTTTAATACAACTCTTAAGGTCATAAGGTCATGGTCAGGATGAACGGGTGGGGAGAAGAATACGTTAAAAGAAGCATGGAGATTTTGGAGAAAGTCAGGGGAGTTAATTTTGTTTAAAGACTATTATATTAACATGTTGATTGTATTTATGTAAAGAAATGTATGCATAGATAGAAGATCCAGTAGAGTACACTTGTTATTGGAAACTTATTTTTACCTATAAAGATAATAAAAAGAAGATCCTTCTAAAGCTTTTAAAGTCCTTGATGCAACCATCTCACTGTCACTTAGAAGAAAGATTTAGAAGAGTCCCATTTGTACCCTGAAAATAAAAGCCACTCATTGAAAACAACTTCCTTTTGATGTTCTCTCAGTATACAGGTTGACTGTAGATGAAAACTAGATAAGCTGCAGAGGTTGATCATCACAAGTAAATGTACTTTGCTTTATTACTGTACATTCCCAAAGCCTCAATTCCCCTCCCCCTCCCCCCGTAGTTGCTCCAGATGCATGGATCGTGACATAAATTCTATCACTTACATCCTGTATGTTGATGATGTGATTTAAATGTATTTCCAGATGTTTGGTCAGAAAGTACTTGATGTGAAGTTTATTATTTGTACATATTTGGCACATCAATTGCAGATGGTTATGATGTGAGCAGTTTCAAAGTTTGAATCAAAAGTAGTATAGGCAGAGCTTAATTATGATAATGACCATCAAGATCAATACACATATTGAGGGCATCACAGTAACCATGGTGTATTTTAGTTCACCTAGCTATTCACCCCCTGCATGAATGTTGATATGATGAAAGCTTATACATGTTTACACTTTCACTGAATGTCAGTCATTTTTCTTTTTGAGTCATCGGCAACAGTTTGGTATGGGTTTCATAATACCTACTCTTTCATAAGTAGGATGCATGTATCAACCCTTATCACAATGGAAATTGAGTCATTGTGACCTACAATTTTCACATTTTTTGGTTTAGGTTAAGCTTTTTCATGTAGCTTATAAAGGTTGTTACCCTATTGTATACTGTTACCAAGATTCATAAAAATTGGTGAAGGGATGGCTCTTGATAAATATTAGAAACTTGTAACCAAAAGTGATAATGACCAATCTAAATTCATTCACTGACTTAGGTTTAACCTTAAGTACTGTTCATGTCAGAATTAGTTTCAAACAAAAGATGATTATATGTATTTCTATTAGTATAACATGTTTTATGCAAAAGAAGGTCATTGTGATATACGTTTTACTTATATGTTATCTTCTTGAATTTATCTCAGGACCACATTGTGGTTTTTTGTCTATTGTTGAATAGTTATATATAGAATTGTTTTACTTGGTAACAGGATGCATCTTGATGAGTACTATGCCCTTAAGATAATGTTAGGTTACTGTGACCCATATTTCTTTAGGAACTGACCAAATTTTTTTGTTTTAAATTGTTTCAAGTTGTCTGTTCATGGTAGGATCATCAAATTAAAAGATCATGTGCATCTTTCTTAATACCATACACATACAACAAATGAAGGTCATAATGACCTAATTTTAGTTTTGCTGGCTAAGACAAAGTTGTTTCATTTAATATAACCAGACTCCTAGGTCTGACTAATAATAAATGTTATTTTACTTTCTATGTAACTAAAATTTGATCTAATTCATACATTAAAATGGCTACATGCAGATGATTTATATTCCAGATGCCACAGGTAACAGCCTTGACTTTTCAAACTGGTAAGTAATTTCATACAATTTATTAATGAATTTATCATCTGCATATGTTGTTTTGAACAAATTTTTTCAGTTCCCCCATTTGGAATGGAATCAAAATAAGAACAAAGACTGTACAGTAAAACTTGATCTATCAACCACTTGTGTATAAAGACCAACTGCTCATAAAGACTGCTTATAGATGGTCCTTTTACACAAAAATCTAATAATCTATATAATTATGTATATGTGTCATAAGAACTGCTTGTGGATGGTCCATTTTTACAGAAATCATCGAATCTATACTTGTACAGGGCCTATATTAGGATATTTGTTTTAATTTGGAAATTAAGTTTTCAAATTAATCATAACATGCTGAATCCATATCAAGGCTTTCCTTATCATCAGAGAGCTGGGTAATTTACCTGACTACTTTTAAATTACCCCTGGCCACTTAAAAAAATTATGTATCCCTAGTGTTGGAGGAAGTTTTCCAAACCCCCTCACATACTTTGGCAACTCACCCTCCAACTTTAAATCTAATTTAAGGCTCTACTTATACTAATCATCACATGAGGTCCATCTGGATTGTGTCATGTATATTTTTGAAAATGTATGGTATTGCCCAAGATTAAATAAAGACTTCATGAAATGAGCTCTTGTCTTATCACATTTGCATTGTTCTTGTGACTGAAAATCAATATTAACCAGGTGACTTGATGATTCTTTAGCTAAGTGATTAGATCCTATGATCATTTACCAAGTACAAGATTAAAAGTGGTCCTTGAAAACCTCAAATTTCATTTTGACCTTAGATAATTTTGGAACTGCTTTGTGTCTTGAATCTCAAAAATGTTTTCTGAGCATGAGCAGAATAGGAAAAATTGGAGTTTTTTTGTGAATTGTTTTTTGCTTAATGCATCCTTTTCATATCAAGACCCCTCTTTATTCCAAATTCTTTGCACCAGTTCACCTGTATGTGTGCAGTTAAGACTTGTTTGCCTTAGACCTGAGGCCAGAAAATCTGGACACAGAATTGCATTCCGACCACATGCAAATTTTTGGTGAAAAAACCCCATTCCAAACAATTTGGTTTTTCCTTCTGTATTTTGTAGCACAACAAAAATGTCCAGATTATTTGGTATCATTGTAGAGCTAAATCCATCTACCTTTTTATAATACCACCACTTTAGTGTATCATACATGACAGTGACGCTATAGAGCTTGGAAGTAGGCTACTACCTCATGCCCCATAAATGCAGCGCCAGGTGTTAAAGTGTTAATGAACTGTCTTGAGGCAAAACACTAGTCTAGTGGTTCAAGGATCTTTAGACCTGTTGATAGATCAACCCAGGTCTTTACCCCACAGGGACTCCCTCCTATACAAAACCCCACATAGTCTCCATCTTTATGCTTGGCATGTCGCAAGTGATCTATCCATCAGAAGAGGCTTATCGCAAGTGATCTATCCACCAGAAGAAGTTATCTGGTTGGGTTGCTAGTTGCATTATTCAGGCATAGAGAGCTTCAGCATCTAATGTATGTGATGCCAGATGTATAATCTTGTCATTAGTGTTGTCCCTCAGTAACTTTTGTTGCAGATTTCAACTTGTTCAAGAAAAAGAATGTTCATTATCAACTTTCAAGAGTTATACAACTGCCATTTTTAATCAATTTAAATTCTCTCAGGGCTTAGAAGCTTGTTCGGATTCAAACCTTGTTGATCTCATCAAACAGTTTCAACTGCAGAGCTGTTTCATACTCTCTAATGCCAGGATGGAATCTGTCAATGAACCATTTTCAGGATCTCGCACTCAAGTTTGTTTTAACTTGCTTTGTTGTCTGCAAGAAAATGTAGTGATATTCATTCATGATCTGTAAAGATGGCCAACATTTGTTTTCAACCACTTGTCCACATCCACATGTCCAGGACAAGTGATTTCAGAAAATTTACTTGTCCCAAAATCTTTCAATCCTGAATTTGTCAGTTCCACTGACAAATACACTCGTTGAAATTTACCAGTTTGGGATATTGTTTATCGTAACTGTAAAACATCTTTTCTTTAAAATCAATCAATTCAAAACAGAGATATAAATCAACCTAATATGGCTGACATTTTTTGTCATTTAGTTATGTCCTGTTTGACATTTTCTGCTAAAGATTCTTGCTTGTGTCTGTCATGAGAAATAGTTACTTCATACTCATTCATATGTTTTATGCTTCCACATACTCATAAATTTTCCTATTCTAAGTCAGTGTTATTATTGTCCTTGTAGAAAAAATTTTGCATGCCATTTTGTCCACTTAGTAAATGTCAGCTAAATCTAAAGTGATAATAACATACATTAATTAGCATAACTGTTTCACTTCAAATGCAGTATTGAATGTGGAAGATAATCCCCTGTATACATTGTGTACCCATCATGTTATTTTGATACATTAAGGGAGATCTAGAATATGTACCCTTATCATATTGTATCAATATGTGTAAATGAAGATCTACGGCATGTACCCTGTTGTATTGAAACTGTATTTTCTTGTGCAGGTTCTCCTTCATAATAAGCCAGAAAGGAGAAATTGAGCATGTGTACCATCCTAAGGGTGAAGATGGAGAAGTGCTTGCCATCAAAAGAGGATTTGCTGCTCTCTTGTCTGGCAAACTTCATGATCAGCATGAGGTAAATATCGTAGATTGAATAGGGTGTGATAGAATTATCAGTTGTATTTATTATATCCAAAACTTTTGATTTGATCCCTTGATGAGTAAATTCACTCTTTATCACATCATCCCAACACTTGTGTTTGTATGTTTTGAATTTCATTTGCATTTATTGGCTAATTGTATAAAGAAATAGTAAGAATTTGTGAGAATGTTTGGTTGCAGATGATATAATCTGTTGCAATAAATACAATTTTCAGCCTTTCTTTTTAAAGAAATTGTTTTTTATACTGTTTGATCACAAAATAAAGTCCAGTTGATCGAATTGCAGAAAACTGTATATTTTACGTTGTTCTCAAGGTTGTTGAAGGGACATAACTTTGTAAAGACAAGTGGTTGCAGGTCAAATATCTCGTATAAAAGTAATTTCCATGCCCGAAAGGTAAAGCATTTTCAGTTTATTTCTCAGACTCACGAAATGAACAATTTTATTACTGAAAGTTCAACTTTAGGTACACATGATCAGTCTCATGGCATGATGGGAAATCTTGAAATGTCATAGGTGAAAATATATGGATATATTTTTCATTTTTGAAAATATAGGAAATAAAAAGATATGAAAAATATATTATTAAATCATTGTTTTATTTTTCATACTAAGTATGTAAACAAAGTTACATATTATATTTTGTTAGAATGAACAGTACTATTTTTACAAAGAAGTCTTTTAGCTTAATTCAGAAAATCTGCTTGTTAAACTTGTATGATTTATACATTAAGAATTGATTGTGTACATTGTTTAATTATATGTAAGAAAAAAGCAACCCAAATAGTTTTTTTTACATGTATCAATACCTTTTAATGATTTAGCTCAAATGTCCTTTATCCAGAAATAAAGATTGGTATGGAGGCCTTTAAATGTAAGAAAATTACATAGTTGAAGGAAAACTTTTAATGACAAATTAAATTACTGTCATTTTCTTATTTTCTATGCATGCAGGTTTCTGACAGTGATGATGAGTCTGAGAGCTGGGAGTACAAGACAAAAGAGTTTGGACACGAAGGTAAAACCAATCTTAAATGCGAGATAACTGCCCTTATGTATTTGTCTGTAATTCTTATACTGACATTTTTGGAAAATTGACCAGAGAGGTTTTTGTTTTGAAGTACATAATTTTTCTGGAATTTTGTTGCATGTTTTTGTAATACTTACATCCTTTTTTATCGAAGAAGAATTGATAAAAACAAATGTGAATGTCATCAATTATTGTGCCAAGGACCTCCGATGGAGTGAAATTGCCCTTCATATTTTCATGCCCTTATTGATCCTTCCCAAGCTACACCTGGTCCTTAATGACTCAGGGATGGTTGGTGGTGGGTGGGATGGTGTAAGGATAGATGAAAGAGTGGTAAAATATCAGTTCATGTTATGACCATGGTGTTACATTTGCATGCTTCAGAGGTCTTGCTCAAAAATACCTCTGGTATACATGCATATTGACACTTGGGTCAGTAATCACACATAGCTATTGTCAGAGTTGTCTAAGATACTCACCTGTTCAGATCGCTGACATCTCATATTTTTATGGGTTTGAGATACTAGCTCCACTAACATGAAAATGTAAGAAAACTTACATGTAGGCTGTTCTTGGTTCTTCCTGGGAGTTTTCCATGTTCTACCTCCACTAGATGTACAGGCCACAATCAGCGCCATGTGCAAGGCATTGTGGTGCCCTGGGCAAGAATAGATATCTGGTGCCCCTTTTCCACTCACTCCCTCCACCACCTGCCCGTCATGAAATAAACCCTTAGCCCAGTGCCCTGGGTGATTGCCTAGTTCGCCTAGCAGAAGCGCCAGTCCTGGCCACAATGTATCATGTGCTGAAAAATGGCATTAAACCAAAACAAAAACATTTTATGTAGGCAGGGCTCAATGTATCATGTGCTGAAAAATGGCATTAAACCCACAACAAAAACATTTCATGTAGGTACGGCTCAATGTATCATGTGCTGAAAAATGGCATTAAACCCACAACAAAAACATTTCATGTAGGTAGGGCTCAATGTAAGTTTGTTGAAAAATGGCATTAAACCCACAACAAAAACATTTCATGTAGGTAGGGCTCAATGTATCATGTGCTGAAAAATGGCATTAAACCCACAACAAAAACATTTCATGTAGGTAGGGCTCAATGTAAGTTTGTTGAAAAATGGCATTAAATCCACAACAAAAACATTTCATGTAGGTAGGGCTCAATGTAAGTTTGTTTGCTAAGGTTCATCAGTAATATGCTACCGTATGCCGACTGGCTTTGACAAATTCCAGTTGAATATGTGGTATCTAAATTGGAAGGAATTGATGTTTAGATTAATAATTGTAGTTCTGGTTGTTTGTAAAACACCCTCATCCCTCTAGCAACTCTCTCTAGAGGATCAATTAGAGTTTGAAAACAGGTTTGCCCATATACAGACAACCCACGATTATATCCCAAAGTTTGATATCTCTGTCTTCATATGTACAGGGAAGTTGTGTGACATTGAGAATGCATGCATACATGTACTAATGCCTTCACAGATAGGCTGAATAACATGTGCTTATTTTGTATGGTAAACATGGGCAAATATTTTGTAGATTCTTTCTGAAATATGCAGAGATATCACAATACATTTATACCTTTTGCAATGTAAAGTTTACTCAAAAGAAGAAAACTACAGATCCTGTGATGAGCTATCTAGATTCGATTAATTGTTTTAACCACTTGTTTTTAGATAATAATTTTATACCAAATATTGGTATTTTCTAGGTGACCACAAAGCCACCTACACCGTGATTCGTTCCTCAGATGGACATGTCTTTAAGAAGGTGCGAGAAGGACATCAGGTCCCTAATGCCATAGCAAGATATGAAAAGGTAAATAATTCCACTATCCTATTTTCCAATGTATAATGTTTACACAATGCCATGTAATGAATTGAACTACCCTATTTTTGTATGTGTGATGTTACACAATGACAGGTAAACAATTGCACTACCCTAATTTCCATTGTATGATGAATACTAGTTGTGAAAAGCATAAACTTAGATCTACCATCACTTAAATGTGTGCTTTGTTGGTAAATCAGTCTACGTACTTTTTTTTATCTACCCATGACGTCCAGGAAAAAAAGATCAGACCTGTCAGTGATCTTTATCTATACACTTTGTTCTACTCCTGAAGCCCATGAAACATTACTTAAAAAACTCAGCCATTATTTTATGCCATGCTGTATCCAGCCCTCTCTGTTTGCCCCAAGGATGTTTTGACAAGGGGTTTTCTCTGAAACACTTCTTAAGAATGGGCATTTCTACAGGGACCTGGGGTCGCCTACCAGTGAAATCTTTGGAATCTTTAGAGCAGAAGGCTAGGTCACATTCAACCATAGCCTTGCATGCTGACCTCTTTTCAACAGCTTCACTTAGCCTGCTGAAAGGGGAGTCTCTGTCACCAGTGGCCCTCCCTCATTTGTTGTAAGCAGTGGCAAAAGCTTCTTGGCATGTGATGTCCTTGTCCATGTGTCAGCAGAGCTTCTCCACCACCACCAGGTTGTAGCTAGAGATACTTGCATAGTCTTATTGTCTTCCTGAAGAAAAGTAAGAAGCTTCTGAAGGCTGTCCCCAAGGAAGATGAGACTCTCTTTGCAGGGCTTATTCCATCCATGGCAATGTAGGATTTTAAAGACTAATGGCACTGACCCCATGCATCTACTCCTGGGTCTTTAAAACCAGATAAGATGCAAAATCATCCTGAAATGTCTTAGGGTCCAGCAGCTAAATTCTTTGTGAAGTCCCAATCAAAGCAACAATCCCATTTCAGAGCTGTCCTTTCACAACTTAAGAAGGAGGCACCCTCTGAGTTTGCCACACTCCTAGCAGGAAGAATATTTTTGCAGATATTCTGTCAAGGAAAGGGAAGATAATCACAAAATGGTTGCTCAACCAGTTCATAGCAGATTCAAGTTCTAACTTTGGGTCACTTTTATGGTTGAATTGTATACCACCTAGCTCCCATTTTAGGTTTTCTCAGTTCCTTATCAAAGAGCGTGGGTGCTTTCAGCCTGGAGTGGACATCTATTTGCTTATTCCTGCCTTTCCTTTTAGGATGATCCCACAGCTCCTACACAAAGTCAGGCACTCCACTGCTCAGCTCATTGTTATCGTGGTTCAGTGATCTTCTCAATCTGCTGGTGTATGGATGTCTTGTCACAGCACAGGGTTTTCTCTGATACAACAGCCAATAAAATCTCAACCTTCATGCTTGGCTCATCTCAAACGATCTCTCCACAAAGATGTTTTTGATCCAAGTTAACAAGTTCATCATTTAATCCAGAAGATCAGCATCTGCTGTGTATGATGCTAAATGAAGAATCCATTTTGTCAGATTCTCACTTAGCAGACTTATGCAGGTATTTCAAACTGCAAACACTAGTGCTTCCTCTCTAATGCCTAACTGGAATCTTTCTTGTGTCATGTTGTGTACTGATACCCTCCCCCATGAACCCATGGGCAAAACTTCCTTCAAGAAGCTTACCCACAGGATGGTTTTCTTGTTTGTCTTAGCATAAGTGAGACAAATGTGTGTGTTTTGTGTTTTTAATGTAGCTTTAGCAATTTTTCAGTCATATCCCTATGATGTCTGCATTGAGGCAGTTTATAGTGATGTCTAGCAATGGGGCATCATGCTGCAGACATATAGCATTTTGTCCCACGGAGTCACATTATCCTGACAACAGGCAAAACAGTCCTAACACTGACCTCTTAATGCTGAGTACCTAGGAAGTTAGCTGCTTGTACCATTTTTTAGAATAAGTCTTTGGTGTGACTTGGCTAAGTTTAAAACCCACTACCTCCCATATCCATGGTGGATGCTGTAACCACTTAGGCCACAGGAGACGTTTGTAAGATGAGCAAGTTTCATCCTCTATGCATAGAGTCTGGCTGTATCACTGGTTCAATGGCAGGGTTCTTGCTGTCTTTGAAGGTCTTTGATAGTTTGTGAAAAATGAGGTAGCATTTTCAAAACCTTGAAAGTTTGAGAAAATCTAGCAGATTACCTGGAGGTCTTTAAAAGTCTTGAAAATTTAAATAAACCCAAACTGTTTAATTTCTTTCCATAATCACAAATAAAATTGTCCAAGTTTGTTAGATTTTGATGTAGTTTTCCTGGTTTCTTTCTTTTGATTAATTATAGTTTAAATTTCATCATTAAACAATATTAAAGTATTTTGTTCTTTTCTCATACAACATAATTTCTATCCTATATGTTAGTGCAAATAGGTATGGAAAATCTATGTTTGGCTGGTCTGTTAAGGTATGGGAAAAATCTTTGAATTTATCATTCAAAATTCTGTATGAACCCTGAATGGGAATTATCAATCAGTTTCTCTCTTTTTCCAACCAATATTCTTTTCAAGTAAACAATACCATCTTCAACTGGTTGTTCCAATCCTGTTTGAGATTCCTAGTCTCCGCAATATCTGCACTGAGGATGATCAAAATGATCAAAATACACTTTAATGTCCAGTTAGGGCATTGCATTTTTGTTTGGCAGACTCAAAGACATGTGTGAGGCAGAAGTGTCTTCTCCTCCGCATCAATGATTCTGTTCATATTTCAACCATTTCTCAATGGATTGCATCAACTATGAAGACATCTTACTAATCTCATACTGATAGTAACATGCCTTTCATGAAAATTAATACTTTGAACGATTTCTGCCTTATCTAAATCATTCATTTTTGAAGGATGTATTGAAAGCTGCATTTTGGCAACCTCGCTACTTTCTTCTCTTTTTTTCCATCATTAGTTAGCTCATCAAAGCAAATTCATTTTCTCAATGTGCCTTATCATTGTCCCTCACAAATTTTATCCTGTCACACATTAGCCTCCTGGTCTTTATTGATAGTGAGTAGTTTTATTTGACATTTATTAATTAACAAATTCTTTTATACAGTACCAACAGGTATGGTATTATATTACTGGAATGCAGCTTTCATGGCTTAAAACTAGTTTAAATATGTAATATATATATCTGTTGATCTTGCCCAATTCCCTCATCTGACAATGTACTAATGTTCCACTGATTTAGGCTGCTCACTGGATAAAAGAATGTAAACAGCTTTATGCATGAACAGTTGTTTGGGTGGTGTCCCCATGGTGATTCAGTGTTTATCTGGTTCACACTAATGGAAAGACACATATTTTTGTCATGCGGGCAGGGTAGCTTAACCTTCTTGAAAAGTACCAGCTATGCAATAGCAACAGTTAAGTATTACATTATTATTAAAATTAGTTTTTCCCTCCCCCACCCCACCCCCCACCCGGTCAAAAGTCATTAATATTTATGTACAACTTTTACATTGTGAAAATTTGAAATCAAACAGGTGATAATTTTTTAAGATAAAAATATCTAATTCATTATGTTGGAGTTTCTCAAGATATCGTTTAGTTTCAATTTTAAGCAGTATACAGAAAATAAACAAAATATTGACTTAAGTGAATTCCTTCCAATTCAGTTCATTTTAGGAATGTTTATTTCTTCACCATTTTAAAAGTATTTGTTGTCCTGTACATCTAATATGTATATGAAAAACAAAACTGTAATATTATGATTTAATGTATAAGCTAGATATAATTGATACATACGTCTTATTATAGACTCTGCACTACCACGACAAACTGGGGACCATCCACCGTGTTTTGGTTGATGAAGACTTCACTCTTCCAGGAGTTGCACATCCAGAGTAAGCAGAAAACCATGAAGGAGAGAGAGAGAGAGAGACTGCTTACTGTTTGTTGCTGAAAATAAAATGAAATAAAAAAACTAATATTCTTATACATTAAAGTATATAAATAAAATTTCCCCAATACATATGATTCATTGTTAATTCTTTTTTTGCAGATTTAATCCCAATTTTGGAATGAGGAATGTAAAGCCAGTGACACAATTCAGTGATATGGGTTAGTATCAGACATTCATTAATCCCAATTTTGCAATGGGGAATGTAAAGCCAGTAACACAATTCAATGATATGGATTAGTATCGGACATTCATTAATCCCAATTCTGTTTTTTGTATTCTTTATTTGGGGTATTTGTAGAGGTTAATCCACAAAATGAATTACCAGAAAATATGAATTTAACTACTCACAAAAATGTATTTTATTCTTTGAAACCATGAAAATTGAGAGCCACAGAAATATGAACAATACTACAAAAACTTCAATTTGCAAAAGAGGGAATAAGTTGTTGCAGAAAGTGCTGATTGTTGTCAGACACACCCATTTTAGAACAAAAGGTAAAAGCAGTTTGATTAAATGAAAAGAGGAGAGTACTTTGATCAATAATGAGAAAGTTGATGTCAAATTCAGATAAACAGTCGAAATATATTCACCTGTAATAGGAAAATGGAATAGACTGAGGGGGATAGTTACTACAAGATATTTTAGCATAGATTTTATTGATAAGGTGGTTTTCCAACATGGATGATGATTATTCATAATTATATTAAATAACATTGATAGAAGTATTATCAAGTTGAATCCATAACATTCATGATTTTAGTTTTCAAAATAAAGAGATTAAATATTTAAAAACACTAGCTTTCTATTAATAATATTTCTATACTGTATATACTCGTGTATAAGCCGAGAAATTTAGGGGAAAAAAAGACCTTGAAGAACGGGTCAGCTTATCTGCGGGTCATGCACTTTATAACAGTTTTACCGATTCAGTTTGGGGGGGGGGTCGGCTTGTACGCGAATGGGCTTATACGCGAGTATATACGTTAATTATATATTGATAATTATATATTTAACAAGATTAGCTTTCTATAATTAAATATTTAAACATTAGTTTTCTTTAATACTTTATTATTTATTATTCAAGTCTGTATGATCCTTCATGGGGAAGGCCACCCGTCTTACATGGCCACTTTCATGCTGAAGAAGGGGTGGTCTTATAAGAGTGGGACCACTGTAATTCTACATAACACACCTTAGCCAAACTTTGTTGACATCTTGTACTTAGGGGAAAGGGGCCACTTGTGTCATAGTTGTCTAAAGCGCTTTCCGTTACGGATCACTGCCATCTCACCTCTGTCTGCGTGAGTTCAAGTCTAAGATTCATCTAATGTAGTTATATGAGAAAGCTTGCCAGTAGCTTCTCTCATGGGTCAGTGGTTCTTTCCGAGGGTTTTCCTTGGTTCTTCCTCCACCAATAATACTGGCTGCCATGTATAGCCAATCGTGTGCTGAAAGATGGCGTTAAACCCTACAACAACAACAAACAGCACTTGGGGTAAGGCAGAAGGCCAAAAGATCAAAGGTCATTGTCAGTGACCTACAGAAGAAGAACTTTTTTCACACAATAACATTTGTCCGACATCTCATACTATTTGGGTAGCTTGCACTTAGGATAAGGAAGGCCGGAAACTGTTGGTAATCGAGTTCCAAGGGCAGTGTTCAAGGTCAGTCTGACTTAAAGAAGAAATATGGTTTCTCCAGAAAAATATCAGTTATAAATCCTTGGGATTGATGAGATGTGCTGTTAGGAGAATTTAAAATTAAGCAACCATAAATAGAAATCTAAATGCAGCATTTAATATATGTTTTATGTAGATTATTAATTTAGATTGACTTAAACTTTGGTAAATTGTGAGTGACAGAATTGCAGAGAATAAAGAAAACCTAATTTTTTCATACAATTAATTTCTACAGAAGTTTTGCTTGAATGAAGAATAAGTTTAAATGAGCAAAAAATTGTATTTTCATAAATCATTTTATGTCTTTTCAGTAATTTTCAGTAAGTTTTGTAAGTCAATACTTATCTCCATGGTAGCCAATCTGGGCTTGTCAAATTTTGGGAATTGAGCCCTCACCATTTTTGTCACTTGTCTAGTGTCTTAATTCATACTCGGTTGCATTAATTTTCTTTGCTTATACAAAACTATTTAATTTCAGAGCTGCCTGAGATGTCGGCATTCAGTAATGGAGAATTGATGTTCTTGATAAAAACAAGGGTGACATTCACACTTCCACGACCTGAACACGAGAACATGACCACATCTTCAATTCATGTGCAAAATGTAGGTCTTGTTTCAAGTGAAACAAAATTAAGGCCATTGTTATGTTCCACCACAACATTGATAGGGCAGATAGTGTTATTCATGTCTATCTGTCCAACAAAATTAAGGCCATTTGTATGTCCCACCACAACATTATAAGGACAAATTGTGTTAACCATGTCTATCTGTCCAACAAAATTAAGGCCATTTGTATGTCTCACTACAATAGTGAAATGACAGTGTTATTCATGTCTCTCTGTCCAACAGAATTAAGGCCATTTGTATGTCTCACTACAATAGTGAAATGACAGTGTTATTCATGTCTCTCTGTCCAACAAAATTAAGGCCATTTGTATGTCCCACCACAATAGTGAAATGACTGTTATTCATGTCTCTCTGTCCAACAGAATGTCCCACCACAATAGTGAAATGACAGTGTTATTCATGTCTCTCTGTCCAACAGAATGTCCCACCACAATAGTGAAATGACAGTGTTATTCATGTCTCTCTGTCCAACAAAATTAAGACCATTTGTATGTCTTACTACAATAGTGAAATGACTGTTATTCATGTCTATCTGTCCAACAAAATTATTAAGGCCATTTTTTTATGTCTAACCAGAATATTGAAAGGACAGATAGTGTTACTAATGTCTATCTGCCCAACAAAATTATAGCCACTGGTAGGACACAAGTTATCCATATCTATCTGTCCAGCATAACTTATTTAATTTGTGTGTTTGAGTTAGTTTTCATTCACAGAGGTGGTCTATACATTTTAAATTAACACATTTTTAGCATATTGTCATGCCTTGTTCTCCAGATTTTTTATTAAAAAAATTCAGGATAGGTGTTTTGCACAAACAGCGTATTGATAAGCTACACACACTAACTCCAAAAGAAAGCTGCCTCTGAAACGAACATTATTTCCAGTTAGCTTAAGTGTATCACAGACAGATTTCCATAAAAATAAAATGAAATTGGAAGTGTTTACTGCTTTTCCTATAATATATAATCAAAACCTTTATGATACCATGCAGGTAGATTTGGAAGAACTGTCCACATGATAGATCCATAGACACGGGTTTGTCATGAACCATATTTTCCGGCCTATAAGTCAATACTTTTTTTCTTATACTCCGAATCGACTTAAAATTGCATAGACTTATATATGGATTATGCCATCGAAATTGCATCAACTTTATATGGATTATGTCATTGAAATTGCATCAACATATATTGATTATGTCATTGAAATTGCATAGACATATATGGATTATGTCATTGAAATGCATCGACTAGTATCTGGATTATGTCATCGAAACTGCATTGCTTATAATTGTATTTGACAAAGTTTCTCAAATAAATATGGTTTAAACTAAACTTAACATATATATATATATGTGTGTGTGTGTGTACTACACACAGATCATCAATGATCCATTTTTAGTTTAGCATTAAAGTTTAAAGCCAATTGTACTGTCAACACATCACCTATATTCATTCTTAACCAGTTGTTGTTTCAGTGTCTCTTTGATTATACCGGTAGTATAAATTGGTTTATGGTTTCCAACAAGAATCAAAGCCAGTTGCCACAATTGTTTAAACCCTGATATTGGCTTTGGCTACCAATACTAGTTACTGTATTGCCAAGATACCAATACTAGTTACTGTATTGCCAAGATACCAATACTAGTTACTGTATTGCTAAGATACCAATACTAGTTACTGTATTGCTAAGATACCAATACTAGTTACTGTATTGCCAAGATACAATTGCTCCTTAACATTAATCTACATCAATGATGCCACCCATTTTTAATATCAAGTGGATTAACAAATGATGCCTACTCTCTTCTCTGGATGTAAGTAATAAATTTAGTCATGGGCATTTTTTTTCATTTCTATAGTACTGGCACATTTTAATGAGTTAGGTATGTTTTGATGATATTTTCAGTCATAGTCATTCATATATTTACCCCCTGTACAAATCATTCAACTTCACATGATGCCTTCTTTCAAATCATGTAAGTTTTACACAGCAGCTTTGTGGAAGAAAAGGTGGGAATATGGCTGCTCACAGGAAATATTGTTTAAATGAAAAATTTGTCCTGCATTGGCGTAAAGCTAAGGTTGCATTATGTGCAACAACAAAAACAGAAAGCAAATCATGGGCTGCAAAGCATGGTGGATTAATAATGAGGATAAATTAGAAGACACATTATGGATAGCCTTATTTCCTTATTCAATTTATCTCTTCTGTTGAATCTTGAACTCGAACCTGTTACTACCGGTATAAAAGGGTTAAAGCTTTACACCTTTAATTAACATCTATATAGCTTGCACAGCCATGTGGCTCTTGTTGAATGGATATCATAATTAAAACAAGCATGGACTGTTTATTCATCTGTGGCAATTTAAAAATAGAATATAACAGTGCCTTGTACAGGAGTAAAATCACAAGCATGTTAGCATCAGTGATGCAATTTCATGATTGCTGGTAATATGGAATATCATGCAACGATACCATTAATATTCATGAAACCAAAAGTTACTAGTGTAAAATATTAAGCCAAGTTATTGACCTGACCTTGTCTTTTACTCCAAATTGACTTATATATGGACCAAGGATGGAAAATTGACTTATATATGGACCAAGGATGGAAAATTGACTTATATATGGACCAAGGATGGAAAATTGACTTATATATGGACCAAGGATGGAAAATTGACTTATATATGGACCAAGGATGGAAAATTGACTTATATATGGACCAAGGATGGAAAATTGACTTATATATGGACCAAGGATGGAGAATTGACTTATATATGGACCAGGGATGGAAAATTGACTTGTATATGGACTAAGGATGGAAAATTGACTTGTATATGGACCAAGGATGGAAAATTGACTTGTATATGGACCAAGGATGGAAAATTGACTTGTATATGGACCAAGGATGGAAAATTGACTTATATATGGACCAAGGATGGAAAATTGACTTATATATGGACCAAGGATGGAAAATTGACTTATATATGGACCAAGGATGGAAAATTGACTTATATGGACCAAGGATGGAAAATTGACTTGTATATGGACCAAGGATGGAAAATTGACTTATATATGGACCAAGGATGGAAAATTGACTTGTATATGGACCAAGGATGGAAAATTGACTTGTATATGGACCAAGGATGGAAAATTGACTTATATGGACCAAGGATGGAAAATTGACTTATATGGACCAAGGATGGAAAATTGACTTGTATATGGACCAAGGATGGAAAATTTACTTATATATGGACCAAGGATGGAAAATTGACAAAATTAGTGAATTCAACTTATACTCTGCATGAACTTATAAAACATTTTCTTATGGTGTCTAGTTGGTCCTAAATAAAATGATGCTGAATAAAGCTTCATTTTGATGGCCCATCATGAAAATAATATCTGGACAGGGTGTCATATGGCCATAGGATATTATTTATATCTTCTGGACAAAGTGTCATATGGCCATAGGATATTATTTATATCTTCTGGACAGGGTGTCATATGGCCATAGGATATTATTTATATCTTCTGGACAGGGTGTCATGTGGTCATAGGATTTACACTAACAGATTTTTGTATATAGTTTGTCTCAAATAAAATTGGCGCTGGTCATAACATAATGAGTATGGCAGACATTTGAAAACCATGTTATCACTACAGTAAACTTGTCTTTAAGGGATGTTTATATTGAAATGGGGTTTTCACGAAAACATGTTTTACTATATGTCAGGGGTGGGCAAAATATTTTTTCCATTAAAAATTTTCTTTCGATATTGAGACAAATGGTCCTTATCATTGTCAGTTGTTACTAAAATACATTGTTTTCAAACACTGCTTATTGGAATAGGAATATATTTTGAGAGAAATCCATGTGGTATAAAGAGCTTTCAGATCGTTATTTCGGGTTTTATCTTCCAAATTATGCCAATCCGTGTTAGATATGGTCTTAATTACTAAAAATAGAAACATTTAAAGACAATTTTTTTTAAAACAACCCAACAGTATTTTAATAACTTTGACAAAGCATCCTGGCATAAGGCATTTCAGTATTAGACAAAACTATACTATAATTAGACAAATGATGCTGTTGTGCCCTTTAATGTAGATGAAGGTTCAGTAAAATATGGAAACATTAAAACCATAAAGGCATCCTTAATTCTGACCAAGAGTCCTTGGTCACTGCTCTTGAATTTAGTCCTTAGATGTCAGCTGTCTGAGTGAGGTATTCTATCAACTTCCTACATATATTAGGGGCCATTTGTTTAATAATTTTGGAATTCATAATTTCCAATTTATTGGAAGAGCAAAATATGACAAGTACATGCTAAAAAAAAAGCCTGAGATTTGGTATTATGTAACTTATTCTAGATGTTGTAGTGTCACAATAGCTTGGAACAACTTGTGAGGAAAATTTGAGCTAACAGGAATGAATGTTCCATGCTGAGGCCATATTCATTTGAAGTACTTTGTGAGAGATGTCAATTATCCTTTCAAATGGGGGTATCCTATGTTCCTGTTTTTATTCTCTTCATGAAATCAGCACAATACCTGTGATACCTTTGTAAACAATAATAGAGGAAAAATAAGGATCTGAGGTTAGTGGCCCATGTTCCAGCTGCTGTCTGCAGTTGCATGGCCTATGATGGGCCCACTGACCTTGCATCCAATTGTTGTAATTCTGCTACAGAGCATTTGGAGAGAGGTTTTAAAGTCTAGTACATGTGCACCCAGTGAATAAGTGAACTCAAGAGTATCAACATGACTTTACCTGGAACTGGATAATTTAAACTTTTGGGTGTTCATTTTTAAATGATGGATTATGGGTATATTACTCTTGATCAGCAAGACACTTCAATGACAGCTTAAAAAAATGTTCACTTCACTGACAGCTTAAAACTTTTCACTTTAATGACAGCTTAAAAACTTTTCACTGGCATCTTTAAAAAAATACACATCAATGACAGCTTAAAAACTTTACACTTCAATGACAGTTCAATAACTGTGCAATTATAGAAGGTACATAAGGGATGGAATAATTGACAACAAGATGCTTTTGAGTAAATTTTAACAAATTAGCTTTTTAATTTTGACAAACATTTGTTGACAAACTGGTTGTTAACAAAGTATCTTGTCAGTGTAGTGTAATCCACAGTGTAAGGCTTTGTGTTTCTTGAGTGCCAGAGATTCCACGATTTAGAAATATTTTTCACTGAGCTGTTTGCAAAAATCTAGTTACATGATATGTTAATCCCATGAAATTCTACTGATTTGATTTCAGATAAAGCAGAGACCGAAGAAGATGAATGTTACACAGGCCTGGGAGGCCATTGGTGGAAATTTGACATGTATGAAAAACCAACCAGAAAAAGGTTAGTTCCACATGTAAATTCATGCTTAAAAAGACACTGAAAAGTCTGGATAATTCTTATCTATAAATCTCCTCATATAAATCCTCTCCATCAAATCTGGGTAATTCATTGCCTTCAAGATGAACAAAGATGGATTCCGATTCAGACATGAGCGACTTTAACAGGTCCAGTGCAAGTGTTATCGAAAAGTTTAATGGATCATTCTTAGAAAATGGATCAGATATTGATGTTAGTCCCATTTCAATCAGATGCAAACAATTTTTAATCGGATGACAAGGTGGACGTACTTTCAATTGCACAATGGAGTGACGACTTCGCCGTATTTGAAATCAACGTTTTTGATTCTTACGTTGGTTCAACAGACAACAGTCAAGCTTGGACCACTAAGCAATGAAAGAGTTTTTACTCAGATTTATTCCTGAATATCTGGTAGAAATTTTTGTGAAAGAATCAATGTTGTTAAAAAAATAGGGGACCAAAAGCAAGACATGAAATGGTATGAAATCAGCATCACGTATGTGGGCATTAGTCCTACATTTAAGACATAGCACATGTTAATTTTGCTATACATATATTGTAATATACATGATTACATCATCATTTATGTGTGAACAATTACTGTTTTGAGAGGTACCAATTGCAACATTGTAATTAGAGTGGATTTCATTCATGTTTTTATATGTACATATGAAAATATTGGATTTATTTTGTGGGATTCAAAACAGTTTATATGACTGGGATTTCTTATATGAAGGGATATAGGAGTATATATAAAGTAGAAATATATGAATAACAGACACTATACAAGATAAGCTGTTTTTTATTTCACTGAAATTCAGTAAAAACTATTGAAATAATGAATGTAAATGTAACCATGTTTTTATTGTCAATTTCTGTAGTCAGCCTTGATGATGCAGCCTAGCAGTCAGCCTCAGTAGTCTGAGTAACTGATATGATAGCACTGAGTAGTAGTGAAACTACACAACAGCTGTAGTAGTTAAAGGGTTAAGCAAAAATCACATCACTCTGTTCTTGAAATACAGGCTAGAATGGTTAAATGTAACTCCAGTTTGTTTAGTCACTTGATGCCATTTTATTTTAAGCAAAGCAAAGATATTGCATTGTTATTGATTTCTTGATGAAAATGAACACATAATTAATTATATAATCAATTTAAGTAAGTAATTTTAAATATAAGTATAGATACTTATATTTTTTAGGAGTTAAAATTTTAGACAAAAATTAAGTAAAAATATTCTCAGAACTACTTGTAGCTTATCCTGATTTGTAAGATGTGAAGTAATAGAGAGTACATCACGCTAAAATTATTTAGATGTGAAATAATAGAGAGTACATCATGCTAAAATTTAGATGTGAAGTAATAGAGAGTGATGTAAATAGAGAGTACATCACGCTAAAATTTAGATGTGAAGTAATAGAGAGTACATCACGCTAAAATTTAGATGTGAAGTAATAGAGAGTACATCACACTAAAATTTAGATGTGAAGTAATAGAGAGTACATCACACAAAAATTTATATGTGAAGTAATAGAGAGTACATCAAGCTAAAATTTAGATGTGAAGTAATAGAGAGTACATCACACTAAAATTTAGACGTGAAGTAATAGAGAGTACATCACGCTAAAATTTAGATGTGAAGTAATAGAGAGTACATCACACTAAAATTTAGATGTGAAGTAATAGAGAGTACATCACGCTAAAATTTAGATGTGAATAGAGAGTACATCATGCTAAAATTTAGATGTGAAGTAATAGAGAGTACTTCACGCTAAAATTTAGATGTGAAGTAATAGAGTACATCACGCTAAAATTTAGATGTGAAGTAATAGAGAGCACATCACTCTAAAATTTAGATGTGAAGTAATAGAGAGTACATCACGCTAAAATTTAGATGTGAAGTAATAGAGAGTACATCACGCTAAAATTTACTGCTTGGCATCCAATGATGCTGTTAACATTTCTTTACTTGTCACATGTAAATGATTTGATTTTATTTAAAGGAAAAGTTGAACTCGGCAGGATGATAAATATACACTGTAAGGGATGTTTAGTAGCCTTCTTCATATGTTTATGTTTGTCTTAGCATAGCACAGAAAAATTAGTTTAAAAATTATTCCAGAATGCTAACATTTTAGTAGTTAATAAAAAAAATTGCTTGTTTTAGGTTCTCCCCAGTTGAATACTTGCTTTTTCAACATAGTCCAAATCTTGAAAGATCTGCCTGACGAGGAGCTGACCAAAGTGGCCCAGTTCTATTTCCAGGATGGCCTGCCAATGTTAGTATTGAAGAGCACTTTGTCATAGAATATTAAACTTGACCCAATGTAATGCCACTGTAAAACAGCATTTAATGCTAGACTCCACTTTAGATTCATCTTACCAATGTTAGTATTGAAGAGCATTTAAATATTTTTTGTAGTGGTGAAACCATACACCACTACTGCATGATATATTATTAATATTACATATCAACATTTTCTTTACATCTTTAGATGGTGTATTACTGGTAGAGTTGTACTGTTTTATAAGTACTGACATACTGGTCTGGTTGCATTTTCGGTGTGAGATTAAGGAAGCATATAGACTTGTACATTCTCTTCCTAAACAAGCATACTTCTAACAGACTACCAATTGTCAGTAATTTTAATTCAGCTGTTTAGACTATTTCAGACTAATCCATTTGGCAAATGCAGGATTCATTTTGGTAACCACACCCATTTATATTGCGTTGAATGAAGGCTTCAAAAACACTCTATTTCCAATTTTATGTTCTTATTATATCTGGAAGGCGTTATGGTGTACTCTTCAAAGCAAAAGAAATAATACAATTTCCTCTTGTTTTGTTGTTTGTTGTTTTGGGATTTAATGCCATTTTTCAGCACACGATAGGCTATACATGGCAGCCAGTATTAATGGTGGAGGAAGAACCCGGGAAAACCCCCGGAAAGAACTGACCCACGAGAAGCTACAGGCAAGCTTTCTCGCATAACTACATTAGCCGAATCTTAGACTCGAACCCATGTAGACAGAGGTGAGACGGCAGTGATCCGTAATGGAAATCACTTTATACCACTCGGCCACTCGGGGCCCCCAATTTCCTTTTGTAAGGAAATCTTACTTACAACAAGTCCAGGTATGGGATGATGAAGAAACGGATCCTTCGTGTTGTAATTTTTGAGGATGCAAAATGACTGCATGGCCACAGGCTATCATTTCTGTCAGTGATAAAAGGAAATTACTGATAGCTTCTGCTACCCTTCTACAAATTTACAAAGGACCACACCGGTGGACTTGTGGTTAGAGAGTCTGCCATGAAAGCAAGAGGTCATGGGTTTGATCCCTGACAGAGTCATACCAAAGACTTACAAAATTGGTAATAACAGCTGCCTTGCTTGCCCTTCAGCATTAAGAGGTTAGTGTTAGGACTGGTCGATCTGGTGCCAGGATAATGTGACTGGGTGGTGGGACATTATGCTACATGCCTGCAGCATGATGTCCCAGTGCAAGACATCACTATTAACTGCTACACTGCAGACATTTTAATGATAGGACTGAAAAATTGTTAAAGTTACATTAAAAATCAACATACACACATACTTGAAATATTTGAAATATTTCATGATTTTATGTTGAGAAACCATATTATTCTTGGTTTTTCTTTTTAGTGAAGTCCAGCTGAATAATTTTCAAGGGTTCAATATCCTGGTTTTCTAGCCACATCATCCTTTCATGATTTTTAAAAAATCTTTATGGTGGGTCCTCCTGGTTACTGTTAATACTAGATCCTACTTCCTTTTGATCAGGATCTAAATTTTCTGTTTTGGCACCTAGGAGTAACTGGATCATTTCAGTATCAGTCTGTAACCTTCAACAGTGGGGCGGTCTTTTTTAGTTTTGATTCCGTGCTGAACATCATCAAAAAAGTTAAAAGTGTCACTGTAGCGCAGCTTCATCATTTTGAACATCTTCAATGAATCGCTCAAAATCTAATTTATTCACAGAATTATCATCATTTTCCTGGATGTCTCCATTAGGAGATTAAATGTCTTTGTTCACTTGTAAATATTGATAATGCTGAACATGCTTCATTATCTATCTGATTTCACAAGAAAGTGACACTTAGTTGCTTGATTGGACCTTATTTATAGCTACATTATACAAATGAGCATCAGTCTGTTTGGGGCTGCAACAGATATCAGAAAGTGACAGTATGTGCAAAAGACATGTTGCTGATAATCCTTTCTTTGATCTGTTGCTGTCCAGCTGTCAACAAATAATTATTGAGATGAAGTGGTGTTTCACTGATCTACTGGGGTGGCTTTAATGCTAAAGGTTCATTCAACAGTCCTGTGTACTTTTAATCTGATGATTAATCTTTTTACAGCCAGGTGGAATCACAAATATACACCTTTGTCTCCCAGATACCAGATCCATCGGTTCGGTTCATTGATACATTTTCGAGGTTGGGAGGTTCTGAGGCTCCTTGCCTATCAATTTCATTGATCTCAGTTCTTAGGATTATACAGAAATTGAGAGGCCAGAAGTGCAAAGTGATTCTGATTGCCTCTTCCCACATTCACCAATCCTAGTTCAACAGTCTTCTTGATTTAGTGATAGATCTACCAGATTGATTCCGATAGAGCCAAATCTTCTCAAAGACCCTTCGACCACATGCTTGATCATTGCTGAAGCATCTTCTCCTTCACACTTAGTTCTTGTCCAGAGAGCCTTACAGCAGCTATAATTCAACTCTTCAATATTGAAATGAATCCCAAGAGCTAGTAGGCCCTCTACTTTCAAGGTTTGCAAAGGAGATGGTTCATTTTCTGGGACTGCAATAAAGTAAAAACATTGTGTCCCTTGGAGTACCTCTGTCCTCACAAGTATCCAACCTTTTCTTTGCCAGTTTGATGTTGGTTCTGATTACTATTAAGGGCATGTCCTGTCATTATGGTAGGAAGTTTTGATCAGATGGTTTGGTCATCCTGATGTAACATTGGTTTTGTTGCCAGGAATCGGTTGCTGTCAGTGGGCATTCCTAATGTCATCATATGACCTTTCTCTCCAGTATTGAAACAGCCCAAGAGGCTTTCAAATAGGACCTGGTATGTTTGCTCAAATTTTACCAGAAGCAGTTCAAACCAGTTTGTGGAGCTTAAAGAATCCTCTTTCTCCCAGTTGATTCTGGGAAAGAGGATACAAGCCCTCTCATCAAGGTTGAAGTTGTTAATATACATGGGATACTAGGACATAACACTAGAATTGAGCTGGCCACAGGAAGATCTCTGCTCATGAGATAAGAGTAAGTTATGAGAGCTTTGCCTTGACTATCACATCGCTATCAAAGATATCTTCAAGGCCATCGGTTGGCATGCATTCAACATTTGAGTTTTATTTCTGAGACTGGGCTCCAAGGAGACAAACTATGGATCTGGTAGACTCAGTTGCATAAGCAGATTCCAGATCTAATTGACACCAGCTCAACCTCAGGATGGATGAGTACCCAGCATTCTTTGCTGAATTCAAATGGGCACTTTATGTGTTAAAAAAAATCTTATTTTTTCTTCTTCCCAGATGTAAGCCATGTCAGCTCTATTTGTGCTGCTTGCAATTAGGAGAGTGAGTTTACCTTTGAATCCATTATTCTTCCCTCAAACGTTACGCGGAGTATAGGTTAGATGCACAGCTTTGCCTCCACCTATTACCATTCTTTTAATGTTAATGTGATAGTGGATTGTGTTCAAATGAGAAAGCAAATTTTATTATAAATTATTTTTAATTTAGAATATTTATTCAGTCACATTATTTTAATACCCTCCCATCATCCCCACAATGCAAACGTCCCATAACATGATGTTTCACCTGTAGGTGGCAAAGGAATTTAATGGACTAGAGTTATTATCCTTTTATAGACATCAAGACAGATTTTCTTTAGGGGAGTGTTGGGTTGAGGTAAGCATTCTTGGAGAAACATAATTGACTATAAATTTATTGTCATACATTTCCTGAACACAATAGTGGCTAATTAAACGACATGTAAAAACATGTATTGGTAATGTTCAGATCAAATGCTGTTGTTCTGATTTTGAAAAGTACTGTTTTTAACTTAAATCATAATTTTGATTATGAAGACCGATGGGTTACTGCATTATGTTTAGAATCAGACCACTCTGCTAGCCTATTGGTTTGAGTGTCCACCTCAGATGTGGAAGATCACAAGTTTGATCCCCAGCCGAGTCATACCAAAGACTTATTAAAATGCTACTAACAGCTGAAGCATTTTGCCTCAGTGCAAGGCATCACTATAAACTACCAGACTGCAGACATATCAGTGATATAACTGAAAAATTGTTAAAGCTACATTAAAAATCAAACACACACACACACACACACACACACACAAATAAAGTCATGTTAGAGCAAAGTAATTTATAATAAGGGAGAGCTGTACAATATAATGTAATATTAACTTTCTTCTTTTTTTATTAAAAAAAATAAATTTTAGCATAGCTAGAAGCCAGAAGGACCGTGCTAATATGATTGATGCCTTTGGAGTTTTGGGGACTGAGCATGCCCAGGAACTACTTATTCAGTACATTATACTACAGCGAATGCCTGATCACAAAATGGTACAGCGACTACTGATGCAGGTTATTGGCATGGAGAAACTTCCCACTGAGGTGAGATTCATTTGTTTTTACCTTTCACCTGCCAAGAAGTGTTATAAAACTAACTTTTGCAAATATTTTGAATAACTATCTTGTCAATTTGCATCATAAAAGTTGCCTTGCCTGGTATGGGGGTTCACAAAATTTATTTAACATTCCTAATAATAGATGAAAAGGTCAGTGATTAAAATGGATTGGGATTGAGTCTTTGCCAACATCGATTGTGGTAGGATTGTAGACTTTATTTCTTTTGTTTATCATGGAGGTTCTACTTCCTGCATTTCCATCCTTACTCTGTAATTTCAGGAGTCCTCAATTTTCTCCATATACTTATTCTCCTTAACATTTTCCAAGCATATTTGACACAAACTTTTGAAACCAACTTTTGGAACCAGCAAAGATTGAAAATATTCATTGTAAGTGATTGTTGAGTTGTCATTGTTGTGATTTGATATCAAACTGGTTTTGACCTGAACTGCTTTTAACATGTACCAAGATCATTCATATAAAACTCTTTTATCTTTTAACATGTAACAGGATCGCTCATATAAAACTCTTTTTATCTTTTTAAAATGTACCAGTATCACTCATATAAAACTCTTTTAACTTTTAACATGCAACAAGATCATTCATATAAAACTCTTTTATCTTTTAACATTTGCCAGGATCACTCCTATAAAACTCTTTTATCTTTTAACATCTACCAGTATCACACCTATAAAACTCTTTTATCTTTTAACATGTACCAGGATTACTCATATAAAACTCTTTTATGGTCAAAGAAAAATATCTTACATTTAATAGACATTTTCCTGTATTTCAGTCACTGTTGAAGATGTTGGAGGATATGTGCTTTGAGAGGGACAAATTTTCCACTTCCATGTTCAAGGCGGACACGTATCAGAGAGCTGTGTTGACATATGGTGCAGTGATAAGTGTGATGGAGAAGGAAGGACATAAGGAACGTGCTCAGGCTGCCATACAGAAGTTCCATGATATGCTTGGCCTTCATGGTAATAAAGAGACAGTCTTTTATGAATATTCATGAGATAATATATTTAATTAGTTCTTGTTATGCTTGGCCTTCATGGTATTAAAGAGAGGATCTTTTATGAATATTCATGAGATAAAAATATATTTAAATTAGTTCTTGATATGCTTGGCCTTCATGGTAATAAAGAGACAGTCTTTTATGAATATTCATGAGATAATATATTTAATTAGTTCTTGATATGATTGCCCTTCATGGTAGTAAAGAGAGGATCTTATATGAATATTCATGAGATACAAATTTAAATTAGTTCATGATACATTTGGCTTCATGGTAGTAAAGAGAGGATCTTGGCTTTCATTGTGGGAAAGAGGATTTTGACTATTAGTTTATCAGATAAAAATATATTTAAATATTTCATGATATACTTGGGATTTTGTTAGTTGTTGTTGTTTTAGGGTTTAATGCCATTTTTCAGCACATGATAGGCTATACATGGAGTCCAGTATTATTGGTGGAGGAAGAACCCGGAAAAACCCGGAAAGAACCACTGACCCATGAGAAACTACTGGCAAGCTTTCTCACATATCTACATTAGCTGAATCTTAGACTCAAACCCACGCAGATAGAGGTGAGATGGCAGTGATCCATATCAGAAAGCACTTTAGACCACTCGGCCACTTGGGGCCCCAATTTTGTTAGTAAAAAAAAGATCTTGTATGAATATTCATTAGATACAAATATATTTAAATTCATGATAAGCTTGGTCTTAATATTAGTAAAGAGTGGATTTTGTATAAATTAAAATTTAATTAATTTAAATTAAAAATTAAAATTTAATTAATTTAAATTAGTTCAAACAGAAAAGATGACAGTATGTGTCTTGATTCATCTGTTTTTAAAGTATTGTAAATTTGTACTTAAATATAAAACATTTAGAAAGTGATTTTGCTTGCTTTTTACTTATACATGTATATGTTTGGATATCTGAAATTTAGTGAACTTGTGTGGGGTCTAAAAGAATTAGAACTTGTATGCACATCTATATTCTTTTTATATTAAGGTGAGAGCTTTGTCTTTATACCATTGATGCAAATGTTACGAATACAGCCAAGTTCTTGTATGTGTGTTAAGTATCCATTGGAATGTCCTTGTTACATAACTAATTTTTAATCACATGATCTACAGATCCATGGGAGTATCGACGTAAACGCGATGCAATGAAGCCCGAAGAAAGAGAAGCCTATGTTCTTGACAAAGTTACATTAATTGGAGCCCTGGGCAATGCAGCTCATCATAGTTCTCTGGAATACATTTTGTCCCATATCAACAGCACTAACTCTCCTTGGATAAAACGTGCAGCCATACATGCCTTACGTGACTATCATCACCCAGAGGTAGGTCATTAAACTGGCCTTAAGTTGTCATAAAATATATTTTCTTCAAAAAAGGAATTTTTCACGTAATGGTTCCCCAAAATCATGTAAATTAACAGTTACCTTAGTGTAATGTTGGAAAGTTATGATAATTTCATGCTGCTGAAATTTTTCAAGTTTTCTTGATACAGTAAAACACCACATCTCATACACATGCCACACAGCAATGTCAATGGTCAGGGTTATTTTAAAGGAAGAAAAATGATTCCTTTACAAAACTTTAAGAGATATACATTTTTTCTGGGACAGTAAATTTGCATAAATGTCATTTATGAATAATAATACGACACTTATTTTATTGGTTTTCTTGCTTCTGTTAAATTTTCTTGGAATTATGCTGAACGTTTTTGTTCAACAGGTTGCAGACTTTCTTCTTAACACAGCAGCCGATGATGAAGATGAGTATGTCCGATATGATGCCATGCTTCAATATCAGTCCCACCCCAGGGCATATGTTATTATTACAGATGAGCAGAGGTAGGTGGAGTACCCGTTTATGGAGGTTTAGTGGTGAGGGTAATATTTTCAAAATGAATTTTCATGATATTATGCTGCTTAATATAGGACCATATCATGACATGTTGACAGGCCAGTTAGTTGGGCAGTATTTAGAGACCTGGTAATTTCAACCCATTACTAGTTTCTGCTTTACTTTGTGTCTTTTCCACAGAATATTTTTAAAAAATGGTCTATATGCAATTTCAAAGCATGCTCATTCTTTGTTATCTTTAGTTTACAATTGCTTTGATATACACTGTCTATAATATGTAGTCAGTGGCTGCCAAATTAGATAAATTATACCATTAGCTAGTTAGTCACCTACTAATTTTGCTAATTTATGCATTGTTTTCTGTCTTCTCGTGCCAACCACACACCATCCACACCAGATGCAGGCATTACAGGTAAGGCCAGCTTTGCCAGATATTAGATTACTCACAGCTTGCCCTCAAGGGAGAGCTTGTGTCTGGGACAGATGTGACTGAGTGGAGGCATCAGTCTTCTTAGTTATGTGCACCCACATTGATCCCTTCGATGCAATAGTACAGTGGCAGAATGAAACCAATTTGGGCTCATTGGACCTCCCTGTTCCCTGAGACAGGAGGGAGGATGATCCAGGTCAGTTGGAGGAGCTTTGGGTTTCTTTTATCAACAGTCCTGATGCATACTCTACATGAATACACTGTCAGATTGGGAGATGGATACCACAGAGGATACAGTTGCTCATGAAAGGTGTTGGAGCTTTATGCCGAAGTCACATTACTCGGTGTTTTATTCAGGACTGTTGCTTTTCAGAAGGTAAACAGTAGGTGGAGGCATATCAGTGACTACTAAAGACGGGTATGGCGAGGTCATTCTGCTTTTCAGACAGGGCAAGCATGCCATCAGTCTTGATCTGACTGACACATACTATACACATTATCTATTGATAGTTTCCCTGTTCGGCTTACTGTTATCAATTCACCATTCATCCCTTCAAGCACAATATCAGTTCTGGGCTTTCACTCCCTGTTCTGGGCAGTGTCATCTACATTGAGGACAGCATACCTGAGCTGCATCCCATTCTTTGTGGCTATGGTGGGTTGTACACTTATTGTACTTTAATGTCTCACCAGTTCAGAGTTGCCTCTTGTAGCTGACTGCTTTAGAGTTTCAAACAATCTGTGGATTTACCAATGAACAATTTGTAGGTGAGGAGATTTCAACTTTATCTTCTCAACCCAGTATGAGTCCAAGATCTAACTGATCCAGGCTGTGTTGCTTGTGTTATTAGGAGAATGGGTTATCTTTCATATGGGGAATCCAACCACTCATCTCCAGAAGGATACACAAGGTAGAGGTCAGATATTCCGCATTCCCTCCTCTTACTACTTATTCTCTTTTCTTAAGGTAAGAATGCATATGGTCCAAATTGTTAAAAATCTGGATGCAACCCAGCCAGGACCATTGTGAAAATTTAGTAAAGGCAGATATAATACCAGTCTGGGGGATGTGGAGGGTGTAATGAAGAAAGGGGATTTGTTTCTATGATTCAGAACATGTATGATTGGAAACCATTTTGGAGTTTTAGGCCCTTCCCAATTCTAATTTCATTATCACAGATCATCAAAGATTGACATATTTTAAGTCTGGGAGATATGAAGGGTGGGGATGATTATATTTTTTTGAATTCTAAAGAATAAACATTTTCCTTTAAATCAGGTATGTGCAACTTCCTTTTGGTCATGGACCAGATAAGAAATCTTTTAAGTCACATCCTTTGATGTAAAGATAAAATCAGCTTGTGATTTAGATCTGGCCTACTGGCCTGAGGTTTGCACATGCCTGCTGTAAATCAATACCATCTGGCCTACTGGCCTAAGGTTTGCACATGCCTCCTGTAAATCTACCATCTGGCCTACTGGCCTAAGGTTGCACATGCCTGCTATAAATCAATACCATCTGGCCTACTGGCCTAAGGTTTGCACATGCCTGCTGTAAATCTACCATCTGGCCTACTGGCCTAAGGGTGCACATGCCTGCTATAAATCAATACCATCTGGCCTACTGGCCTAAGGTTTGCACATACCTGCTGTAAATCAATACCATCTGGCCTACTTGCCTAAGGTTTGCACATGCCTGCTGTAAATCAATACCATCTGGCCTACTGGCCTAAGGTTTGCACATGCCTGCTGTAAATCAATACCATGAACAATTATTCTTACATCAGCAGTAAAATGAGGGAGGAAACATTGCTCTACAAATTATAATTACTGGTATTGCCCTAAAAGTTAAAATTGTGATCTATGGTGGGGGGGGGGGAGTATTTACTAAAGGAGGCCAGTTTGCATTATTAGGACCTTCTCAAAGTCAATGTCCTCCATAGAAATCAGCATACTGGTCAGCAGGGTGTCTGACTGGGTGATATGAAAGAGTACAATTTATAATGGGTAGAAATTTCCATGATGAATATTTCTTGCTGTAAGTTATACAGGTGTGTGATACATTGATTCATGTGTTTGCTTTCTGTTCAAGTACTATGGTACTTTTATTTTTTTTTTTACAGTAGTGGTAATTTGGTGACTGCCATCAGTAAAAAATATACAAAATTATAAATTTAATAATATTAAAAGCATGTTATCTTTATTCATGACAATATAATTAAAAGATATATTATTCCTTTTTATAAAAAAACAGTTTGTTTTGTCTCATATAAAATTAAAAATATAACAAATTTTATTTGAGACAAAATTATATTTATGATGCCTTAATCACATGTGTGAGATGTATGCCAGTGTGTTGGCCAAGTGTAATGTTGTGGAAGATATTTCGGTAAAATCCAATTTTTGGAAAAATGCAGGTAAAACAATGCCCCATTTTATTTACTTACTAGTGTTTTTAATGTGTTAATTGCATGTATTCCTTTGTAAGACTTTGATTCGTTCTTGGATTTTCAGGAAAGCAGTTGTTTTCTGTTCAAATGTGATGTAATTTCTCAAGTTCACTATATATTTTCCCATTTGAAAGCAGTTGCTTTCTGTTCAAATTTGTTGTAATTTCTCATGTTCACTATATATTTTCCCATTTGAAAGCAGTTGCTTTCTGTTCAAATTTGATGTAATTTCTCAAGTTCACTATATATTTTCCCATTTGCTGAATAAGTGTGTGTTATGTTGATTGCCCCTGTCTGATAAATATCTTGCCAGGATGATGGCATTCCACTCAAAGTTTCCTTGCCTATAATATCAGTGTAATAGTAAATTGTAGGCTTCAGTCTCAACACTTTTCCATTTGAATAAACAAGCTCTCTAATAACAGCACAATGTCTTTCATAGGATGTCATCTCTAGTGTTGGCTTAATGATCTCATTTTACTTTCAGTTGTTAGATTTCAGCTTGTACAACAATTAATATGCATAGAGAAAATTTGTTCCACTTTAATTTACTGTCCATTTAATTAGAGGGACGGGCTGTAAGTTTGTTTTGAGCCAAGATCATTTTTGTTGTTTTATCTCAAGATAATTATTTCTTTCAAATAATATAGTGGATATAATATTTATTCCAGCATTGATTGATGAAAAAATTTGAATAAATTGTGCCAGGCTTCTTTCCCAGAACATATCAGTCACTTTGATGGGGTTGTCATCAACATTTAAAGTGTTTTGCTGCTGCAGTTCTTTAATTGAGAACTTAACATGCATGCAGTTACCTTATTGTTTAAAATATTTAAATGGGGTCATCTTATCATTGTGTAAGATATTTGTAATGGCACTTTTGTCTCTTTCAGTATACCTTTGAACCTGACTGAAGGGACCGAGTCGAATACTACTGACATAGCTGTACATCATCGTCAAAAGCGAGGCTTTTTAGACCTGAACTTGAAATTTGTTTTGCAGTCTCCTAGTGTTGATTGGAGAAAGGAGATTGGCACAACTGCAATAGGGGCCTCATTTGGAGTGATCATGAAAAATCTACTGGATCTAGACATTTGTATGGATTATAACATTATCATTGATGATCAGTGTTTTATTGACAATCAGAGTTTTTTTGATGATCAGTGTTTTATTGATGATCAGGGTTTTATTGATGATCAGGGTTTTATTGATGATCAGTGTTTCATTGTACATCATTTTTCTGCAGAATTATTAACACTGCTCAGGTTTACTTTAGCTACTGAGATTCCGCTAAGCAGTTTTGTATTGCACAGAGTTGAATTTCTACCCAAGTGAATCTGGATATTTGTCATATGAAGTTGTGTCATTTTAATGCTTATGTTGCCATGAATTAGTTTTACAGTAGAACCGTTCTTGAAAGACCACCTCTTCTGCCAAAATATAATTATCTCTTCCATCTTACATTTTCCACCTGATTATGGAGTACTTTTATCAGCCCATACCTAACCTCAAATATACCTGACACAGATTGTCATGTTTCTGGAGTTCTTTTTTTTATAGTATGTACAAAAATCATGTGAAATAATCAAAAAATAACTTTGTTTACAAATAAGAAAATTTTAAACTTTCAGGTTTGCTTACATTCAGATACATTTTGCATAGAAAATCATTCAATTTTGGATATTGATATGTTTGTTTTATAGCACCTCTTGAGGGACACATGAAGATTGACGTCCATGATGAAGCATATGCCAGGGTCCATTTGGGGATCCTTAATACAACTGTTGACTTTTTCCAAGCTCGTCTTTGTCTGGGCGGTGGAGTTGAATATAACCTTAACATACTGCAGGTGAGAACTTGTTAAGAATTTCTTTGATACACACTCTAAAGTTATATTTGCTGATAACCCAAAGACTTCTGGTGCAGACATAGTGAAATGTCTTGTTTGGAAAATACTTCAGCCTCAAATACTTTCTTTATCAGTACATTTAATAAATAATTGTATAGATTAAGTACTGCTAACCTTTTGTATTTTTTTAAAACTTTTGTAACATAATATTTGGTAGTACATTAATATAATAGTTGCATTAGAATTTTTAAATAAGTACTTTCTTTGGCAGTGTATATTCTGAATTTGAATATTTGATATTGTTCATTTCAAAGTTAAATGTTTGAGTGTGGGGAAATGTAGGCACAAATAAACTCTTTTGCCCTTTTTTGACAAATTTTTGGGAAATTTCTTGAAAGGGGAGGAAGAAATTTCCTTCTTTGTGTCTTTTTGATCCCACGAGGGTGTGGGGTTTCTCTCCTCAATTCCAGGAGGGTATGGAATTGGATAATGCAGCTTGTGGATCTTTGGCTGCTCAAGTGGTGCTAAGCAAAGAGGATGGTGGCTATTCCACTTCACTTTGGAAGGATGGGAGGTTTGACTCCCCATGAGGAGCTGAGGGATGAGAAAAGCCTATTTTTATTTTTTTATTTGTTAAGATGGAAATACTACTTTCTGAAGGTCTTGAGAAAGCATAGTTTAACAAGGACCTTTTTGACTTTGTGGATACTAATAAGTTTTATGTGAAACTGGTTGAGAGGCTAACTGCCTTTCTTCCTCAGAACTTGTGTTAAAAGTCATTGGTCTTGGAGGACAAGAGAATCCTCTTCAATTTGGAGGTACTGTACAGGGCAGTATCACACCAGGATTTGCTTTTTCTTCCATGTTCCTTAATGGTTGGAGACCTTTCTCAAATGTTTTCCAGGAGATTGCCAGGCAACATAACAGGTGGTCTATTAATTCTCCTTGATTGTTGAGGCAGACCAAACTGCCCCTTTGGATCCTTCTCCCCACGTTTTTCAAACCTTCCTCTCATTCTCCACTTGTTAAATGAGGTGGCTTAAAAGGTAAATAGAGAAAGTTTGTGGACTCTTACCCCATTCACAGCTGAAGGTGCAGAGACCCTTTGGATTGGATGCATCCCCTCTCCTGCCACTTATTCTAATATAAGCATCCCTATCAGTATTTGGTTTGCACTTTTAGGGGTCTGGTTGGGTATCATGGAAGATGAGTGGGTCATTTGTACCTTACTGAGAACATCCTTCTCTCATGGATACCCATCCTCTTTCACCTGTCAAAGCTGATTCAGTCCAGAGAAGAGGTATACACCCTTTTGGAAAAGGGTGCATTAGACCAGGCAGGTAAAGACCTGTTTCTGGCTGTGTGTTCCTGAATTTTCATGGTGTTTTGAGAAAGGCAGAAAATTTCAGCTTATAATCAAATTTGTCCGCATTAAACACATACCTGCGGAAAGAGTAGTTCAGGATGGAGAATACCATTTCAGTCAGGGATATGATAAGGTTGAGAATCTGGGTTGTCTACGTTTACCTTCAGAATGTATGCCTTCACATATCTGTATTTCTTCTCCAGCAGAAATACCCCCAGGTTTGCCTGGAGCAGGTTATTTGTTTAGTTTGAACTCTGCTGTTGGCACTATGACAGCTTTTATCAGGGTGAAATCACAGCAGATTCTTATCCTCCCATATGTTAATGACTGGTTGATGTTCAATATCCACAGCCAGTCCCTCCTGCAAGATTTGTCACTCTATTGGTGCATGGTGAGGTATTCAATTTAATACCATTGTAAGGATTCTGTTAAGGTGGGGTTATGGGGCACTGGATTGCCAAGAGGTTTAAGGCAATTGCCTCGCATACTGGTAGCTATCCTGTGGCTCCAACTATTTTGGTCACCAATATCCTTGCCTTGTTGGTAGATGAATCCAGGTGATTACTATAGACAAAAGACCTTCTGTCACAGCACATCTTCATGGTAGCTCACATTTTCTCCACCTTCACACTTAACTATTATCAAGCAATCAGTATGCAGAAACCATTTTTTGAGTAAAGTTGCATTGCGTGGATAACTAAGACATATTCCACTTACATTCCATATTCACTGTTTGAACTATGGAGTAAAACTTCTTTTGAGAACTTTTCATTTAATACTGTCTTCTAGGTATCTTTGGCATCTGTGTGGAGATGGAATGAGCATTGTGCCTTGTCTGTAGAAAAGGCTGTTTATCATGGTTCAAGTTTTAATTATGAATCAGTTTCATTCCTTAATGAACCTTGGTTCCAGGCAAAGAACCAGCTTTCTTTGGTAGTTCCACTCTTTATCAGGATCTCAGATTCAGTTATATCTTTACAGGCGATGATCAAGATGCACTTAGTTGCCCAGTTAGGGACTTGGATCTATTTGGTCAGTTCAAACTTGAGAAGAAAGGAGCAGAAGTGTTTCTTCCTCTTGTGAGTTTTGTTGGTATTTCAAGATCCACGATTTCCAGTTGGATTACCATGACTATTAGAGAACTTATCAATTCTCACAGGGAGGGATCCTTTCTTTATGAGAGCTAACACGATGAAGTCAGACCTCTATCCATTTCCTGAGGCTATTTTAATCATTCTTCATTGGAGGAATTTTTTGTTGTTAGGAGAGCAACATTTTGTCACTCACATGATACATTCCTCTTATTTTACTTTCAGTCTCAGATGTCACAGGTGTTTGGATCTATTTGGTTGGTTCATATTTGAGAAGAAAGGATCAGAAATGTTTCTTCGTGCCTAATAAGAGTTCTGTTGATATTTCAGTATTCACTATTTCCAGGTGGATTACCCTGATCATTCAAGAGCTTATCAGTTCTCACTTATAGGGATCCTTTTTGAGAGTTCAAACCCCTAAAGTTGAGCCTCGGCCCGCTTCAATCATTTTCAATGGCGATGTTAGAAGAGCTACATTTTGTCATTCATTCTCCTTCATTTACTTTCAATCTCTAGTGCTCCAGAGCAAAAGCATTTTGTTTTCAGACTCTATAATAATGGTTCAGAAAGTGTCCCAACTGTCAGATTGCATTAGGAACACTCATACTGTAAGGGTAAGTTAATTGGTTTATACCAGTTTCTTTACATCTTGAGACTCCGTCCAAACTGGCAATTCAGCAAGGTAATTGTGACATCTTTATATTGCTGCTATTAAAATGTAGTTTTTTTTTAAGGGGAGGGGGGTGAAACTAATTTTTGTTATGTAAGACTTATTTGTCAATAGTGCTAGATTCCTTTCAACCCAGCAGGCCTATACTATGGGAGTTAGACTAAGTCTGTGTTCTTCATGTTCTAGAGTTCTTGAGGTTTTCTATCTAAGCAAGCTCAGGCAATAGTGATATTTACATATTAAATAATTGAATTTAGTTTTACCTGCCTTCCCCACTACATATATGGTTTAAATCCACCTTGAGTGCAGTGAAATATTCTTAATCAATGAGATGCTGCTGAATAGCTTTAATGATAAAATCTTGCAATTTGAGTGATAAAGTCAGGGATCTTAATGCTTCATTCAGATATGATTTTTACAAACTTGCATCCAATATTGTTTCGCTTGTGCACATTTTATGATGCATCACAATGTTTAGGCATGTTTTTTACATTTTTCTCAGCAAAAAGTTGCAATTTAACCTACAAGTTGCAGACATTGCAACAGCCCTAATACAACTATATTATGAAATATGAAAATATTAACTCAATCCATAATTGAGTTAAACAATGTTTTTCATCTCACCACTCTGGAATGTTCATTTTATAAAACAGGTGGTACTCTTTTAAGAATGGTTGCATTTCACAAAAATTCAGATTTTAAAATTTTTTTGTAGGAATTTTCTCCATCTAAAATCATTGAGACAGCCAAACGGTTTGGACAGATTATCCAGGACGTGATCAAGGCAGTAGAAACAGGGGTGGACCTTTTCCGCAGTGTAATCAATGGTGATATCTCCTTGAAAGATATGATTATTGCTTTTGTTCAGGCTTTAGAGGAACTGCCTTCAAAGGTTTGCTATTCTTTATTTAGCTCATCTTACTACATGGTCCTTTGATATTTCCATCATCTGTTGTGGGTTTTTTTCATTTATATTTGCTTTTATTTAAAATTTGTTTTTGATTAATTTATTTTACAACTTTAGAGACTCGTATGTTGTAAGTTCTAATCGTTCACGATTGGTTTTTAAAAAATGTTTTAATTTCCTTTTTTTACAACTTTTAAAAACTTTGTAGTTTGTACATGATTTTACAGGGACCAATGTGGCATCCAGATCTGTAACTACATGCTGATCTGTTTTCCAAAATAGGTGGCATGTCATATGTACTAAGGGAGACAACTCATGACAATCAACCAATGTTACTTGGATAAACCACTGAAATATCTGATCAATCCGCCAAAGTGTAGACCGGGTTAGCATATCAGAACCATGGCTAGTGAATATGTGCCTGGCCTTGACACATGAATTTTCATATTGTAGGCATCTATCTATCTATCTATCTATCTATCTATCTGTCTGTCTGTCTGTCTGTCTGTCTGTCCACACTCACAAAGTGTGACCCTGTTATAATGCGGTAGTAGGGACCCAAAGAACCCGACCGCGTTATAGACCGAACTGGGTTCTAAGCAACCACGTCAGTTAGCTGAAAAAAATTGCAGGGGTTGGGGAGTGGGTAGGTAATAAATGCGGGCGGTAAAATACATGCTTCATCGGCAGTTGCCATCTTAAATTGATGCATATTAGATGAGAAATACACCTTTAGCGAAGACATATAATATTTTACTTTATTTAGAGAATCACGAATTGGTACATATACGTGAATACTGTTTATATATACATGTCTAATGTATAGCATGAATAGAATATCAACACAGTGTACTCACCTATGAACCTCATCATATACATTGATCCACAAAACAAGTGATTCTATCGAAAATATGCACACACACAGCTTTAAAATATTCAATAATTTTGTCACAGGTCATATTGGCCGGAATTCAGTGGATAAACATAGTACACTCGTATAACGAATGACAAAGCACATTTACTTTTCAGTACATGCGAATTCGGTAAAAGTTTGTTTGCGTTTTAAGCTGCCATTGGTAGCATTCGTATGCATAAACGTTTTCCCAACAAAAATGAAACTTTCACAGCACAGTTAAATTCTGCCATTAAATTTAATAACCTGGTTCAAATTCCTCTTAAATCGTCAACCGTTGTGTCAACTGTCCCAGGGATACCACTACGTATTGCATTATTCAATGCTCAATCAGTAGGATCACTGGAAAAGCGCACAGAAATAGTTAATTTTATCAACGACCAGAATATCAACGTCTTCTTCATGACAGAAACATGGTTACAATCGTCAGGTGATGAACCTAAGTGTGGGGATTTAACACCCAGTGATTACTCCATCAAGTCATTCCCCTGCAACTCTCGCGGAGGTGGAATTGCTGTAATTACAAAGAATTCCATGATCAAATGCCTTAAGTACAACACAACCTTCAATTTCTGCCACACATTGTTTGAACTAGTCCAAATAACGCTCACACTGGAACAAAGGTCAGTCCATTTTTTCTGTCTCTACCGCCCTCCTCCTAGTAGAAAAAACAAGCTGACTGAATCTCTCATTTTGGAGCAGTTTCCAAATCTTCTGGAGTATGGAAATTCAGTAGGTGGTAACCTAATTATTCTTGGAGATTTCAACTTTCACTTGGACTGTCCTGGAAAACCATACACATCAAAACTCCTAGATTCCATTCATGTTTTCAATCTTATACAGTCAGTTAACCAACCCACCCATAAACTTGGTCACATTTTAGACTGGTTTCTTTATAGACCTGATGATAATATTCTGCAATCCACCCTTGTATCCCACGAACTTGCATCAGATCATCTCTGCATTGTATGCCATCTCAACATTTCAGTCCCTAACCCTCCACCTCTATTTGCTACTAAGAGAAACCTCCGTATGATAAATAGAACCAAATTCATGCATGACATCCAAGAAATCCTAACAACTTTATTACATCCAACAGTGGAACAACTTGATCACTGTCTGTGTTCATTGCTTGAAAAACATGCCCCAGCCACCAAATGCAGAGTACCAATAAAAAAGTGTTCTCCATGGTATAGCAGTGTTAGGGATCAGCTTCGCACTGCTAAAAGACATTGCTGAACAGCAGAGAGACTTTGGCTTTCCACCAGACTCACTATTCATAAAGAAATCTATGAAGCCGCTAAGAAGAATGTCACATAGTCCATATAGCCAAATTATCCCACTACAGTACTAATATCATGGAGAGTTCCAGCTGCAAGGAGCTCTTCACGATAACTAACAAACTAATGTCAAGGAACAAATGTACACCACTTCCAACAACCTTCTCTCCAGTAGACCTTCCGGACCAATTTGCATATTTCTTCTGTAACAAAGTACAAACCATTAGAGATTCGCTTAACAGCACAATTTCAACTGACTTGTCACCATACAGTTATGATGCAGAATTTCAGCGATAACCATTAGGAGCATTTGAACCTGTTTCTTTTGATTTAGTATGGACAGTCGTGATGAAAAGTGCACCAAAGTCTTGTGAACTTGATCCAATTCCGACATCACTGCTGCTTGAGTGCTTAGACCCAATATTGCCTTCACTCACTGATGTTATTAATATCTCTCTCTCATCAGGGAATTCCCATCATTTTTCAAAACTGCCATCGTAAAGTCTCTGCTGAAGTAACCAACACTTGACCATAATGATTTATAGAACTACCACCCAGTTTCTAATATCCCATTCATATAAAAAATCTTAGAAAAGGTTGTTCTAACCCAACTTGTATCTCATTTGAATTCAAACAGTCTTTTTAGCAATGTACAGTCTGCATATCACCCTTGCCACAGTACGGAAACTACTCTTCTGAAAGTATTTAGTGACATTCTCTCTGCTTTGGATAGTGGAAAGATTACAGTCCTCACTCTCCTGGATTTATCTGCAGCATTTGACACAATAGACCATGATATCTTACTGCACCATCTCCAGCATGTATTTGGCATCCAGAATATAGCCTTACAGTGGTTCAAGTCCTACTTTGCTAATGGAATACTTTCCAGCCCAGTTGACGTATGTTGTGGTGTTCCACAGGGATCTGTTCTTGGACCTGTTCTTTTCATTCTATACACTCAGCTGCTCTCAAGTGTCATAGATCATCACCCAGTGTCACACCAATTGTACGCTGATGACATTCAAATATACAAGTCTAGCCACCCAACTGAAGTTGATGCTACCATCCATGGAGTAGAAAGGTGCATTTCTGATGTGAAATCATAGATGACATGTAACAAGCTGCAGATGAATGATGATAAAACTGAGGCTATTCTGATCACAGCACAAAGACTTTCTCATTCACATCCTTTACCACAGACAATAAATATCAGCAACACCAACATTAAATTCTCACAGTCAATACAAAACCTAGGTGTTAGTCTAGAGAGTACTCTCACATTGCACCAACATGTCATGAACATATGCAAGGCTGCTTATCTTGAACTGAGACGCATCACTTTCATTCGTAAATATCTTTCAGTTGATGCCACTAAAACACTTGTGTATTGATTAGTACTTTCAAGACTGGACTATTGTAACTCAATTCTGTCTGGTTCATCACAATATTTACTCCAGAAACTTCAAAAAGTTCAAAACACAGCTGCACGGATCATCTTTAGAGTACCTTGATCAGAGCACACCTCACCACTGCTCTGTACCCTACACTGGCTATAGATTCGATACAGAATTAAACACAAAATTTGTTCACTGTGCTATGTTTCAATGACAGACTCCAGTCCAACATTCCTATCCAGTCTCACCCATGTGTAATCGTCAGCTAGATACTTACACTCTTCTTCTGACAATTGTATACTCATTGTTCCCATGGTGAAAACAAAGTCATATGGACAACGTTTTTTTGCATACCATTACCCGGCGACGTGGAACGAATTGCCCATTGAAATTAGACACAAAGACACAGTAGTCCCTTTTAAGAGTGCTCTTAAAACTCACCTGTTTCGACTGCAAGGACAAACTTAGAGACCTAATCATGTTTTGTATCTTACATGTTTTCAGCATGTTTTTATGTTTTCCAATTTCATTGTTTTTGTCATTTGTTTTTCTGTAGTGTAGTCATATTATTGATGGTTATTATTATTATTATTATTATTATTATTATTATTATTAACGTGTTCCAGTCATGTTGGAAAATACAAAAATCCATCAGATTTCATCACTTTTATTTAAGTTTGGTACTGACATCCTAAAAGCTCTTTGTTTCTTTTTTTGTTGTTGAAAGATTGTAGTCGGCTTTCTTTGATGACGGGTGCATGCATTATTGAAGTCACCACTAAAGGATAGCTTTGGAGAACCAAGCCCATTTCTTACTGTGGCGGCAACATCAAAAAATTGTATTGCATGATTGAGACAAATTTTTTTTCCATTTGCTGAGTACGTTTTCATAACAATCAATGCTTCAGAAGTAATGTTTCCTTTGAAATTTTAGCAAACTATTTTATCTGAATGCATTTTTAAAAGTGAAGTGGTCATGGTTTGATCAATTGTAGACTAGTTACAGTTCTTCCAGCCTACTGAATAGACTACAAGATATTTTTTTTAAATTATTTTTTTTTTACATTTGTGGTAGCGGAGTGATGCTGCTTGCACTCATGCGTCAGAAATTTAACAGAGGGTCAACATATGATAGAGACGCATGTGCTCTGGTCTGATGACAAGGATTATTACAAAAAATGTGGGTGTTCTGAAGGATTTAATTCTGAATGGAAAGAAGAGGAATTTTACCTACCATCCACATACAAATATCAGTCTAAGTAAATATATTAATTACTAGCGAGCGGCTGAAAATCCAACAAAGATAGATTATGAAACAATGCTTTGTTCGGTTGATCTCCGCTACCAGAAATGTCATCAAGCAGATATCTCAAAACATACTCATGCTCGATGTCAGCATAAGCGGATTATGATGTAACAATACACTGTTAAGATGGTTTGTCAGTATAGACAAAGAAATTGCTTATGTAACAATAGATACATTTCAGTGCATTTGATATCAAGTTTGCAGTTACCTTTCATGGGGCCTCTGAATTTCTCCACTCCAAACCAATGGTTGTATATACAAGTTTAAACAACCAACAATGTAACCAATAAAAAAAAGTCGCCAGATGGTGTATTTTGCTGCCAATAAGGAAAATAAAATCACAAATTGCGACATTGGCGAAGCCCTATATGATCCTAGAATAAACATTTTTCACTTTATTTTTCATGCTTTCTGCTTGATTGTATATATATGCAGTGAAAAAACCACATGTAGGTTATTGTTTGTGCAATGATTGTATATAGAATTAATTGAAGACAATCACAAAGACAACTTACTGGCTTTACTCATGGATCAGTAACAAGTAACATTTCCGATAATGTTTATTTTGGCATAACACTTTACGAACCTGGTGAAATTGTTAAATTTCAGAAGCTAAGATCGTATTTGATTCGAATTCATACTAGAACTCTTCCCCAAAATGATAATAAATGTTTTACACACTATTTCTCGTACTTAAAAAAAACATTAAAATACACATACATGTAATCAAAATTGCAGGAACTATGCCACGATTGTATTATATTCAAATTCATACGTGATCTCTTACCATAATGAAAATGAACTTTGAACCCAAAAATATTTTTTCATGTGTGAATAAATATACGAAATTTCAGGAGCCATGCCACAACCGTGTATTAACCGAATTTGCGTTATAGCTGGGTTGCACTGTATATATACTCACACACACAGTAGTCTCCCTCTTGAACGACCCCCCTGACCAGCTGCCACCCACTTTTTATGGCCAGAATCCATTGGCATCAACGACTTTGTAATCAAAAGTACCCCTCAAGAATGACCGCCCCTCTAATGCGACCAGTGGCCAGCATATTAATGCAAAAATGTGAAATGATCCCCGCATGAGCGCCCACTTTTTTCTAAATGTATCCATAATTAAATCATATCAGTAGTATTAAGATTTTCTCCATCGTCGATACATGTCTCCCAATGTCAAGTTTCCATTACTGAAAGATGTGTTGACTAAACATAGGCTAAAAATAGATTATTGGTATTAACACACAGAGAACCTTGGACAAAATAGGGTACCAGACAAAGACCGAAAAATCGTGTGACATCACATTTTACACTTCCTTTACAAAGAAGGCATTTTGTCCACTCCACAGAAGTTTCTTCTGCATCATTGAATCGCATACAGTTAGGAACATCTGAATAAATCACTACCAAAATTAACATGTCATCAGGTAAATGGAGACATATTATTTTAGAAGAAAGTCTGTTATTCTACTCATTGACATTGGGTAAGGTGCAGAGGTGGGAATTGCCAATCAATTTTATGTAGAAAATACTCCAAAACAAAATTTTATGTTGTAAAGACTTGAATAAATTTAACTGATAAGGAGGTTATTCAGCGGCAGTGGGAAAATGGAGCAGATGGAAAGAAAATTGTATATGTACCAAGATTTAAATGACGCTTCAGAATGGTTTTGCAATGTGGATGACAACAATACATGCTTGCATATCATGCTTACACCAAGAATAAGAACTGTTAAATTAAATCTATATTCATTAGGTGGATTGTGGGTCAATTAACCCTTTATACCATCTCATACATTTAGAATATAAACCTTGAAAAGAAGAAGAAAATGACGGCTCAGTTAAGGAGTTAATTATTGGTATTCATTGGAAGATAATCCTTTTTTTTTACTGTACTGTGCAATTACAGGTAATGAATGTGAAGAAAAAAGCATTGGATGTGATGAAGAAGTTGGGACAGATTGATGAAGAGGAACTCCCAGAATTTGTTCGTCCTCTTCGTAACCTTGTGGTGAAGGTGACCACTCTCTACAATGACATCCATACAGATGTCATGACATTCTACAATGTATGTATTTCAGGAATAGATTGAAAGCCTGTACATATCCTGATAAAAATAAATAATAAAAAACCTACTTGAAAAATAAGGCAAATTAAAAGTCTTGAAATTAAGTCACTTGAGACATTTTATTCTTATCTAGTTTAAAATGAATCATCTCAAGACTAAAAACCAATAGGTCCAAGTAAAAGTATTGTTATATCTTCTTAAACATATCATAATTTTCATAAAGATTAATGTCTACTTTATATTTTACTGATGTATCAATCTTGTTTTTGTTGACACTATTTTGTATTTTTTACACTAATTTTGTTTTATCGATGCATTCATGTTTGTAAATTTACATGCATTGATATGATGTTGCTTTATTGCGTGTCCTTGTCAAAGATGAGGCACAAATAATGTTTTAAGTACAACTATCAGATTTTTGATAATCATATAATAGTGTCTGATATAGTTAGATAAAATGAATCACCTTTGATTTGATCTGCCACTGGCACAACATTACAAAAAATTTACTTTGAAATGTGTCACTTGATGTAAACACTGTTGATTAATTAGCCTATTTGTTTAAACTATCTGTAATTCGTACCTATGCTTGCATTTCACACATGCCGAAGCTATTTCCAGACCAGGGGTTACAATCTAACCTCACACATGCAGTTGGGATTTGGTAACTGCCTGACCATGCATGGAGTAATTTTAACTTTTATATTATTTAATTTAGTGTAAAAATAAAATCTTTGATTTTGTTAGTTTTCAAAGTATAGGCGTTTTGTTTAATGAATAATTTTATTTAAATGTAGTAAAAATTCATGGCCAGGAAAATATTTCAATTTCAAGAGGATTTTGATTTACTGATATTTTGGTCTTAGAGGGTTTTCCTGTATGTATAGATCTCTCAAAAACTTGTAGAAGTCCAGAAGCATAAGTAATGGCAAACCAAAGGACCTGTGAAAATTAGGAAAGGATGCACAGAAACAGTGAGAAGTTATGGTGGAGGCATATTAAATGGTTAAATACACATTTTAAAATGACTTTGGAAATAAATACACTAAATTTATAAATTTTAAAATGACTCTGGAAATAAATACACTAAATTTTATAAATTTTAAAATGACTGGAAATAAATAAACAAAATTTTATAAATGTTAAAATGACTGGAAATAAATACACTAAATTTTATCAATTTTAAAATGACTCTGGAAATAAATACACTAAATTTTATCAATTTTAAAATGACTGGAAATAAATACACTAAATTTTATAAATTTTAAAATGACTCTTGAAATAAATATACTAATAAATTTTAAAATGACTGTAAATAAATACACTAAATTTTATAAATTTTAAAATGACTCTGGAAATAAATGCACTAAATTTTATCAATTTTAAAATGACTGGAAATAAATACACTAAATTTTATCAATTTTAAAATGACTGGAAATAAATACACTAAATTTTATCAATTTTAAAATGACTGTAAATAAATACACTAAATTTTATCAATTTTAAAATGACTGGAAATAAATACACTAAATTTTTAAATTTTATAATGACTGGAAATAAATACACGAAATTTTATAAATTTTAAAATGACTCTGGAGATAAACAAAATTTTATAAATTTTATAATGACTCTCAAATTAAATACACTAAATAGTTTTGCCTAGCAAAGTTATTTGCTTTTCTGGATAAATTACTTATATTATCAAGATACCGACTCTTTGAAAAATCATTACTGTAGGAGATTTAAGTTTACATCACCAGTAAAAACATTGCATATTCACTGACTTTTGCATACATATGGTTGCCATGTAAATGTAGATAGTCTTGTATTATTGTTGAATGACAAAAAAACAAGAATCTCTTTAGTTAAAAAACCAATGTGCATTTAGTTAGGAAAACAACATTGACACTTGAAGTTGTTATTTTGTTTTATTAGTAAAATATTGATGCTGTGATTTCATTGCAAGTAAAAGTGAAATTTTTTGTTCATCCTTGGATAAAACACAAGTTTTAAGTTCATTACAGGCTTTGGAATTTAATTCTCAATAATGATCTGTGTCTGTGAACTAGGTTTTTCATGCACCATGCATGCCATTCTATTGAATCCCTTGTTGTTCTTGATCACATTTGTGAATGAATAGGTTAAACCTCAGAATTACAGTATATTCTAGGCTGATTCCAGCTGAAGTAGACTGTGCTAGACTGATATCAACATTTCAGTATATTCTAGGCTGATTCCAGCTGAAGTAGACTGTGCTAGACTGATATCAACATTTCAGTATATTCTAGGCTGATTCCAGCTGAAGTAGACTGTGCTAGACTGATATCAGCATTTCAGTGTATTCTAGGCTGATTTAGACTGATATCAGCATTTCAGTATATTCTAGGCTGATTCAAGCTGAAGTAGACTGTGCTAGACTGATATCAGCATTTCAGTATATTCTAGGCTCAGCCTGATTCCAGCTGAAGTAAAACTGTGCTAGACTGATATCAGCATTTCAGTGTATTCTAGGCTGATTCCAGCTGAAGTAGACTGTGCTAGACTGATATCAGCATTTCATTGTATTCTAGGCTTATTTAGACTGATATCAGCATTTCAGTGTATTCTAGTCTGATTTAGACTGATATCAGCATTTCAGTGTATTCTAGGCTGATTCAAGCTGAAGTAGACTGTGCTAGACTGATATCAGCATTTCATTGTATTCTAGGCTGATTTAGACTGATATCAGCATTTCAGTGTATTCTAGGCTGATTCCAGCTGAAGTAGACTGTGCTAGACTGATATCAGCATTTCAGTGTATTCTAGGCTGATTTAGACTGATATCAGAATTTCAGTGTATTCTAGTCTGATTCCAGCTGAAGTAGACTGTGCTAGACTGATATCAGCATTTCAGTATATTCTAGGCTGATTCAAGCTGAAGTAGACTGTGCTAGACTGATATCAGCATTTCAGTATATTCTAGGCTCAGCCTGATTCCAGCTGAAGTAAAACTGTGCTAGACTGATATCAGCATTTCAGTGTATTCTAGTCTGATTCCAGCTGAAGTAAAACTGTGCTAGACTGATATCAGTATTTCAGTATATACTAGGCTGATTCCAGCTGAAGTAGACTGTGCTAGACTGATATAAGCATTTCATTGTATTCTAGGCTGATTCCAGCTGAAGTAGACTGTGCTAGACTGATATCAGCATTTCAGTGTATTCTAGGCTGATTCCAGCTGAAGTAGACTGTGCTAGAATGATATCAGCATTTCAGTGTATTTTATGCTGATTTAGACTGATATAAGCATTTCAGTGTATTCTAGGCTGATTCCAGCTGAAGTAGACTGTGCTAAACTGATATCAGCATTTCAGTGTATTTTATGCTGATTTAGACTGATATCAGCATTTCAGTGTATTCTAGGCTGATTCCAGCTGAAGTAGACTGTGCTAAACTGATATCAGCATTTCAATGTATTCTAGGCTGATTCCAGCTGAAGTAAGACTGTGCTAGACTGATCCCAGTATTTGAGTGTATTCTGGGCTGATAGTAAATCTATGCAAAGCTGATACCCCAATAAGAGTATATTCTTTGTTGGTCCCAGATTAGTGGCATTGAGCTAGACTCATCCCAGCATGAAAAAAGTATTCTGATTTTCTTTCCTATTTAAAATTGTACGAGAACTGTATTAACTGGATATGGCCTTTGTTATTAGTATAACGTGAAATTGGGGAAAATAAACCATCTTTGAAAACAACCCCATCAGAAAGTAATAAAACAAATACAACGATAACCCAATGACACACCCCACCATGGAGGTACCAATGGACAGTGTTGGGAGCTGTGGCAGGTCAGCAAAAGATCAGTAAGAGATAGTTGGATGTAAGGACTCCCAACTTGAGCACTAAAGAATTAAATTATGCTAAAAATTAAACCAGGTTTCAATCATAATACACAAGCAGCAGTGAGCAGATAAAAATAAAATATATTGTATTGAAAAATTAGTCTGTAAAAAATATGTTTGATTTTGTAGAAATGCTAAAGCAAGGGAGCAATATGCTTGCTAGGAAAGATGGAGAATGTACGTAGAGGAGTCAGACATAGTTTTCCTATAGGTTTTACTATCTTTACTTGAAACGAATCAGGATTATGAGTTTTTATCCAATCGGTTAGGGTGTTGGAGTGGTAGGTGTGTGTGACTTTTGGGGTAGATGGGATGGAGGAGACATGGTAATTGTTATATAATGTCCTATTAAATTATTGTTTCCATGACAACACAGACTCTGATGGAGACCGTGACCATAATTATTCCCCAGGCTGGAGCACAGATTTGGAAGAGTATGGAAAGTATTATTAATGGTTTTGGTGACATCACAAAAGACCCCAAGATAGCCTTAGCCACCATTGCAAAAGCAGTTGTGGAGTAAGTATAGTTCATCATTAATTATCTTAAAACATTTTAGATTTAAAAAGTTGTATAATTTTCTTTAGAAAATAAGTACTTCATGTTTCAAGCTGCTCAGGTGGCCATATGGTTAGTGTGTCTGCTTTGTATTTGGGCGGTCGCATGTTTGATCCCTGGCTGAGTCATGCCAAATACTTTTTAAAATGGTACTACCAGCTGCCTCACTTGGCATTCGGCACTAAGAAGTCAGTGTTAGGACCGGACAGCTTGGTGTCAGGATAATGTGACTGGGTGGGACATCATGTTACATGTCTGAGGCATGATGCCCCAGTGCTAGACATTAATATAAACTGTCACACTGCAGACATTGTAGCGATATGACTGAATTTTGTTTAAAGCTGTCTTAAAAATCCAAGTATCACACACACATAAGACTCTCTCACACACACACACACACACACACACACACACACACACACACTTAATGCTTCCTGTGGGAGATGCATTTTCGTTGACTGTCTTGACATCATGTGATTTGTACATTAAGCGAGTGCACTTTCAAGATGTTATAACAAATTTATATGGCATCACAATATTTCAATGCAGAAACATAGATGAACTTAACATTTTTAAATTATAGAACATTATCGTGAAGAAGAAATTTTATGAACCAGTAAACTTACTAGTTTGATCTCTTCACTTTTTATTCAATATCATGAATAAACCAGAATAGCTTGTTGAATGGTGTTTTCTGTTGTTTCTCAGCTGTCAAGTAGTACAGATCTTTTATTGCAACTCTTTCCAGATGACTTTGAGGATTTTGCCATAAAACTTTACATACACACACACACATGCATGCATGCACACATCATAAGGTCTACATGGTTCTAAATGAAAATTGTTCCGCCCAGTTTTCCAGGATGGCTATTCTTTGAAAACTTTTTCATTTTGACGTGATGGGCATATTAACATGAAGACTTTTTATGATGTATTGTTCAACTTTAAAAAAAAATAGTGCTAATCGGACATCAAATATGGCATTCCTTGCAGCCATTTTAAGATCATATCTCAGCTGTTTCTTACTGGAGAATCCTGTTGAACAAAACTTTTCATCTGAAGACTTCTTATGATGTCAAGTTGGTTTTGAATGGTCCTGACATCAACCATAAATACCACTGGATTTCACACAAAAAAATCTTCATATTAACTATTATGGTGTTGATCTTCCATGCAACATGGCTGTCATGTTGGCATCTTTAGATGCTGTTACTGCTACTTCTTTAAAATGGATGGTATATTTGCATAGGGTGTTCATGAAAAGATATTGGATGCTTGTCTAGAATGAAAATTATGCCAATCTTGAATCCTATATAACTCCACTATGGCCATCTTGAAAATCTTGTGATTGCTACTCATCTTTAATTTGGTCATCTTGACATACAGTTTTCCTGTTGTCTGTTTTTTTTTCTTCTAAATGAAACCAGTGTTGATCTTACATGCCATTTTGATATCATGTTCGTCAGCTTGAAAATCTTGTTCTTGTTCAAAAATGCCAGAGACTGATTCAGTACTCAATAATTCAAAATGAAACAAGAGAAAATTCTTTTTGGTCAGTAGAGTGTCAGTCCTCCCTTCAAGGTATTCTTGTTTTGTAAATGGTTTTGTTTGTATTTTTCAGCATTTATTTATCAGTGAAACAGTTACTGGATGCTAAAAACAAGACGATGGAGGCATGCTTCTTTCTGAAAGGTGACATGACATTTTTTAATTTTTTTTGTCCCTAGTAAGTAATGTAGCCCATCTGTCTTTTTATTCATAATTATTTTAGTTTCTGGAGCATAACTCTTGCACCTTTCACATTCTTTCTACCCAAAATAGTACATAAGTTGTACAGAGGTGCATTTTTCATGTTTATGATTTTCAAAATTAGGAAATTAACCCAACAAGTTTGATGCTCTTAAGGTCGCATTTATTTATTATTTATGGTTATCAAAATGTTTTCATGCCTGCAAGTCTCTCACACCTTCTAGTCTGTCATCAAGCTAATGATAACCATAACGGTTGAAGTTTGTTCTTAAATATATGTATATTTAAATATTCTGTCTATCACCTTTAGATGAGAAGCCATATTGGTGGGATGTTTCTGCACAATGGGAAGAGATTTCAACACTCACTTCTGAGGCTGCTATTAGTCTGGCAAACGGAGGACCTCAGTGGTTTCTAAACACTTATTTAGATGGTGAGGATCCTGTGGCAAAATTCACGAAAGGCAAGACCAGTATGGTAGGTAGTATTTGTGGTAAACTTTCTTCAGATATGTTCCCCAATCTACTATCTCACAAATCCAGCCCTCACAGACAAAAAGATATTAGTATCCTTTGGCTAGTTTTAGTATTAAAGGGATGAAATTTTGTTTTTGTGTGAAAACAGAATTCATAAGGAAGTTGTCTCCCTTTGGATATAATGCTTAGTGCCATATCTCATAGTTTGTCAGTTATATGTCAGAGGTATAGTTCATTATAGAAAGGCGAGTTCCTGAGTTTGTAGCAAATTTAAATCCCTGAATTGGAACTCAGATTTCCACAAGGATGAGAAGAAGCTTAACTGTTTCTTCTAATGAAATTATGGCATCAATATTTTAATAATAGAACAATAAAACAAAAACAGAGTTTCCATTTTGACAATTGTTTCATAAAATGCCCTAGTTTTTTAACATTAGGAATATTATTTGGTTAGAAATCAACAACAACTACAAAAAGCACTGATATAATACCAAGTGTTTTCATATACACATGGACAGCTCTAGTGGCATAAATTGTTAGAGCATCCACCTTGGACCAGAGGTTGCATGTTCAGATGCTGGCTGAGTCATACCAAAGACTTAAGAAAAATGGTAATCACAGATGCCTTGCTTGGCGCTTAGCATTAAGAATTTAGTGTTGGGAATGGTCAGCCTGGTGTCAGGATATTGTGAATGAATTGGGCATGATGTCACATGGCTGTGGCATGAAATCCTAGTGCTTGACATTTAAACTGTTACACTGTAGACATTGTAGCGATATGACAGATTGTTAAAGCTCTGTTAAAAATATTTTAAAAAATCAAAGACAATATACAAACATTGTTTGTTAAAGAATCTTGGGGAAATGTTATTAATGATTTTCAGAGGTTGGGTATCTTGAAAATAAAAGTAATTTATCCAAATAAGCCAATAACTTCATTAGGCAAAATAATTTGGCAATTATTCCCAATGCAATTATGAAATGAATATTTAGCCAATTAAAAGCTCCATTACCTCCCCTGGTTTTTTTTTCTATGTCCACAGTGGATGGTATCCCCTTCTTGACTTTTTAATTCCATTGGTTACTTGTGCCATCACTTATAGAACAGTTTACATTTTAGGATCCTGTTGTGTGCAGTTTATTGAGGGATAGCTGTAGCACTGGGAGCATGATGATAAGCATTGTCACTAATAGCAACCTCCCCCCCCCATGACTTTTGCAGCGAATTTTACTCTCAAATAGGTGGAGTGAAATTCATGCTTTGTTTGTTGGAAAGATTTCTTTTGGTTCATTGTTTACTTTGATTTGGTCTTCTTTTCCAACCAATGTTTTTACGTATAACCTATTGTTTGGCTCTAAATAGCCTAAAAGTTCTGGTGTACAATGTACAATCAATCAATCAATCAACCAATCAATCAATCAATCTTTGCCAACCTGATTTTCTGTATAAAAATCAGTTACCTATGGTTCATACAGAAATCTCCAAAAGAATTTGTATTCTCTGCTGAGGATGATAAATCCAGACATAGTCCTTTGGCTAGGTGGATCTTTACATTTCTATTAGTCGGAATCAAAAGAGAAGAAGAGGTTTAGTTTTCTCCCTCATGAATGTACATCTGATATTTTGACATCCACTATCTTGAGGTGGATTATGTGGACTCCTGAAAAAGCTTATCAGTAAAAGAAAATCTTTGGATGATGTCAGGAAAGCTGCCTGCTGACAATGTGACTACACTCTATCATCATATTCCCTTTGATACAGTGTCACACAATTGAATGAGGGCATTTTATTTTAGTCCAACTGTATCAGCCCAATAAGTGTTTGAGTCATCCTTAAGTTTTAAGGATCCTTCTGATAAAAATGATGAGTTCACATGGAAGCTGATTTTTTGCCGTCAAGCTTCCATGGGCATGGTACACCCAGCAATGCAGTAATAGCAGATAATATGTTACTGCTGTTAATGTAGATTTGAGGTGGGTAAACTAAGTTTAATTAATACTTATTTTCTGTAATATCCTCTAGTCTCAGTCCAAAATCAATGTTATCAAAAATTGATTGATTTGAAATTTTTTAATTAAGCATAACTTCTATTTTAAAATACAACATTGATAATACTAAATCAGCAGAACTTGATATCATTGACCTAAGACTTTTGAAAGCAGCATCACCTGTTATTGCAGAGACAAATGGCATTCATATATAATCATGCCCTGAAGATGGGTACATTTATTTAATTTTTTGAATTTTATTAATTTTTCAGAATATTTGGGAGTATGGAATCAGTTTTAGGCACTGTTGAATAGTTATGTATATACATAATGAATCCAGCTTTAATCTGTTGTATGTTAAATGATAATGACTTAAATACCACTTTTTAACTGTCTGTCAACCTTGTTACAGGTTGATATAAAGATACAGGTGGTTCAGGACTTGAAGGAAATAATGGATGAGCTGTTGGAGCCATTTGACACCTTGAGAGGAATGGCTGATCCATTCATCAAATATTTCCAGCAGATTTTTAAGATTGTAAAAGACATCAAAGATGCATACAACTCCCTCAAGGAAGGGTAAGTGTTGCTGTGTTTATTTTACCTTGCCAGTGGTTAAGTGAGTATATGCTATAGCCTTGTGTCTATGATACAGCTTAGTGGTTGAATGTGTAACCATATTAGGAATCATATTTTTGGCAAGATTTTGACATGTACTTAGATGAGTTGGATTATGAGCGACATTGATCTTGTATCTGATTAAATGAGCTTTTGGAAATTCTAGAAGTGTATTGATGCATACTAATGAGGTAATATTGATGTATATTAATAATTTAATATTAATGCATGCTAATGAGGTAATATTTATGCATACTAATGAGGTAATATTGATGCATGCTAATGAGGTAATATTCATGCATACTAATGAGGTAATATTGCATTTGATTGGTTGAGCTTAAGAAAAACAATACTCTAGAGGCCAATCAGATTTGTGTCAGATTTGCTTTGCAAGCTAGATCTCAGATGACTTTGATTATGAACAACATCCATACATATCAATGAGGTAATCTTGCATCTGATTGGCTGTATTTTAGAACACTCAGGTGGCAATACATCTAGTCAGATTTGCTATGCAAGCTAATATTATCAAAAATCTCAAATGACTTTCATAATGAACAACATCCATTCATATTAATGAGGTGATCTTGCATCTGATTGGCAAAGCATGTGAACACATTGGAGGCCATATTTCTAATCAGAATTTGATGAAATCTGTTCATTGAATGCGACTCAACAAGAAAGTGTTGTATGCAGAGTTATTCTCTGTGAAATTCCACATCAATTCTGTCTGGACATGTTTAGAGATAGTGGAGGTTTTTCCTTAATCCTCACTACCCTCCCTCAAACTGCCGTGAAGCATGGGGAATTTAAAATTCTCATGAGCTCTACTTTAGGAGACGAATTCTCTAAATTCACTCTTATTTGTAAGGTTACAGTTGTCAAGGATGTCATGGTTATGAATATAAAATTCCATTGGTTTATATAGAGAATATAGGACCCCTTCCTAATGCAATCTATGTAATACAGAATACAGTCATCCCTCGCCACTTCACGCTTCAACTTTCGCGGCTTCAATCTATCGCGTTTTTTTTTAAGTGCCAGATGCAGCTGCTCGACCACTCCTTGTGTGTGGGCAAGAACTTTTTTCCAAAACATCAGGTGTGGTGAAACCAAGCCAATCAGAGCATGCTGTTCACTGATTGGCTATCCTATCCTCTTCCTATCCTGGCCACTGATTGGCTCAGACTCACGCAAGTTTGTTTCTCTCATACACGCTTCTACATCGTTACGCATCGGAAGCATCTTTGCTCTTGTAAGTGTTTGTGATTTCTGAGGAAACGAAGTGCGTTGTGACAAGTGGTCATAAGTTCATAGTGAAAACGGAGTCTGCCATAGCCATTTGGATCAGCGAAAGCTGCAAGAAAAACATTCTGTTTGATTCCCTGGTCATCTGAGAGAAGGCGATACAGCTCTATCAGTGCTTTACAGTGGATGAACCTCAACCAGGACCCTCTTCTGCAACATTCATGGATTTCACGGCAAGCAAGGGTTGGTTTGAGAAGTTCCAGAAGAGGTATCATCTGAAGAGTGCCTTTCTCCATGGAGAAGCTGCCTCTGCTGACCAGCCTGCAGCAGAAGACTATGTGAACAACACGTTCCCGAAGATCCTTGAGGAGGGAGAGTATCATCCAGAACAGGTGTTCAATATGGATGAAACAGGACTGTTCCAGAAAAGAATGCCTTCCCGGACATTCATTTTCAAGGATGAAGCCAAGGTCAGTGGCTTCAAGGCGTACAAGGATCGCGTGACTATCATTATGTGTGGAAATGCTGAGGGATTTTTGCTCAATCCTGCCCTTATCTACAAAGCCAAGAACCCTAGGGCCCTGAAGAATAAAAACAAGAACTTGCTGCCAGTGCATTGGATGCACAACGTCAAGGACTGGATCATGAAGCAGCTGTCATTGGACTGGTTCCATGAGTGCTTCATGCCCCAAGTCAAGCTATATCTCTTACTTTAGTTTAATGTCCTTCTCCTCATGGACAACGGTGGAGGTCATGCGCAAGACCTATCCTACGATGGCGTGCGGATTGAGTTCCTTCCTCCCAACACCACTTCGCTGATCCAGCCCATGGATCAACGCATTATTCACGTGTTCAAGGCCCTCTACATGCGAAACACCTCATCTAAGGCATGGACCTTGAGGAGAACTTCTTGCTGAAGGAGTACTGGCGGCAGTATACCTAGCCCAGCTGCTGGGAGGAGAAGGTTCGCGGATATGACCCGCGATGATGTGGATGAGCTGCTGGAGATGCATTCGGATCCCTTAACTGATGAGGATCTGGTGGAGATGACTAGGTCTGAGAGTGAGGAGGAGGAAGAGCAGCAAGAGGTTCCTGGGGGTCAGGAGGAGGAAGTTAGCCTTACAAGTCATGAGAACTATTAAGGAAGTACAGGACATGATTGGCGAATGGGACCAGCAAATGATGCTTACATTGCCGTTTCGGAAGGCACTTGATAGAGTGATGGAACCCTACAAAAGCCTCCTCGTGCATATGAAAAGACAGCGCCAGCAAGTGCCTATCACGATGTTGCTCAGCCTCGCACCCAGACACCCACTGCATTTGCCTAGTACTCCTTCAGTGGAAGAAGACGACGATGCACCTGCTGAAGATACTGCACCACCTGAAAACTCTCCTACTGAAGTCATGCCTTCTGAGGAGCAGTAACCTTGCTCTTCTTTGCTGTGCAGTATATCTCTTCATCTTCATCGCTTCATCATTGAACAAGTTGCACTATTTTCATAGGTTAGTGGTTGTGTGTAAGAACTGTGTGTGTGTGTAATTAAATGTACAGTAATAATAATATGATATTTGTAACATCTAATATGTCTTATTTTCTTTTTTTTTGTCTAATATATTGGGTAATACAAGTGTAATGGTGACTAAAGGGGTGTTATTTCATGTCCAGAGGGCTCTAAAATGGTTAAAAACTGTATTTAGAAGGTTGTGAACAGGTTTTCTATGCTCTAACTACGAAAATATTTGATTAATAAATAAAGAATCCTACTTCGCAGAAATTAACTTATCGTGGTAGCCTGGAACTGATTAACCATGATAAATGAGGGATGACTGTATTTCATTGTTTGACCAGGTATTAACATGGTGATAGCCTTATGAACCCAGAACAGTGTATCCATAAGGCCACTGATCTATATATGAACCCATAACAGTATATCCATTAGGCCATTGATCTATATATGAACCCATAGCAGTGTATCCATTAGACCACTGATCTATATATGAACCCATAGCAGTGTATCCATAAGGCCATTGATCTATATATGAACCAATAACATTGTATCCATAAGGCCACTGATCTATATATGAACCCATAACAGTGTATCCATAAGGCCATTGATCTATATATGAACACATAACAGTGTATCCATTAGGCCACTGATCTATATATGAACCCTTAACAGTGTATCAATTAGGCCATTGATCTATATATGAACCCATAACAGTGTATCCATTAGGCCATTGATCTATATATGAACCCATAACAGTGTATCCATAAGGCCATTGATCTATATATGAACCCATGACAGTGTATCCATAAGGCCACTGATCTATTAGACTGTTCTTACTGGTTCTAACAAAGAAATAAGTCAGAACTAGTATCAGAAGGGTTCTGAATAAGTGAAAACAATGTGTACGAAAAGGTTATAATATTATATTTCCAGGGAACTTAGCTTATTAAGCACTTACCATGCACTTTAATAAGACTTATTTAAAATCTAACCACTAATTTGGTTTTCAATCCTGGTTTTAAAGAATACATCAGAGTATTCATTTTATTAATTTAAAAAGTCATCTCTTTGAACATTTGTACAGGACTTCCATTTTTAATCCTTTTCATATTTGTGTATCTTAGATACCGTTTGGCAAGGTCCCTGATTGATCAGGTGTTTGGCTACAAGGCCCACAAGCTTTTCCCAAGAACAACGAGACTGGCTGATGACAACTGCCAGGGTTCTGGATTTTATCCAGCTTCCCTTAAGTCTGGGGACCCTGAGTATGCTGATGATGGTGTGGACCTAGTGATTGAGCAGGATCAAAATGTAAGTGACAAGTTCTTAATCTAAAGAAGAGAACAAAATGACCAAGTTAATAAAATAAAAATTTTGAATAGATAAAAATACCTTTTTTTAACTTTAGCCTAAAAGGGGTTTGTTTTCGAGAATTTTAGATATGTAATTTTCGTTTCATGTTGCTAATTAGGTTTTAAAATTATGCCTCAGTAGAACCAGCAATGAAACAAATGCTGATATCATGAAATTCTAAAATACAAAAGTCTGTGATCACAATGCTAGCAGAGTTTAGAATATTTATCAGTTGTTCAAAATGCATCAGTTTCAATCAGCCATTGAGCTGTGTTCTTTTCTTTATTACAGTCTTTTTATTTTGCTAGTTTTTATCAGTGACTATATATTGACAGAAGTATTTTGCAATTAATTTTACAAGCATGTTTTTCAAATGTTGTTTTAATGGGCATATTGATACTGGATTCTTGAGACAAGACTAAAAGTTCTATTTACAATTTGTTTTGCAATTTCTGTTTTCTCTTAGGTTGTAGCCCCATTTGCAGGATCCATCATGCTGCCAGAAGATGGGATAAATGAAGTTTTGATTGTTGTCAGTGGTGGTTCATTAGGGGGATCAACATTGGTCATTACGAATGTGGAGCCCAATAGCACCATCTTGAAGCAGTCAGACCCACTGTATATTGAGGATCAGGTAGTCATGTACTGATTTTCCTACAGAAGATCACCATCAACAATGTTGATCGCTTGAACAAATTTGTACATATTTTGCATGATTCACACAAATGCACACCCTGACAGCATCTGCGTTTTAGTACTTTACACATCAATTAATAAAGTTTGCACAAAGTTCTCTGTTGCTTTGACAGTACTTCCTGTTTGTCATACAGGGAATAAGTTATACTAATTCCTGATTTGTATTATTTAACCTGAACCAGAACAAGCAATATCCACCAGTGAGATTTCATTGTAACATATTTCACTGTGTGACACACCAGCGGTGTAGCTTTCAAATTGATCAAAGTAGACACGATACAATTCAGTGTAGAAATTTTGCATTAAGGTGGTTATTAAATTATGCTAAAACATTTCATTATATATGGAATTTGTCCAGTATGCTGAACATTCTGCAGGAGTAAGATAATTAGCATGGAAGGGGGGGGGGAGGGGCAGATTACAAACCATGTGCTTAGGACTGCAGGTACTGTCTCTAATAAATTTTGTATTTAAAGAATAATTAGTCAAACTAATAATAATTCATTCATGACTGCTGAAGACTAAAATAACTTGTGGTAAGTATTTCTTTTATTGATTCTCATGTATCAATATGTGTATCAATATGTGTATCATTATATGTATCATTATATGTATCAATATATGTATCAATATGTGTATCATTATGTGTATAAAGATGTGTATCATTATGTGTATAAATATGTGTATAAATATGTGTATCATTATATGTATCATTATGTGTATCATTATATGTATCAATATGTGTATCATTATATGTATCATTATATGTATCAATATGTGTATCATTATATGTATCATGTGTATCATTATATGTATCAATATGTGTATCATTATGTATATCAATATGTGTATCATTATGTGTATCATTATATGTATCAATATGTGTATCAATATATGTATCATTATGTGTATAAAGATGTGTATCAATATGTGTATCATTTTGTGTATAAATATGTGTATCATTATGTGTATCATTATGTGTATCATTATATGTATCAATATGTGTATCATTATATGTATCATTATATGTATCAATATGTGTATCATTATATGTATCATTATGTGTATCATTATATGTATCAATATGTGTATCATTATGTATATCAATATGTGTATCATTATGTGTATCATTATATGTATCAATATGTGTATCAATATATGTATCGATATGTGTATCATTATGTGTATAAATATGTGTATCAATATGTGTATCATTATGTGTATCAAGATGTGTATCATTATATGTATCAATATGTGTACAAATAATAACTTTTGTTGTATTTGTTAAGTTCATCAGTTTGTCAACTTTAAGGTGGGAGCAGGTCAAGTGATTGGAATAGCTACAAAGTCTCCCTGCTCACAGAACCACATACACTTTGCTATTAGAGTCAGTGGAGGTACTATGGACCCATCTCGCTTCGTTGAGTCACGTGAAATGATACTGCCGGAGTGGAGACAGAAATGTGATGACTACAGATTAGTTTGGAAGGTATAATATCCTCTGTACCTATTGCAGTTTGGTTCAGTTTTAAATCCTTAATCACATTTTCATTGACAATATATTGATGTCTTTTCTACATTTTCAAATAATCAATCAGCTGTAGTTATCACTGTCCACTGGTGGTTGAGGTTTGCATTGTAAATATTGTTAATGTTAAAGCTGTTAAAAAGCTGTTAAAAAGCCATGCATCACACTTGTCAGACACTGCCCTGTAGAACCCTTGAACATTAATATATAATAGTTTTTTGGAAACTGAATTGGTTGGTTATATTATAAACTTTTAAATGTGTAATTATGTACAGTAATGAACTTTCTGCAGAACCCTGTTTGAATTTGTGATCACTTTTGCATATATGTGTATCTGTCTATACATCCATAAATACATTGGTCCACACCCTAAATTAACTTCAATGTTTATAGTTCTTACATTTCTTTATCAATGCCAATTCATCCCACCCTTTGTAAAGTGGATATAAAGTTTCAGTATGTATATATCTTTAGTTCTTTAGTTCTTTCAATGAATGTCCTCATTATCAAAACTCTGATGTTTGCTTGGATACAGGGCAATGGGCATCATATTGTGTTTAAATAAAAGAAACCTATTCATCTCTTGCTGAAATAGGTAATCTTCAGAAGGGTGTTATCTATATTTTTGTGTTGAAATAGCTTATATAATGAAACATTTTTTAATGATTTGTGCTGATTTACTTTGATGAGACAAAATATAAGTTTTTGAGGGGGAGTGCATGATTTTAATTTTTACACAATTTTTCAGTTCAAGACGATAGCAGAGGGTTTCATTGTGGGCTTGGGTGGCACTCAGGCTGAAGACACATCCCCAGATGTGGAAAATGACACCCCTCCAGAAGTTGATGACTTAGATCCTTCTGAAGATCCATCTAAAGAATTGGAAACTTTGAGAAGTAATTTGACTTTTTTTTTAAATTTATGTTTTAATTTTTGCTTGATTATTCTAAAACATCTCTTTTGTCTATATCCAACAATCTTTCAAATATTTGTATGAGTTGTTTGGTAATAGAAAATATACCCAAATACAAATATCTTAGTTCCAAATAAATTAATAGTGAACCTTCTCTAGTCTAAATATTGTTTGGCCCAGAAAATGGGTTCATCAAGGAAATAAAGCTGGTTTTGAAAATTGCTGGATATCAAAATGAAATGATGTTAGAGTGAGCAAATTTTGTCAGTACCACAGGGGTGATTTCACTTCTGGAACTACTTTCATTTCCTTTTGAGCAAATATATTTACCTTTATATGTGTTTTCAAACTTGTATCTCCTTATTATTGCCTGTTACATTTTTCTTCTGTTCCCTCCATTCCTCCCCCTCCCTCTTTCTCTCAGGATGAACAGATTTTGAAATATGTCAAAACTTGAGTGGTGCATACAGTTATGTAATCAGTGGTGAAGTGTCATGTCTCATTCAGCCCCAGCACTGTTATCAACATTATTGCTGCCCTGCCCCAGCAACACTAAGTTGTGTATAGCTGCTTATGCCCCATAAAGTTTTACCTGTTTAGACAATTTTGTAAATCCATGCACATGCATCCATTCACTCTTACCTTATTTTCTCTTCTTATATCCAAGAAAAATCCATGAATTTTTAAAAATCCACTAATTTTTCACCAATTATTTCCAATGATTTTGTCTACACAGTCATGTATTTTTTTTCTTCTATTTGTCTAAGCTTTCATAACTTATTTATACACTATTTATGAAATTAACATGATCACTGCAATCCTAGATCCACAAAAACTCTTATCATCGCTATCAATATCCTCTTCTTCTGGCAATTCAGTCTCAGAAACATCTATGTCTGAATCTAAATCTCGCAAAATATCCAACTGCTGAACATGTTTCCTTTACTTACTCAATATTTTTTAGATTAAACCCGAGAAACTGACCTCTTAAAAAGGTGACTGCTGCATGAGAATAGTGTAGAAGTACTTTCCTTATTTGCTATTTATATATAACCTATTTCCAAGACAGGTTTCTTCAAATGCAAACTTTACCTCACAGATTTATTTGATTGTTAAGCTAGGGAAATTTTGAACCAGTCTGTATGTTTAAAGAAAATGGCACCAGATGTTAAGTGTAATGCATTACAGTGTAAGTGGTGGATGACAGAAAAAGTTAGAGCAGATGAATCTTTGCAAACTTTGAAACATGTCAGATCAGAAAATACTTTGAAACATGTCAGATCAGAAAATACAACAAATCAGCACTGCTTTACAAACTTTAAAAGTAGAATGTGAGAGTAATGTAGTACAACAATCTGAGCACCTGACCTTATTCCAGATTTCCAATTTACAATCATTCAGCAAAATGTATACATGTAGAATAGCTAATGAGTGCTGAATATAAATACTTTTTCAGTATATTTTGTGTTTGTATTCTGGTTCTAATCCATGTGCCTTTGTGATGAGAATTTTGACTAGCTGCAGAACCCAGTTAGTATTAAAAATGGATCTTTAATTGAGGCATTTAGTATAGAGATTACACTTTTTATGTCAAAAATTGTGTTTTCTTTGCCACCTATAATACCAATGCTCATACCTCTGAAGGGGGTGGGTGACATATATGAGTAATGTTTCACATAGTTTTGGTGTCATTTTTACTTTTAACTTTGTCCTTTACTTTCCATTAAATAACTTTTTAATGACTTCAATGTAATGGATTGAAAGCAAATTTACTGTTTTACTTGGGCAAATTTTGATGGGTCTAGGATTTTGTCCTTTAGTTGCATCATAATCCTTTGTATTGACACATCTAGTTTTGTAAGTCTTTGAGATATTGTTAACATGTTCTGTTTTTTCCAGAAAACAATCAATTGTTTTCCAAAGTGAAGAGCACTGGTAGATCTCCGTCTGTGCCTGTTGGGAATCACACTGCAAGTCAGAGTATTTTAGGTAGACTGTCCCATATTATAACTCGTCTAAATATTACATGCTTTCTGATTGCAGGATCCATGATGAACATTTATACTTTTCTTCTACTTCTTAGAAAACTGTACATTCATTTAGCACCAGAATTATTTTGTCAGAGTAGGTCTGTTATAGATTATTAAATTGCAGCATTTAATACTGATTTTGCAGAATTCAAGAAGAAAAATTGATTGAATGTATGAGCATTTCACATCATATCTGCAGGCAGTATTGTTTGACTCTTGTTAAATCATCTAGAAATTACTGTTTTGATGGGATAAAATTTTTATGAGTTTTCTGTGTGGATACAAGTAGGTAGATAAATACTTCAGCACCAGAATCTTAGAATGTTACATAGAATATGGTTTTCAACAAAAATGCAGGATGTATTAACAAAAAACCAGTAAATGAGATGAAATTGGTGAAAAATGGAAACAGATAAGCTGAAAAGAAAGATGCAGACAGGTGATGAAGAAACCTTAATGTTTATGGCTACTGGTTTGCTGAAATCTTCAAGGAGTTCTGGGCATCCTCTTTGTTAAATGGATACATCATATATTATTTTTATACTGGCTATGCAAGTATGACTCGACAGGATTATGCATTATGCTGTATGGAAGTTTTATTTTTTCAAAGGATGTATTATCCATTCCATACAGGATGTTGAAACTCTGAAAAATTGGCACTAAGGGTATTAATAAGCATACTCTTGGTTGGCAACTCTGTATTTAGAACACCCCCCTCATATTTAGCTCTATTGGTCATATACCAGTAGAGCTAATGGGGTTGTCTATTCTCTGTCCTTTAGAAAAAGTTTTTGATTGCCAATTAAACTACTTCGATGATTGAAACTCATTAAGCCTAGGTCTAGTTGGTCCATCTTAAAACTGATGCATTTTAGACATGTGTTTGAAAATTGTTCCAGTCTGATGCCCATTATGGTCACCATGGTAACAGTCTTTATAATCTTTTATCACTATAACCTCTTGAATGGAAAGTATGGGTTTCTCAATCAAAAGACTTATTATAACAGACTTATTATTTCATGCTGATATATATGTTAAAATTGTTTTAGTGCAGTATGTTTTTAATATTATCTAATTTCTGTGTCCAGACAAAGTTTGGGAGGGAGGTTTTAAGGTCTTTTAAAATGATCTAAATTTAAATGGCATGAAATGAATTCTCCCTTTTTGAATTTTTGTTTTTGATGACTGTTGAGATTAAAATTCTTGAGGGATTTGGATTATTTATCATGTGTTTACACATTTCATGACATTTTATGGTAAAAAGTATAACAGACTGTGGCTTGACACTTTTAAGCATCACATACTAATGTGAGTAATTGTGGTAAAATCCGTAACTCATTGAATGCCACTTGCTGCTGTGGTGTATTGAATTTTATATATATGTAATAAAAACATTTTTTGTACGAAAATGTATGTATATTGTTATAGAGTACATTATATGTTAAATTATATAATATTTAACTCACTCCAAGCATTTTATTATAATGAAAATGTTTAATATTATGATAATATTTAAATTATAAATTTCATTACATGTACCATTTATTAATGATCTACTTTATGATACCTAATTACACATGAAATAAACTTGGCATCAAATTGGTAATAATGAAAATTTTATCACTGTAATGATTTTTACACCTGCATATTTTTCATGTACATAAAGGATATGTTTTAAAGGGTTTGAAAACAAAATAAGTGCATTTTTGGGCACTATGTATTTTTAGTCATGACACAGAACTTTTGAATCCTACACATATTTTCAATTTTTCTGCCCAAGATTGGGGCTGTAACCTGAGTGGCAGTGTGCTTTTTTATATGTTGGAATGAAAATTTGTGTTCAGAGTCTAATTCTGTCGCTTAACTTAAAAATGACTTTCAGTGAGGAATGGTAAATTGTGTTCTAACATAAAATTTGAAAATAATGTTTCTGAAGGTCAATTTATCCACTTTTGTTCCAGCCTCAGATGAGGCCTTTAAAGTACAGATGGATCATTGCCTGTATGTGATGGTGTCTGCATATGCCTGGTGATATCATTCTTCCTCCATGTCCTGATGTTGTTGTTGTTGTTGTAGGTTTTAACGCCATTTTTCAGCACACAATAGGCTATACATGGCAGCCAGTATTAATGGTGGAGGAAGAACCCGGGAAAACCCTTAGAAAGAACCACTGATTAATGGGAAGCTACTGGCAGGCTTTCTCACATATCCACATTGGCAGAATCTAAGACTGAAACCCACGCAGACAGGTGAGATGGCAGTGATCCATAATGGAGAGCACTTTAGACCACTCGGCCCCTCCATGTACTGTCACTGTTAAAATCCACTTTGTGTGAAAGACATAGTGCAAACTTAGAACATTTGCTACTTGTTTGAAATCAAATTTCCTAGCATTGCTGAACTTGTTGAAATTTTACTTAGCTAGTAATCGTTTAGCATTGGAACAGAGTGCATGGTTCAGAATTTTGACATAAATAGATCCCAAGCAAGGATAAATACTGCCCTTAATTATTTCTGTTACATAATTCAACTACTTATGAAAGTGCAGTTGCCAAAATAGTTTCTGGGATGGTCTTTCCATTTTATCTCACCTCTTTCAAAGTTCAGACAAATCAGTCAAAGACTAAAATGCCATTGAAGACCACCATTGAATGCTTTATTATAACACATCATAAAACGTCCTCACAATAGGGTGGTAAGTTTACAGTTTGTTTTTTAAACATGTTAGCCATTATTTAAAAATTCGGCATTCATTATTGTACCAGTCATTGCATTGGTGGAATGGTTCTAGTCCCCAGTAGACTGGCTCTGGTTGGTTTCTATATAATGTGTGGATTGAATGCATAAGATTATCTTCTGCTTGTTTTTTCCTTCCATTTTTACCTATCATTAATCTTTTGGTATTTAAAACCTGTATATTTCAGCTATAAGACAAACTGGTATGCATAGGATCACATCTATGTATCTAACAACTGGAAAATATGTACTATTTTTGAATTTTTTTTTTCAGGAGGCATTTCAACTTTGGTTGACAGTATTGGAGCTTTCCTAAGCAAATTTTCCATAAAACGTCTAAAGCTTGGTCAAATTATTGAATTTTTGGATAACATGGGCATGATAGAAAGCAAGAATAAAATGGCTGAAGTGATGATTACAGTCAAGGTAATAACCTTATTTATCTTAAATATATGGTAAAAAATGCATCTTGTTTTGATAACTAGAGAGACAAGTTAATTTTTAAAAAAACTGTATTCTAATGTGAAGCAGATTTAGTGAGCATATTGTAGTAGGAAAATTGTAATCTTGTATGCCAAATTTACTGAAGATTTGAAAATTGCACGTTATTAAAATTATTTACTGTAGATAAATTTAATAAGATAGAGGGAGATAGTAGGGGAAGGAATGTATCTTACGACTATCATTGAATATTCATGGAAGAGATAGATGATTATACTGCAAGTTAAGTTTCATGAAACTAAGATATGAGACCAAAAATATAAAATTTGCTTTTTGAATATCATGTTGATGAATAATTATTACACCTTGAATTTATTACAGGATATAATTGATAATTATTACACCTTGAATTTATTACAGGATATAATTGATAATTATTACACCTTGAATTTATTACAGGATATAATTGATAATTATTACACCTTGAATTTATTACAGGATATAATTAATAATTATTACACCTTGAATTTATTACAGGATATAATTGATAATTATTACACCTTGAATTTATTACAGGATATAATTGATAATTATTACACCTTGAATTTATTACAGGATATAATTAATAATTATTACACCTTGAATTTATTACAGGATATAATTGATAATTATTACACCTTGAATTTATTACAGGATATAATTGATAATTATTACACCTTGAATTTGTTACAGGATATAATTAATAATTATTACACCTTGAATTTATTACAGGATATAATTGATGATGAGCCTTGTATCAGCTTATCTCAAATGACTGATGAACAGCTACAAATGGAGTTGCAGAAGCAAGGCATGGAGCCGATAGGAACTAGAGACGAGTTAATAGGGAACCTCACAGCACTGGACAATAGTATGTTTGTGCACAACTTGTATTATTTTAGTTTTATATGTACTGGGCCTCAGAACTAATGGTTATTTGAATTTAGAAGCATTCATGAGGTGCAGTAATATTCCCCGTTTATAATTTATGATTTTTTAAAACATGAATCAAATTGGTCAGCAGTTACAAATTCAATTACAAAAATAATCAGTCCAGTATCAAAGCTGTAACAGTAAAACATCATCAGAAATAATAACGCTGTGACAGTAAATCATCATCAGAAATAATAACATTGAGTTCAGGAGATAATTGGTTTTTCATTATAATACTTGACAACATTTTGTAAAATGTGTGAGGATAGAGATAATGGGCTTGTATTTGAATCTGAGAAAATTATTCATGGATTTCCTGTCATAAAGATTTGCTGCTTCCACTTTAGATAGGTATGCATGAAACATTGGACAAATTTATGCTGAGTCAACTATTTCAGTCTGTTGAAGATAAAATAAAAATTATGTCAATTTTTTTTCTTTTCAGGCTGCCCTCTGATGTCTCTGACAATGCCAGAGGGTTTGCGGTGCAAATTTGATGAGATGTGCTTGGGAATTGAGTGTTGTTTCAGTGTGAAGATAGCTATGTTCCACAAGTCCATCAAATCATTCATGCGATTTGACCCATGTCAGTTTCAGCTAGTGATGGGAATCGATAAATGGACTCACACCATTGGCTTTGAAAACCCTCTTAATGGTAGGTTTAAAATGAATTCTCCTACAAGTTTGAAATGAAATTGTCATATGTACCTTTGTTTTGTGATATTGCAATACTTAATGCATTTGTTTTATTATTAGCTCATCAGCCATAGTAGAAGGGTTTCTCTTGTTAGCTCATAAGCCATAGTAGAAGGGTTTCTATTATTAGCTCATCAGCCATAGTAGAAGGGTTTCTAGTATTAGCTCATCCGCCATAGTAGAAGGGTTTCTATTTTTAACTCGTCAGCCATAGTAGAAGGGTTTCTATTATTAGCTCATCAGCTATAGTAGAAGGGTTTCTAGTATTAACTCATCAGATATAGTAGAAGGGTTTCTATTATTAGCTCATCAGCCATAGTAGAAGGGTTTCTATTATTAGCTCATAAGCCATAGTAGAAGGGTTTCTAGTATTAGCTCATCAGCCATAGTAGAAGGGTTTCTATTATTAGCTCATCAGCCATAGTACAAGGGTTTCTAGTATTAGCTCATCAGCCATAGTAGAAGGGTTTCTAGCATTAGCTCATCAGCCATAGTAGAAGGGTTTCTAGCATTAGCTCATCAGCCATAGTAGAAGGGTTTCTAGTATTAGCTCATCAGCCATAGTACAAGGGTTTCTAGTATTAGCTCATCAGCCATAGTAGAAGGGTTTCTAGTATTAGCTCATCAGCCATAGTAGAAGGGTTTCTAGTATTAGCTCATCAGCCATAGTAGAAGGGTTTCTATTATTAGCTCATCAGCCATAGTAGAAGGGTTTCTAGCATTAGCTCATCAGCCATAGTAGAAGGGTTTCTAGCATTAGCTCATCAGCCATAGTAGAAGGGTTTCTATTATTAGCTCATCAGCCATAGTAGAAGGGTTTCTAGTATTAGCTCATCAGCCATAGTAGAAGGGTTTCTCTTATTAGCACATCAACCATAGTAGAAGGGTTTCTATTATTAGCTCATCAGCCATAGTAGAAGGGTTTCTAGTATTAGCTCATAAGCCATTGTAGAAGGGTTTCTATTATTAGCTCATAAGCCATAGTAGAAGGGTTTCTATTATTAGCACATCAGCGTCTGTAGAAGGGTTTCAAGTATTAGCTCATAAGCCATAGTAGAAGGGTTTCTATTATTAGCTCATAAGCCATAGTAGAATGGTTTCTATTATTAGCTCATAAGCCATAGTAGATGGGTTTCTCTTATTAGCTCATAAGCCACTGTAGAAGGGTTTCTATTATTAGCTTATCAGCCATAGAAGAAGGGTTTCTATTATTAGCTCATCAGCCATAGTAGAAGGGTTTCTAGTATTAACTCATCAGACATAGTAGAAGGGTTTCTATTATTAGCTCATCAGCCATAGTAGAAGGGTTTCTATTATTAGCTCATAAGCCATAGTAGAAGGGTTTCTATTATTAGCTCATCAGCCATAGTAGAAGGGTTTCTAGTATTAGCTCATCAGCCATAGTAGAAGGGTTTCTAGTATTAGCTCATCAGCCATAGTAGAAGGGTTTCTATTATTAGCTCATCAGCCATAGTAGAAGGGTTTCTAGTATTAGCTCATCAGCCATAGTAGAAGGGTTTCTCTTATTAGCTCATAAGCCACTGTAGAAGGGTTTCTATTATTAGCTCATCAGACATCGTAGAAGGGTTTCTATTATTAGCTCGTCAGCCATAGTAGAAGGGTTTCTATTATTAGCTCATCAGCCATAGTAGAAGGGTTTCTATTACTAGCTCATCAGACATCGTAGAAGGATTTCTATTATTAGCTCGTCAGCCATAGTAGAAGGGTTTCTATTATTAGCTCATCAGCCATAGTAGAAGGGTTTCTAGTATTAGCTCATCAGCCATAGTAGAAGGGTTTCTATTATTAGCCCATAAGCCATAGTAGAAGGGTTTCTAGTATTAGCTCATCAGCCATATTAGAAGGGTTTCTAGTATTAGCTCATCAGACATCGTAGAAGGGTTTCTAGTATTAGCTCATCAGCCATAGTAGAAGGGTTTCTCTTATTAGCACATCAGCCATAGTAGAAGGGTTTCTAGTATTAGCTCATCAGCCATAGTAGAAGGGTTTCTCTTATTAGCTCATAAGCCACTGTAGAAGGGTTTCTAGTATTAGCTCATCAGCCATAGTAGAAGGGTTTCTAGTATTAGCTCATCAGCCATAGTAGAAGGGTTTCTAGCATTAGCTCATCAGCCATAGTAGAAGGGTTTCTAGCATTAGCTCATCAGCCATAGTAGAAGGGTTTCTATTATTAGCTCATCAGCCATAGTAGAAGGGTTTCTAGTATTAGCTCATCAGCCATAGTAGAAGGGTTTCTAGTATTAGCTCATCAGCCATAGTAGAAGGGTTTCTCTTATTAGCACATCAGCCATAGTAGAAGGGTTTCTATTATTAGCTCATCAGCCATAGTAGAAGGGTTTCTAGTATTAGCTCATAAGCCATTGTAGAAGGGTTTCTATTATTAGCTCATAAGCCATAGTAGAAGGGTTTCTATTATTAGCACATCAGCGTCTGTAGAAGGGTTTCAAGTATTAGCTCATAAGCCATAGTAGAAGGGTTTCTATTATTAGCTCATCAGCCATAGTAGAATGGTTTCTATTATTAGCTCGTCAGCCATAGTAGAAGGGTTTCTATTATTAGCTCATCAGCCATAGTAGAAGGGTTTCTAGTATTAGCTCATCAGCCATAGTAGAAGGGTTTCTATTATTAGCCCATAAGCCATAGTAGAAGGGTTTCTAGTATTAGCTCATCAGCCATAGTAGAAGGGTTTCTAGTATTAGCTCATCAGCCAAAGTAGAAGGGTTTCTAGTATTAGCTCATCAGACATCGTAGAAGGGTTTCTATTATTAGCTCGTCAGCCATAGTAGAAGGGTTTCTATTATTAGCTCATCAGCCATAGTAGAAGGGTTTCTGGTATTAGCTCATCAGCTATAGTAGAAGGGTTTCTAGTATTAGCTCATCAGACATCGTAGAAGGGTTTCTATTATTAGCTCATCAGACATAGTAGAATGGTTTCTATTATTAGCTCGTCAGCCATAGTAGAAGGGTTTCTATTATTAGCCCATAAGCCATAGTAGGAGGGTTTCTAGTATTAGCTCATCAGACATAGTAGAAGGGTTTCTAGTATTAGCTCATCAGCCATAGTAGAAGGGTTTCTATTATTAGCTCATCAGCCATAGTAGAAGGGTTTCTATTATTAGCTCGTCAGCCATAGTAGAAGGGTTTCTATTATTAGCTTGTCAGCCATAGTAGAAGGGTTTCTATTATTAGCTCATCAGACATAGTAGAATGGTTTCTATTATTAGCTCGTCAGCCATAGTAGAAGGGTTTCTATTATTAGCTCGTCAGCCATAGTAGAAGGGTTTCTATTATTAGCTCATCAGACATAGTAGAATGGTTTCTATTATTAGCTCATCAGACATAGTAGAAGGGTTTCTATTATTAGCTCGTCAGCCATAGTAGAAGGGTTTCTAGTATTAGCTCATCAGACAAAATAGAAGGGTTTCTATTATTAGCTCATCAGCCATAGTAGAAGGGTTTCTAGTATTAGCTCATCAGACATAGTAGAAGGGTTTCCATTATTAGCTCGTCAGCCATAGTAGAAGGGTTTCTAGTATTAGCTCATAAGCCATAGTAGAAGGGTTTCTCTTATTAGCACATCAGCCATAGTAGAAGGGTTTCTAGTATTAGCTCATCAGACAAAATAGAAGGGTTTCTATTATTAGCTCATCAGCCATAGTAGAAGGGTTTCTAGTATTAGCTCATCAGACATAGTAGAAGGGTTTCTATTATTAGCTCATCAGCCATAGTAGAAGGGTTTCTAGTATTAGCTCATAAGCCATTGTAAAAGGGTTTCTATTATTAGCTCATAAGCCATAGTAGAAGGGTTTCTATTATTAGCTCGTCAGCCATAGTAGAAGGGTTTCTAGTATTAGCTCATCAGACATAGTAGAAGGGTTTCTATTATTAGCTCATCAGCCATAGTAGAAGGGTTTCTAGTATTAGCTCATAAGCCATTGTAAAAGGGTTTCTATTATTAGCTCATAAGCCATAGTAGAAGGGTTTCTATTATTAGCACATCAGCGTCTGTAGAAGGGTTTCAAGTATTAGCTCATAAGCCATAGTAGAATGGTTTCTATTATTAGCTCATAAGCTATAGTAGAATGGTTTCTATTATTAGCTCATAAGCCATAGTAGATGGGTTTCTCTTATTAGCTCATAAGCCACTGTAGAAGGGTTTCTATTATTAGCTCATCAGCCATAGAAGAAGGGTTTCTATTATTAGCTCATCAGCCATAGTAGAATGGTTTCTATTATTAGCTCATCAGCCATAGTAGAAGGGTTTCCCTTATTAGCACATCAGCCATAGTAGAAGGGTTTCTATTATTAGCTCATCAGCTATAGTAGAAGGGTTTCTCTTGTTAGCTCATCAGCCATAGTAGAAAGGTTTCTCTTAGCACTTTAGTCTCTTTTTGTATGACCAGAATGTTTACAAGAAACATTGAATAAAATTAAACAAATGTTGATGTGGCCCTTAGTGGGTGAGTGGTCTAAAGCGCTCTCTGTTACAGATGACTGCCATCTCACCTCTGTCTGCGTGAGTTTGAGTCTCAGATTCTGCCTCTGTGGGTATGTCAGAAAGCTTGCCAGTAGCTTCTCATGGGTTGGGTGTTCTTTCTGTGGGTTTTCCCTTGATTCTTCCTCCACCATTAATACTGGCCGCCATGTATAGCCTATTGTGTGCTGAAAAATGGCATTAAACACTACAACAACGACAACAAATGTTGATGACTAAAGTTAAAAATACAAGGAAAAATGATTCAATTTTGGTGCTTGCTTGTTTGGGCTGTTCCATTTAAACACACATGGTACCCAGGGAAGGCAGTTTTTAACAAATTTATGCCAGGGTATTTTAATTTCATTGTGTTCATATTAAAGTGATAAGAGAATTCTTAATTGCATCTTTGTGTGAGTACCTCACATCAAAATAAGTTCCCAGGGTGTTTTATTGGAACAGCCCTTAACAACTTTTGGTGTATTGTCATGTTTAATATTACTTTTTTGTACTATGTATATTATTAGCTTCAGTTGTCTAGACCCGCTAACCAATATTATGCGACCTTTAGTCTTGCTGAAAAGTCCCTAATGGACTTAATGAATAATGGCAAACATTACAAAATAAAATCATTTGGTGAAAGCCAGATATTGGCTTGTCTGTGTTTGATCCAGATCTGGGTATCATAATGCAGACCTGCCAAGCTTGATGTGTCTGTCTCAGTATGACAGTTCATTTTTTTCCTTAAGTTTGACTAGTTTTCAGTAAGGTGTAAAAAAATATAAACTGCTATTGTAAAGCTCAAAAATGTAATTTGATGTTCAGTATTTGAAACATGCATTGAAAATAAGCATTATGTTCAACTGAAAAGTTTCGAAGTACATGTAGACTTTATTTACCACTGTCTAGTACAGTTGCACAAACTTAAGTTCCAAACACTATGCAGCTCAATGGCTTGTTGCAATGTCTCAACTTGAAACTTGTTTAGTTGACATAAACTTTATCTGCATTATTTGCACATGTATTGTAACTGTATCTATTTGCTGTAAAAATTAATTCTAGATATGAACTGTTTTGATTTGAATGACTCAGATCTTTTGAGCTCTTCATTGTGTAAAATGTAGTACTGAGAGCGATGTGTTAACACATTAACCGCTGAGCCAAACAGCTAGGCAGTCCCCAACAGCATACTTGTAGAGATCGCCTAGAGCAGTGTTAGCCTTACCAGTGCCTGTATCCTTGAGACTTGATGAGAATACTTGGCTTGCAGATTTTTTCAAAGAGATATGAGTAATAAATGTTATTTTCTTATTTTTATTCCTTTAATTAAGCTAAAATTTGGCAAAGCAGTTCTCAATAAAATTACGTACAAAATTGGTATAAAAATTTCGAACTACATGCAGAAATAAAATTGTTGCATAAAGATAAAACAATTTTCCTACCATTTTGTTTCTCTTGCCATGAATAATCCATAAAAATTCATGATGAATTCACACTGAATAATTAACACTATCAACATGTGAAATTCGCTCCATTTTATGTACACAGAAATTCCACTTGTCATCTCTATTGCAAACTTAACCTCGTGTGAATACTTCTTCAGTCTGTGAAGTAAAAGTCTACTTCTAGTGGCTGATTCTTGTAATTTTCTTCATTTTCAAATCTAATTATTTCCACGATTTTTGGCGCTATTGAAGTAAAAAAAATTCTTCCTATGTTCACTCTATCTGTATAAGCTAATATTTTATTGGTTAAACTACCTGCATAATTAGAAAATGTTTTCAAATCAAACAATGGTTATGCGCCAAATTAGCTCGTCGTTCAGGATACAGGCATAGACAGATACTTCTACTCAAACTCTGCACCCAGGATACAAGCTAGGTAAACGCAGCCACCTTATCAAGGAAACTCTGGAGATGAGGGAGGTAAAATACAATGAGTTATCGAGGCAGCAGGGGTTAATGTGTTAATACATCTGTTGATAAAATCCCAAAAGATTATGTCAGGTTTAGACACCTAGGAAGAAGCTATTGATCCCCATTTTTTATGGAATTGTAATTTGTACTTTAGGTAATTATGGTCTAAATGTATTTTACAAACTTCTTAGTTGAACATGTCTGCCTTCACTGAATTATTCTCTAACCACACTTCTGAACTTATTAAATGCATGCTTTTTAAGTAGACAAAAGCAGTACATAATATTTTGTAATAGTTTATTGAAAATTCATCTAACTTACAGAACTGTATCAACTGCCTTACTGAGAAGTCTTGTTAGGATTTTGCCATTGGCTTTTATTTCCATGCAAAAAAATATTCTCACTCCCTATTATATCGCTTGGAGATGGAGTTGTCTTGCCATGGAAAATCAGTAACTTTAGACTGTAGTGTGTATAGGGTTTATGTCTACATACCTTCAATAGTTTTCCACTCTCTTATTCAGCACACATCATTCTTCTTTTGTTCCCAACTAACAAAAATCTATCAATAAAAATTTTCATGAAATGCTTGAAAGAGAGCAAGAAAGTAATAGTTCTTTGATAATGAAAATGGTAACATGTTAAACTTGATTGTTTTTGTCTCACTGAAAGACGTGAAGAGAAAACTGAAAAATGATAATATTTTCATAGTTTCCTACAAATTGTGTGTACTATGCAGTCTCATGTTTTTAATATCGTATTTTAGGATTAGAGGGTTTTCAGGATGAAGTCAAGACAGGAATCAAGCTTGACTTACTCGGTGGGATCGAAATGGTTCTAAAGTAAGTAACCACTACCAGTACTTTATTTTTCAAAATGCTTGAGGCTGTAATTAAATTATTGCTTTTTTCGACAGGTGTAGCAGGTCAGGTAATCTGTTTGTGTAACAGAATTGTTACCGAGAGGAGGGTGGATTAAATGAACAATACAAACACAATTTGTGAAAGAAAATATAAATTTATGTAATAAATTATAAATGAAAAAAATACAGATGTAACAACACAATAATTCATGCACTCAACCCACAATTACACTCACAACCATTCACAATACATGAACAAATTAAATAACAATACAAAAGGAATCACAGATGTAAAGGGATCACTTGGATTATACACAGATCCAAGGATCCTTTACGAAAGTTAAATAAATGCAAGTATGATTTACGAAAAAAATAAACACAAACGACAAACTATCTATCGCACGATGGATTACAATAACTAGCACGATCATATACTTGTATTCAATCAAGTTGCTAGCTTTTATTGATATCTATGTGATCACTTGAAATATTATTGTGATCTGACATAAGCATGCAAATACAACAATGTATTAAATTATATCACAATTTCAATACACCTATGTGTCTCCCCTGTATAACCGCACGATTCAGCAACAGTTGAATCGTCTCCCAGTTTCCCTGAGAACCGAGGGTTGACCAATACTATTATCGGACGTTACCCTTCACGGATCCACCACGGTTATACGTTCAGACAGCATACAACATCTACCAGAACCAACGATTCCTCACTCCCCTAGATGTCGACCCGGACGTTTTACAACTCTAAGACAGCTCCGACACTCGGACTTCTAGCTTTCCGGATATTTACACGTTACACAGATGTTGACGAACAGACAGTTCGACACACAGACAGATACTTCAATTCCGTTTGCACAAATTAACGGCACAAGCACATTCAGATATTTATACAGAGATGTTCCAGAACAAATAATAGATGTCCCACAACAAATCAGACGATATCAAAGACGTTTATCAAAAGATGGTATCAGATGTGTTAACAGCTACGGTATCAGAAATGGTATCAACTACGTTAGCAGCTACGGTATCAGAGACGGTATCAACGATGTTATTAGATGCGCTATCAGTGATGTACTTCTACGGTATCAACGACGGAATCAACGACGGAATCAGCTATAATAAACAAAACCAGACTAATAATAGTTGTCTCAAAAATAATCTAAGCCGTAGATTATGATATTGCATTTAAAGTCTAAAAGTGACTAGTAATTCCAAATATTCCACGTTTGAAATCTGCATTGCAATAAAGGCATCATTATACGAAATGATAATCTGAATAAAATTCACAATAAAACGAAATGTAAATTTAACACTCACCCCTTTGGCTGGAGATTGCAAGACGAGCTATCTATCCTTCGATTAGATATTTTGGTTCCCGTAAATAATTATGAGCAATACCTCGCCTTATATACTCTCTATAGGTGAACATAAATCACAACGAGCTTATTGTGCACCACGTGAAACGAGTATTTCGGATTACATGTAAATTAACATCAAGCACATGCAAATCGTTATACGCCGCTTACCTTGGAATAAAGCACTTAATCACCCCAGGTAATGCGTGTACGACGAAATCAAGAAAATGGTGAGTTTCGTTTGCAATTCAAGAACAACAGAAATCAGTTCAATTTTCGCCTAATTCTGTGACAATACCTCCCCCCTAAGAATAAAAATGTACACATTTTTAAAACTAACACAGAATAGAAGAAAAATAACTACTGATGATATCTTACAACATTTACACTTGGTATATAATACTAACTGGATTTTATTACTGGGCAAATTCATACAAATTTCCCATCACGCCCTACTCAAGTAGTCTGCGCCTATATTTTCAACTCCCCTTATTGCTTCTACACGGAAACGATAAGGTTGTAGTGTTAGCGCCCAACGCATCAACCGAGCGTTAGCGACCTTGGCCTTGTTTAAATACAGTAGGGGTTGGTGATCAGTCTCGAGAACGAAATCTCTCCCAAACAGATATGCGTGATACTTCCCAATTCCCCATACTACGGCCAAACATTCCTTTTCTATAACGGAATAATTTTTCTCCCTGGGTAGCAATTTCCTACTCGAGTAAGCTACGGGTAACTTACTGTCGTCCTGCTCTTGCAGTAAAACTGCCCCCAACCCAGTTTCAGAAGCGTCTGTTCTTAGAATAAAGGGTTTGCTGACATCCGGCAATTTCAATATAGGTGCACTAACCAGTTTCTCTTTCAGAGTACAAAATGCTTTATCTTGTGGCGGTCCCCATTCAACTTTGTTTGGTTGCCCCTTCTTGGTCAAATCAGACAGCGGGCTAGCAATGGCTGCAAAGTTCGGTATAAACTTTCTGTAAAAACCTACTAGACCTAGAAATGATCTTACCTGCGTTTTGTTGGTTGGCTTTGGTGCGTCTCTAATTGCTTCAACTTGCTTGGGATGAGGTTTTAACTGACCCATACCGCTGACCCTATGACCCAAACAATCTAAATCTGTATAACCAATACTGCATTTAGTGGGTCTCACTGTAAGGTTCGCTTTGCGGAGTCTATTGAAGAGCTCGCTCAGGACGGACACGTGCTCACTCCAAGTATTCGTGTACACGAATATGTCGTCTACAAAGCTATCAACGTTTGTTAAACCTTTAAGCAATTTACGCATCAAACGACAACAGGTGGCGCTGGCTCCAACTAACCCGAATGGCATCACTTTGAATTGATACAGTCCTTTCTGGGTTGCAAATGCTGTCAATGGTCGGGATCCTGTGACAATGGGAACCTGCCAATATCCCTTGGCCAGATCTAATTTGGAAATCCATCAGTTTCCCGACAACTTCGCAAACAGACCCTCCATATCTGGCATTGGTTCTGCATCGAACACAGTGATTTTGTTTAACTGCCGAAAATCAATGCAGAATCGGTTCGTCCCGTCCTTTTTCCTGACAAGCACTACTGGAGAAGAATATGGCGAGTTGGAGGGTTCAATCACCCCCAAATCCAACATTTTACCCACCTCTTCGTCTACAGCGTCACGTGCGTTGTATGGCACCGGATAGCCCTTGATTCGAATAGGGTCAGACGTATTCAGCTTAATTTTGAGGTCCAACAAAGTTGTACAACCTGGTCTGTCAGTGAATACATAAGAATGTTTAGCCAAGAGCGCATTAATCTGTTGACGCTGGTCTTTCGTCAACTCCGCACTCACATCGACTTTATCTATCCCCTCCCCTGCAACTCCCAAGGGACATTCAAGGGAACTCTCTATATTCGAATCAGCTTCATCATCGTCTACGACTTGCGTACAAACGACATTTAAGACCCCCTTTCCAACATTGTCGCTCTGTCTCTTAATATACAACTTGAGCATGTTCGCATGGAATGTTTTTACATTACCGTCCATGTCAATTTTATAGTCCATGTCACCTTTTACTTCTTTAACTTCATATGGACCTTTCCACTGGACTAATAACTTATTCGAACTCGTTGGAAGAAGCAATAGCACCTGATCTCCCACAAGAAATTTCCTATTACGCGCTCTGCGGTTGTAATACTTGGCATATCTGCGCCCCGATTTAATCAATTCGTCACGTGCCATCTGGCATGTACTCTCAAGTTTGTTTCTTAAATCTAACACGTACTGGTAAGTCGTTTTTATTTCCTCGTTCGCGACATCACCAGTCCATAGTTCGCGTAGTATCCGCATCGGGCCTCGAACTGTTCTACCATACAACAGTTCAAATGGTGAGAACCCTAAACTTTCCTGCGGTACTTCACGGTACGCGAACAGAACAGCGTTTAAATAACGGTCCCAGTCTTGCGGACGTTCCGCGCACATCTTTCGTAGCATGCTTTTGAGGGTACCATTAAACTTCTCTACCAGTCCATTGCACATCGGATGGTATGGGGTAGTGTTCAGCTGTTTGATGGATAACAGCCTACTTATTTCACCCATGAGGTCAGAGGTGAATTGGGCACCACAATCAGTGAGGATTTCTTCTGGCACCCCTACCCTACTGAAGATATCAACTAATGCTTCAGCTACCCTTTCCGTTTCAATAGTTGGTAACGCTACGGCTTCAGGGTATCTGGTTGCGTAGTCAACCAGAGTAAGAATATACCGATTCTTTCTTTCGGTAACTGGGTGTATTGGTCCTACAATATCTACTGCCACTCTTTTAAACGGTGTATCTATTAATGGCATCTGTCCCAAGGGCACCCTTGTGACCCTTCCCTTACAGACGGTTTTCTGACATACATCGCACGACCTACAGAACCGTGTGACATCGCCATTAACACCTGGCCAGTAGAATTCAGCGACTACCCTGCTAGTGGTCTTAGCCTTACCTAGGTGTCCTGCCATGCTTGACTCATGCGCCACCCTAAGTACTTGAGATCTATATCTCTGGGGTACGACCACTTGCCAATACTTCTTACCCTCCCGAGCGCTAAACTCCCTATGAATTAATCCGTTCTTGCGTACGAATCTAGAGCTACCCCCACGCTTGCAATGTTTAATCGCGCCGGACGTGATTTTCTCAACAATTGTTCTGATGGATTCATCATGTTCTTGCTCTTGTTTGAAATCATCACGCGAAATTCCTGAGATCGATTCAGGGACTATTAATTTACGAAACGCGGTTTTCTCTCGCCGTGTTTGCGCTCGCATTTCGACTGCCTGGGCCAAAGGTATTTTAAAATCGGCCATGGTTGGAAGACGGGAACCTTCAACATTACCGATCGTCAGATCGTATATAGGATTGTCCATACAAAGGGCATCAACAGTTCCCGTTAAGAAAGGTGTTTTTACTGTGATCCTTGCTACGGGAATACGACCCATCGTCTGATCAAGTAACATACATGGGGATTCCCACCCGAGCATTTGGTTATCCTGCACGAGACTACGTTTGATCACTACGCCCGTACAACCAGTGTCACGCAATACCACGACTTCTCGACCGTTGACAAACCCTCTCGCGGTTGGTACACGCGCTTCAGGAAATAAACACGTGCCAAGCGAATGAATACAAGGTTCTACCTGTACGATGTTATCAGTTATACCTTTACTTTGTATAGCCACTGCTACCTTATGTATAAGTGCCTTTCTTTTAGGACAGTCTTTTTGAACATGACCCAATGCATTACACAAGAAACACCGCACACGCTGAAAAACTGGATTCCCAACTGACCTTTTTACCTCAGCTGATTTTACAGGCTCCCTAGGCATAGGTCTTACAGACTGGTTTCCAGACTTAAAATCTTTTAAAACCACGTTCTGGGTTCCCCCATGAGCTTCGGCAAATAAATCGGCTTGCTTAGCCATATCTTTTACGTTCGTGAAGACTTTCTCCTTCAGAAATTGATCTAATTCTCGCCCAACTGTATTAAATAATTGATCTCTGAGCAAGAAATCAGTCAACCCTTCAAACGTTTTCACCGCTTTGCCGCATTCAATCCACCGCTCAAAATAGTTCGCAATTCTGACGGTGAACTGACCAAAGGTTTCTCCCTTATCGGGCTTGCTATACCTGAACTTTTTACGAAAACCTCGTTCAGTGAGCTCGTACCTTTTGAGAAGTGCTTCCTTGAGGACGTCGTACTTAAACACATCGTCCCTAGGAAGTCTAGAGTATACATCCAGCGCTTTACCTTTTAAAAGCGCACTGAGATGCAGTGCCCAGTCATTTTGACTCCACTTCTGGTTTTCGGCATACCGCTCAAACCGATGAAGATAACTATCCATGTTATCTTTTTCATCGTCAAAGGGAGGTAATTTGGGGCCCCTTAATTTGTTAGTGGCAGAATCGTGTTCTCTTCCAGATGTTGCTAATTCTACCTTACGCTCATGATCCCGTTGCTTTGCTCTTTCTTCTAACTCTAACATTTCTACTTTTGCTAGTTTATCCAACTCTATTCGCCGTTCCTCCGATTCCCTTTCCCATCCTATCCTGTCCTTTTCGGCCTTCTTCTCTAATTCTATCTTTTCCCTTTCGGCCTGCTTCTCTAATTCTATCTTTTCCCTTTCGGCCTGCTTCTCTAATTCTATCTTTTCCCTTTCGAATTCTATCTTTTCCCTTTGGGCCTGCTTCTCTAATTCTATCTTATCCTTCTCAAATGCCCATTTCCTATCTTCGGATTCCCTTTCTAATTCCCGTTTCCTTTCATCGGCTACCCTTTCTAATTCCCTTTTCCTTTCTTCGGCCTCCCCCTTTTCCTTTTCTAATTCCCTTTCTAATTCCCTTGACCTTATCCTTTCTTCCTTTTCTAATTCCCTTGCCCTTGCCCTTTCTTCCCTTTCCCGGGCTTGTTCTTCTTGAATAAATTTCCTTAAGCTTTCACCTTCATATCCAAATTCTTTGCCTAAGGCAACCAAGTCCTTAAGGGATGACATGACAATTGTAATATGAATATAGATATAACCAAACCAATACTTTAAACAAGTTTATACTGGACACACGGACCTAGGTAAACTAAACAAAAATAAACTCCAACTAGAGTATTATCTTAACAGAAGGTCACGCTCAAATATAAACATTAAATGTATACCTTCACAAAAATGATTGACAGTTCACTTAATCCAACGATCCCACTTCTGACACCATTGTAACAGAATTGTTACCGAGAGGAGGGTGGATTAAATGAACAATACAAACACAATTTGTGAAAGAAAATATAAATTTATGTAATAAATTATAAATGAAAAAAATACAGATGTAACAACACAATAATTCATGCACTCAACCCACAATTACACTCACAACCATTCACAATACATGAACAAATTAAATAACAATACAAAAGGAATCACAGATGTAAAGGGATCACTTGGATTATACACAGATCCAAGGATCCTTTACGAAAGTTAAATAAATGCAAGTATGATTTACGAAAAAAATAAACACAAACGACAAACTATCTATCGCACGATGGATTACGATAACTAGCACGATCATATACTTGTATTCAATCAAGTTGCTAGCTTTTATTGATATCTATGTGATCACTTGAAATATTATTGTGATCTGACATAAGCATGCAAATACAACAATGTATTAAATTATATCACAATTTCAATACACCTATGTGTCTCCCCTGTATAACCGCACGATTCAGCAACAGTTGAATCGTCTCCCAGTTTCCCCGAGAACCGAGGGTTGACCAATACTATTATCGGACGTTACCCTTCACGGATCCACCACGGTTATACGTTCAGACAGCATACAACATCTACCAGAACCAACGATTCCTCACTCCCCTAGATGTCGACCCAGACGTTTTACAACTCTAAGACAGCTCCGACACTCGGACTTCTAGCTTTCCGGATATTTACACGTTACACAGATGTTGACGAACAGACAGTTCGACACACAGACAGATACTTCAATTCCGTTTGCACAAATTAACGGCACAAGCACATTCAGATATTTATACAGAGATGTTCCAGAACAAATAATAGATGTCCCACAACAAATCAGACGATATCAAAGACGTTTATCAAAAGATGGTATCAGATGTGTTAACAGCTACGGTATCAGAAATGGTATCAACTACGTTAGCAGCTACGGTATCAGAGACGGTATCAACGATGTTATTAGATGCGCTATCAGTGATGTACTTCTACGGTATCAACGACGGAATCAGCTATAATAAACAAAACCAGACTAATAATAGTTGTCTCAAAAATAATCTAAGCCGTAGATTATGATATTGCATTTAAAGTCTAAAAGTGACTAGTAATTCCAAATATTCCACGTTTGAAATCTGCATTGCAATAAAGGCATCATTATACGAAATGATAATCTGAATAAAATTCACAATAAAACGAAATGTAAATTTAACACTCACCCCTTTGGCTGGAGATTGCAAGACGAGCTATCTATCCTTCGATTAGATATTTTGGTTCCCGTAAATAATTATGAGCAATACCTCGCCTTATATACTCTCTATAGGTGAACATAAATCACAACGAGCTTATTGTGCACCACGTGAAACGAGTATTTCGGATTACATGTAAATTAACATCAAGCACATGCAAATCGTTATACGCCGCTTACCTTGGAATAAAGCACTTAATCACCCCAGGTAATGCGTGTACGACGAAATCAAGAAAATGGTGAGTTTCGTTTGCAATTCAAGAACAACAGAAATCAGTTCAATTTTCGCCTAATTCTGTGACAGTTTGAAGCAGGAATATTTATGTTGTGTTAAGTGTGTTTTTTAAGTTGGATATTTTTTGTCCTTGAATTTAGTTAAGTGGAGTCAGATTATTTGGGCTAACAGCAACAAAGATGTGCACTGAATACATACAGCCTTACACACTGACAGTGTTATTGGTTCATCTCTCTTTCTTTGCCCCCCATGTACTTTGTAATTAGATTCATGAGTTGAGAGTAAAATGAAACAAAACCTTTATATGTATTTGTTATGCACTGTTAGTTCTACTAATATGATGTCACATTGACCTTCTTTGGGGTATGATACATGGTGAATATATCAAAATAATAATTCTATTGCATTTAAATATTTGCAATATATGAATAATTATTATTGGATGTATAAAAAAAAGAAGAATGATGGGAGTTCATTTCTGAATCAACAATAACACTGGAACATATCTACATTCAGCTGCAAAAGAAGGTGATGGAATACACAATGTTTTTGCTGGTATTACATGTCATGTTTTTAAAAAACAAACTCTTGGAGTATTGTTTTGAAGACTGGTTTTCTTGAAAATAAATTTAATTTATGCTGAATAGCAAACAAGATCATTTAATGTAAGCATTTATTAACAATTATTACCATCTAGGTAATAAAATGAGTAATCAAGTATTTAAACCCCAAACCCCACCCACCACCTATTTTCTCAGCAACTGTGTCCTTCTTAATGTTTCAGAGGAATCTTTGTAACTCATGCCCATACTTGTCCTTTTTTTTAACTTTCTTGTGAACAACTTATTAAAGGAGATAAGTACTTTTTTAAAAAGAAAAATTTAGCCTTAAAAATGTCATCTTGGAATAATTCTTAAAGATGTCTGGAATGTGCATCAAGATCTATTCATGAATTTTATGCATTGTCAGAATTATGATACTTTACTGTTTCAGATTTATAATACTTCACTGTTTCAGATTTATGATACTTTACTGTTTCAGATTTATGTTACTTTTCTGTTTCATGCATTATCAGATTTATGATACTTTACTGTTTCAGATTTATGATACTTTACTGTTTCAGATTTATGATACTTTACTGTTTCATGCATTGCATTGTCAGATTTTTCAGATTTATGATACTTTACTGTTTCAGATTTATGATACTTTTCTGTTTCATGCATTGTAAGATTTGATAATTTACTGTTTCAGATTTATAATACTTTACTGTTGCACCAGTATCGGGCAAACTGTTAATATAACACAAAAGATGTTGTTAAACATGGATGTAAAATAGCAAATCTAAAGCCATAAATGCCAATCTTTGGCATAAAGTTGGAATTGTCTTGACACTCCAGAAGTATTTTTTGTGCTCACATAAAGTGTATGTGTGTGTGTGTGTGTGAGGGTGTGTGTATGATCATGGTCCAAATATATAATATACAGTATTATAGTTGCTGACTTTCCTGGTGTTGGTTGTTGTATTTACATATTGGAATACAGTATTATAGCTGCATGGTGTCATTTGTTATCTTTATGATGTGGAATACAATATTATAGTTGTTGACATAGCTGGTGTTGGTTGTTGTATTTACATATTGGAATACAGTATTATAGCTGCATGGTGTCATTTATTATCTTTATAATGTGGAATACAATATTATAGTTGTTGACATTGCTGGTGTCAGTTTTTCATTATAGAGTTTGAAGTTCACATATTTTCTGATGCATAATCTTTGTATTGCATGTCTGTTGACTGCTACATGCCCAATGACTCAGAATTACAGGTTAGATTGACAAGATCTGACACCTTTCTGACCAACTGAAATGACTAATGCGGTGACTACACCAGCATGAGGCAGTAATTTATTTCTACACCTTTACAGTCTTGTGTCATGTTTGCTAATCAAGTATCCTTTCTTACATGGATTTCAGATGCATTTTTATCCATATTTGCTGACATTAATATCCTGCATAGTTTGATGCCTTGACTTACAGCTGTTAGATAATAGTAGTACTAATTTTACGTAGCCATTGTAACAAGTATTTTGATTGGATGAATCTGTATCATGTGACACAAAAGGGATCAAGGCTTGATAATTTGGATTTGAAAAGATGTCACACTGCCATTATTGGTTTTATCTAGTGGCATTGAAAGTAAAATCTCAGTTGTTGCATTTCATCAAAGAGATGGATCACAGGATTTTGATTTGAGTAATTCTCTTCTTTTTATTTGCATGTAATGAATTTTGTAAAATGGAAAATGGTAATTATTTTCTTTTTTTTCCTCCAACTAATACCAAATTTAATATATTTGAATTGTCACAGAACTGGACATAATTTACCTGAAGACATGGGTTATGGATCCAAAGATTGTAAATTTGTCATTCCCCATTATAAAGGTATATTTGATTTCCATTTGAAGGTACTCCATCACAAAGAAGACACTTGAGGATGGTGGAGAGTCAGTTCTTACTTTTGGGGTGGGTGTTTGTGAGATTGGGGATACCAGTAACTGCATTGTAGATATCAAGATACTGGATGAAGCCATTCTGCCTCTTCCTATTTGCTACCCAGATGGAACCATGTCCTGGCCAAAAGGTTACCTATCAGTTATGTTTCTATTTCAGTTAGATCCTCTTAGAAGGCAGCATAGCATCTGTTTTGAACTGTTCAAAATTGTGAAATTTATTCAGTAAATGCATATTCATACTGTTTTTTAAAAAGTTAGAGAAAAAAGTATAAGAAAGGAAAAAAGTATATAAAAAATGTTTTCATTATATGGAAAGCTGAGTTTTATTTGGAATAGTTTTAATTTTAGTTTGTAATTCATAGCAGCCTTTGTAATCATTGCAACAAGAAGTACACATTCATTTATTTTTGATAAGCACTCACATATTTTAGAAATGCTTTTATGAGATAAAAGAAAGTTAAAAATGGGGGACACAAGAAGAAGAAAATACGTTATTTGCTTAGTATATAATAAAAATAAAGTATTTACTAAGTATATAATGACCCATATTTTTCTAATATATATTTTTCTAATATATATTTTTCTAATATATATGTATGTATGTATGTATGTATGTATGTATGTATGTATGTATGTATGTATGTATGTATGTATGTATGTATGTATGTATGTATGTATGTATGTATGTATGTATATATGTATGTATTGAGGTCTATGTAAATTCTTTTCAGTAAACTGGTCTGAGATGTTGAGTAAAGATAAAATGTTAGAAAAACTAAAAGAGACTGGTAAAAAGGTGGCTGGTCAAGTTGCCACTGCAGTGGCCAGTACCATATTGAGTGAGCTGGGACTACCTGAGGTTTGTATTGCATTTGTAATTATATTAAATCATTAAATTTCAACAAACCTTACAGTTCTCATATATATACTTTTTAAATGCATTTTAAAATGTTTCCATAAATCCAAGTTAATGTTTTTGGCACCCTGCCCCCTTTTTTCAGGATCATTTCATTATTTTGATAGTATGGATGACCGCAAACATTCTTTTAGATGACACATGTTTTAATATTAACTTACTGAGAGTCTGGCATGATAGTTCTGAACCTTTTTCACCATGGTTTTGGTACACAGCTCAGTATTCAGTCACAATAAGAGTTACTTCCCATAACAAAATGAACATGATTTTGGTTAATTGACTTCACAAAATCATGCTTTATTAGCGTTATGTATTCGGCCTAAGATACACAACATTGTAGAGGTAGCTGATAGTAATTTGATATTTTGCCAATTTCTACATGTATTAAATAATTAGTGTGCAAATATTTCCGTAACTCACAAAAGTTTTTTTAAAATTTGGCACAAAAAAACCCCAAGTAGGTTCATGTTTTTGTTTTTCTTTGTTTTTTTTTCGTATTATTAAATCATTAAATTTCAACAGACCTTGCCCTGAGATTATATAATATTCTCATGCACAAACTCTGCTACAAAGTCTTTTGTTGGAATAATTGGTGATTTACATTAAACATCAAACATCCAAATGTTGAGTTGAATCTATGTTTGAAAACGGATTTATAGTCGTAGAACTTAATCCCTGTCTCTGAAATCCTAAAATTTTCCTCTTGAATGAGAAAGTTTAACATAAGATAATCTTGAAAATAGTAGATTGTCAGAAGCTAACGCATCAGGCAGTTTTTAAAAAGAAACAAGTAACTCTTATATTTTGGGAGTGTTCAGTCACGCTATTCTTAAAAAATAACAAGGATCCAACAATGGTAGATATGTACATTTAACAATGATTTTGACAATGTATATTGGGTGTAGAATCAGAATAAAACCATGGCATTAATATAAAAATTGTCTTTTTATTGTGAAATAATAAGAAATAATTTTCAGTATGTAGTAAACATCATTACAGTCACATGATCGCAGTGATTGCACAAAATCTTGTTTGATATCAGCAGAAGGAGGACATCAGCTCATGCTAAACACATCAGGTCTAGTTGGCTTAAATGCATGCTTGTAACCATTTTTGAATTTATAGTAATCATTAGATCAATTGGTCTGGCAATCTCTGAGAGTACAAATTCTGTAATTTCTGATAAGCATTGGTAAATTGTTTTCGCTTTAGTATAAAAATCACCAGGAAAGTTGTTATCTTTAAAGGATCTGCTAGCAGGGACCCCTCCATGTCCCCGCCCTGAGAATATGACATTGCAGGTGCTGAAATCCACTCTGGAGGAAAGAGGTTTGTTGACCACTGGGACTAGAGCTGAACTCGAGGCTGCACTTCGCACAGATGATTTAGGTATGGTTACAAAGTACCCAGTACATTCAAAGGTGATTAGTCCTGTGGTTTTAGTCTTAGTATAATAGTAGTGCAAATTATAGCCGTGCCTTTAAATACGGATAGGGGTTCAAATAATTTTTCAGGTGCAAAGTTACTTCTCTCTCTTCCTGACTAAAATATAACATGAAATAGTATGTAGCATTGAATTTATGATGAATTGAGTGAGGATGAAGTTCTCTCTCTTTCTGACTAAAATATAACATGAAATATTACGTAGTATTGATTTTATGATGAATTGAATGAGGATGAAGTTACGTCTCTCTCTTCCTGACTAAAATACAACATGAAATAGTACTTAGCATTGATTTTAAAATGAATTGAATGAGGATGAAGTTCTCTCTCTTCCTGACTAAAATATAACATGTAATAGTACGTAGTATTGATTTTATGATGAATTGAATGAGGGTGATATTCTCCCTCTTCCTGACTAAAATACAACATGAAATAGTACTTAGCATTGATTTTAAAATGAATTGAATGAGGATGAAGTTCTCTCTCTTCCTGACTAAAATATAACATGTAATAGTACGTAGTATTGATTTTATGATGAATTTAATGAGGGTGATTTTCTCCCTCTTCCTGACATATAAAAAAACAAGAAATAGTATCTAGCATTGATTTTATGATGAATGAGGATGATCTTCATCTGAGTATTAAAAGAAGTGAAGTAGTTTTTATTCTTGGTGACAATATGTAGTAAAGTGTAGAATGGGATTGCATTGGGATTATTATTATTTTGTGTGCTGCCATTGAATTGATGAGAATGTGTTTTAAAAATAGTTTAATTTAGGACATTTAAAAAAAATTAATTATGAGAAATTATTTCCAAGAAACCACAATTTAATACTGACATAGCTTTGATATTTTTGTTGCAACAGATTGCAAGTTGCTTGATAGGAATTTTAGCGTGCCAGCCATCCGTGATCCCAAACTACTGAAGCATCTTTATTACTTCATCTCTCCGAACTGCATGCGTTTTGATGTCTGCATGGATTTCACCAGCACCAAGTTTGGTTACACCAAAGCACTTGCTGCATACCTGAAACTTGATGTCTGCCAGTTCTATTTCACAATCCATTTTGAGCGATGGAATATCACTCGACTTCTCATCAGCTATGATTGGGGTAAGATGTTGTCTAGGTTAAAGTATGAATTTTTCTGGGATCACATTCAAAAAATGACTAGTGATATCCCATCTATGTATGAAGGGCAATTTATCTGTACCAAACAGCCTTTCCTATAATGAAGCTATGTTAACATGGCTGGCAAAGGCTCACATCCCAGCGAGCTACCTCACTTGACTCTTACTTTTAGTTGCCTAACACTATTTAGTGGCATACCAGATGATAAGATTGATACCACAGCACCAATATAAAGTCACATAACACTATTTAGTGGCATTGCATATGATAGGATTGATATCATAGCAAGTCACATAACACTATTTAGTGGCATTGCATATAATAGGATTGATATCATAGCAAGTCACATAACACTATTTAGTGGCATACCATATGATAGGATTGATAGCATAGCAAGTCACATAACACTATTTAGTGGCATACCATATGATAAGATTGATAGCATAGCACCAATATAAAATCACATAACACTATTTAGTGGCATACCATATGATAAGATTGATATCATAGCATCAATATAAAGTCACATAACACTATTTAGTGGCATACCATATGATAAGATTGATAGCATAGCAAGTCACATAACACTATTTAGTGGCATACCATATGATAAGATTGATAGCATAGCATCAATATAAAGTCACATAACACTATTTAGTGGCATACCATATGATAAGATTGATAGCATAGCATCAATATAAAGTCACATAACACTATTTAGTGGCATACCATATGATAAGATTGATATCATAGCATCAATATAAAGTCACATAACACTATTTAGTGGCATACCATATGATAAGATTGATAGCATAGCAAGTCACATAACACTATTTAGTGGCATACCATATGATAAGATTGATAGCATAGCACCAATATAAAGTCACATAACACTATTTAGTGGCATATCATACAATAGGATTGATAGCATAGCACCAACATAAAGCCACATAACACTATTTAGTGTTTATATATATATATATATATATATATATATATATATATATATATATATATATATCTCCTCATGTTATTAAATATTTAAATATTTCTGACTTGGTTGTAAATTATTCCTGTCTTTCAGGTCGAGAAGAGGTATTAGAGCTTAATGCAAATACAATCATAAGGTTGGTATTATTTTTAAATCCCAAATATAAAAAATTATTGTAGACATTTGTCAAATACTTTACATCTCAGTTGCCTGTTTCATCAAAGAGTAAACTAATTTTAATTCTACATTTTATTGGTCCAGAATATTTACATCTCATTAATTTTCTCAGGCATTTGTTTCCTTTTCACTGTAAGATTATTGCACAGGCCAAGCAACCTAGAACCTTGCATTTATTTACAAAGAGGGTCTATATAATAGGAAGAGACTCACTCAGACACTCTGAACAGAGAAACTTTCAAAACTTGAAACTTTGGTAATTGCCTAGTTGACCAGACCAACAGACAATACAATATAGTTAGAAAAGGACCATTGTTGACCCTGGTTCTCTACCAGTCTCGTTTATTCCAACAGACAATCCAATAATATAGTTAGAAAAGGAACGTTGTTGATCCTAGTTCTCTTCCAGCCACATTTATTCCAACAGACAATACAATAATATAGTTAGAAAAGGACCATTGTTGACCCAGGTTCTCTCCCAGCATCATTTATTCCAACAGACAATACAATAATATAGTTAGAAAAGGACCATTGTTGATCCTGGTTCTCTCCCAGCCACATTTATTACAACAGACAACACAGTATAGTTAGAAAAGGACCATTGTTGACCCTGGTTCTCTCCCAGCCACATTTATTCCAACAGACAATACAATATAGTTAGAAAAGGACCATTGTTGATCCTGGTTCTCTCCCAGCCTCATTTATTCCAACAGACAATACAATATAGTTAGAAAAGGACCATTGTTGATCCTGGTTCTCTCCCAGCCTCGTTTATTCCAACAGACAATCCAATAATATAGTTAGAAAAGGAACGTTGTTGATCCTAGTTCTCTTCCAGCCACATTTATTCCAACAGACAATAGAACATAGTTAGAAAAGGACCATTTTTGACCCTGGTTCTCTCCCAGCCTCATTTATTCCAACAGACAATACAATATAGTTAGAAAAGGACCATTGTTGACCCTGGTTCTCTCCATTTATTCCAACAGCAAATAAATACATGATGGTGCTACTCTTTTCCTAGATCCTGCTGGGACAAAGATTGAGCATCTCACCGTGGATGTTTTAAACTCTCAACAACATCCACAAGGGATTAAATGTGTTTAAAGAAACTGTAATGTCAGCATTGGCTTAAAGAGAATGTTGTATATTGATAATTCATCTTCTGGACCTCTTCAGAATAACAACTTTAGATAAACTAATGATCCTGTGGTGTGTAGATCTGTTGATAAAGAACACTCTGAGCCCCAAAACTGTTTTTTTTTTTTTTTAAAACAGGTATCCTTTTTATTAGAGGCAGAATCATCATAAACATATTGGATCCATACATGTTCTTTCTGAGCAGAGGTAATTTATTTGGAAGTGTTCTTTAATGCAGATTTCATTGTATAATTGTTTTTATTTATCTGTACAGCTAGTTAGGCAGTGAAATTCATTTCTTTGCCTTTCAGGTTTACTATTGACAAGGATGATGAAAAGAAAGTGTTTGTTGTCAGTTCTAGCCTGAAATTATGTATACAACCAGGGGATTGTATCTGGGACAGTGCCATTGTAGAAAATATGGAGATTCCTATCCCAATATGCAATGAAAATTTCAAATTGCCAGGTAAGCTGGTCTGACAGATGACTCATTAAGAAAATGTAATCCAAGGTTTGTCTGACAATGGTTTAGAGTTCCATGAAAACTTAGAAATTGTGTTTTTTTATTTTACTTTGGTTGAAATTAAAACTTCATTTTTTTATAATGTTTAATAATATAAAAGTTTATTTTAAACTCTGAATATTTGCTCGTTCTAGTTTCCATATTTTGATAAACAAGTTCATCCACATCATTGTAATAAAAAAAATGTAGCAACTGTTACAAAAGTCTGTAATCCCAAATGCCACTGTATTTTTTAAAACCTCTCTATTTGATCATTGCAAATTCAAAAAGTTCTTAACAGTTTCTGTCAAATTTCAGAGTATATTCAGTGAAATCAAAATCCCTTTGTGTGCCTGTACATCCCTGTATACAGACTGTTTGAAAGATGGAAAGCTGCTTTGTAGATCCCATTGCAGTACCCCATGGCACCATCTTGATCTGGTTGTAGCAGTTAGTCTCCATTTCTATTGCAGAAATTACAGCAGATGCTGATATCTTTCAACTACATTGAGACTTATTAAAAGAAAACAAATTTTATCATGTTTTGGGGATTCCCTTTTCACACTGAGAATCTTGTAAATCCTTAGCAAATCCCAGTATTCTTTAATATCCCTTAATCTGGCAGAAACATGATTTACTATTAGAATCTGGAAATAGTATTCTGTGTTGGTGACTACTTTGCAGTATTTGTATTAAGGGTACATAAGTACACATAAAGCAGACAGAGCTGCCCTGCATTTAATTACCTGTTTGTTGTTGTAGTGTTTTAAAGCCATTTTTCAGCACACAATAGGCAATACATGGCGGCCAGTATAAATGGTGGAGGAAGAACCTGGGAAAGCCCTGGAAAGAACCACTGACCCATGTGAAGCTACTGGCAAGCTTTCTCATGTACCCAAATTGGGCAAATCTGAGACTCGAACCCATGCATTTACCTGTTTGTAAGATTCCAAAGCCTGAATCAAGGTACAGTTCTTGATACTTGGTAAAGTATATGGAAACAAGCTTAAGAACATGAAACTTATCATTAGAGACTGGCATCCCTTATTCAGAAAAAAAATCTCAAAGATTGTGTCTTTGTGCTAATTGCATATTCAGAATGTCTTTGTGCTAATTGCATATTCAGAACATGTACATGTGTTGTGTATCATAATCTCCTGAAGTGTGAATCAGTTTGCACACTGACAGTCGAATGCAGTCTTGTAAAGTTTATTGCTTCACCCAATGAGTCAAAAATTCCTGATGCTAGCTCAATGAAGAAACAGTTGTGTTGTACCATTTTGATCATGGTCTATATTTGTTGTCTTTAGTTGTTATTTTATTTACACATTTCAGAACTTTCAACATTTTTACCTTTTAACTTTCATCATTTAGCAGCTCATTTTATATTTATCGGGAAGGCAATTTCTTCCAAGACTTGTGTGCAGTTCTTTATTTTTAAATGTTTAGAGCTTGACCTCTAATTTGCATCATATAGCTAGTATTGGGCTGTGTTATTAAATTGTACTACTACTACTACTACTACTACTACTACTACTACTACTACTACTACTACCCCAGTTCCAGGTCTGACAGAACTGAGACCCATCTCATTATATTCTACTACATTTTCTGTTTCAGCATTAACATTTGAAGGCCTGAAAAATGCTATTGGTGGATCTCTGACTGAAGAAGCATTTAATTTGCTTCTAGAGGCACTCGGGATTAAGGTAAGCTTGTGTTTCATTTGACCAAAATAAAATTCAGTTATTTTAGTTATTATCGGGTATTGTGAATTCATAATTTTTACAGAGTACCATTTTTTTTTATTTTGTGCTTGCTGTAAACCATAGATTTAAAGACCCAAGTTAAAAAGATTATTGTTTGGAATTTATAGAACCTCATTTTCAAGCCAGTAAACATTTTAATAAGTAACTTCTTTACACCATTTGCTGAATGAGAAATTTTTTGTGTTAATTGGCATCATTAACAGTGTTCGCTGTGTAGCTGATTTTAGATAAATGTAAATTAACAAAGTCAGTTTTACTTTTTTGTTTCCATATTTATTTAAGTTTTTTTTTTTCAGCATTGAATATTTTGTTCATGCAAAACAGGTTCAGATTACTGTCGAGTATTATTATTGCCCACCAGTCAGTAAATATTATTCATTTACAAATGAAATTATTGCAAAATGAACCTGTAACAAGATTTTATTGACCTTTTCATATCAGTAATAATGCTAAATAAATGCAAATTTATGAAGACAGATTTTACATAGGGATTGTTAACTGTGTGTGTAATGCAGAGCCAAACTTAGCCATGCAAAACAGGGTCAGAATACAGAGGGACCTTATAGTGAGGGTGTACAAGCGGTATTGCAGTAAAATTTGCCTGACCATTATTTGTTCTTGAGCTCGGCCAATGTGGGTATGTGGAAAGCATGCCAGTAGCTTCTTGTGGGTCATTGGTCCTTTCTGGGCTTTCTCGGGTTCTTCCTTCACATTTATATGAGCTGCAATGTATGGCCTATCTTGTGCTGAAAAATGGCAATTAAACCCTACAACAACAACAACAACTGTTGGTGTTGTTCATAGGTAATTTATGGTTCTGATTATAATCTAGATTGTTTCTGATAATAACTACTTTTTTCAATGATTGTCACATGTTTTACCTTGATGTTTCACTTTTCTGTAAGATATTATTTTGAATTGAATACCTTTTAATTGCAGATATTACAGTAGATAATGTAATAAAAAATTAGACATTATTAAATCTTCAAGAAAACACATTCTTATTTGTTAAAACAACCCAGTATTGTAGAATATTTTATTGTTAAGCTTCATTTGCTGAACATATTTCATGTATTGTAGAATATTTTATTGTTAAGTTTCATTTGCTCAACATATCTGAGTGAGCAAGCAAATAAAATGCAGACTTTTAAATAATTTATGGGAAAAAATTTAAATTCCATATTTTAGAAATTGTTTTTCAGTTCATTTTACTGCAGCATGCAGCTTTAAATCAGCTGTCTTGAGATCAGTGTTGTAATATTTTCTTTGAGAGACCTAAAGTGATACACCACTTCATTGTTGTTGCCAAATATTTTGTCTGCTGTTTCATGACCTCTGAATTGGTTATGTTGACTCTAGATGTTGTCAGAATGGTGATGTCAGGTTGCATGAATTACTGTTTGATAACTGGTTCTGTTCAGTAACTGATTTCCATGGACTTGCAATGAAAAGTCTAATGTTCGCAAAGATATGTAATTTTCTTTGTTATCTACGTTTTTTTTAAACATTGTCCCACTATCTCTTCAGAATTTCAATTTTATTTTGTCTGTAGAAATACTTCTCTGAAGGTGAATGTGTACTGCAAGAGCCTCCTGAAGGTATGTTGTTTTACAATATTAATAGCTGTGTGCCAAGTAATTTATCCGCCTTTGTTAACTCTTGTGCACTAGTTATACCCAGAAAGATACAGTACTCTTTATAATGGTGTATTTGAATGACATAAATGTGAGAAGCACTATACATGAGAAAGCCTTTTATTGAGAGATCTGTCAACAAGACTTTGTCATTACATTTTTCACAAGTGGCAAATATATTAAATATATCAGATATTCATGTTTTCATTTTATATTTTGCTTAAAAATAATGGTTAGCAAAAATATGTATAACAGATTGAAGTAGCAGGTGTCTTCGATCCTGTATCCTGCATGATAATATCAGATGTTATGTTTGTGTTTTACTGTGTTTTTCGTGTACATTCACTAGTAACATAATTCTTCTTCATAACATAAAATTAAAGAAAACATTGTATGCCAATTTTGAACAGAGTTTATCTGTATATGAGGTGACCTTTCTTTCCACAAGTGTCTAAAGTAGCTCAAACAAGTTTTCATTGTAATTTTTTTGATGCTGCAGTGAAAATATTTTTCTTTTTTCATTCCAGTGAATTATCACAATTATTTCCAGTAATTAATGACTTAGAATCAAATGAAGTGAAATAGTTTAAGTTACTAAGATGAACAAAACATGACAAATTATTACGGTATCCTTGAACATACCTGCATTAAAAGATGGCAGCAGTATATTGAGGTCCTTATATTGAGGGAGTACATTAGTATAAATCATGGTTTCTCTTGCCTGTCTCTGTTGTCATTGTTACAAACTGTTCTGTATTTCAAGTGTGAATTTTGTTTACACCAATAACTTCATGGATTGGCGTTATATTCGGAAGAACTTGTTTTAACCATTTTCCAACATTTTAAAATAGGATTATGGCCCTTGTTTGAACATTGTTGGTTGGAATATCCAGACTGTATTGACAATTACATAAATAGGCTGCTTTCTAAATGAATAAAACCATCATGAATTAACTAAATTGGCAATAATTGTATATGAGGGAAACTTTATTTTCATATGAGGGAAACTTTATTTTCATTCTTTTACAGGCTGTCCATGGAATCTAACATCATTTCTCAAAAAATTACCAATGTCCTTGAAGAATGTTGCATTGTGTCAGATGCCAGATAATTGTTTTGGCCTTCAGTGCTGTCTTAACTTTGCCATTCCTGTTCCATTCAGTAGCCTGGTTCTAAAACGATACATCCCTTTCTGGTTTAAACTGGATCCATGTGACTTCCTTATTGACATGGCATTTGGTCCACATAGATTCAATGAACGCTTTATAACACTGGACTGGGGTAAGTAACTATACTGTAAAGGGTAATGTCTTTACATCTTTAAAAGATCTACTTATTGCAGATACAATAAAAGCATATTTGATTTTTTTTTTTAAGTTTTAGACCACCCTCAACACCCAATCCTTACCCTAGACAGAATACTAGTTTATTTCTCATGTTCGACATTTACAATAGTTGTGGATGTCTGCAGATTGTCTTAGGGTTATTCCAGTTAAACATAGATGATAACTAGGGCTATTCCAGTTTAAAAAACATGGTAACTAGGGAAACACATTTTTTCAAAATATATGCTAGGGTACTCAGATTACCTAGAGTTCAAGACATGGAAAACAATACAAAATTATGGGTGACTATACTATACTAAAAGTGCCTTCCCTGGGTCCCATGTATATTTTTCTGAAACAGCCCTTATTGATAATGAAAATTTTTAGAATTAATTTTGATAAATTGCCAGTTTTTACTAGTGACCAACAATGTTGTAATATTAAATAGTAGTTTGTATAAAGTTTGTTGGAAGAATCTTAATTTCTGCTTTAATGTTGTCCAAAATTTGACTATCCTTCAAAGTTGTGACAGAATTTCCTTACAGGATTGTGGTTGATAAATGGCCGAATATTTTAGAATGATGCAAGTATTGTGCCATTTTTCTCTATTCAGTCAAATGTAAACACATTATTCCATATCTGTAGCACCAAATTGTACATATTTCCATGAACTACCATGACAGCTAAAGTTCACTTAGCTCATTGCAAATACACCTTTTTACAACTCGTCATGAAAGTCATAAAATAAAAAATGTAAAATTCCACATTTAATTTAAATTATCAGGTGTGTCAAATAATATGCAACATAATTTTTTTTCCCAAGATTTTATTGAGTCACATGTTCCAGAGGATGTACTATTCACTATACATTTATTGCATCACTATATATTAGAGATAAACTCAGAAGGTTGAATTGGAGAAAATCAACAAATCAATTCATTTTAAATAAATATGCTAGCCTGACATTATTGCATCATATACATAATTAATGAAAGCATTGCTATGCAAATCATTTCATATCGGCTAAAAGTAGCAAAGGTTATGTCTGTTATTATGAGGGTTATATATCAAATCCAGATACAGCCAAACCTGTCAACAGCAGCCACCCATGAGAAAAGGCAAAAGTGGCATTTGTAGTTAGGTGGCCTCAAAAGGCAGATTTATCTCTCAAATGTAGTTCTTAACAGTTTTTTAAATTATGAACCGAATAACATTATTATTATTATTATTTGTAAAGGTTCGATTGCTTTCCCAGTTTGGTGATAGAGAGATGCAAAGCTCTGAGCCCACAGTCAGTGGTGCCGACAGTTAAATTAATAAGTACACAAACTGTGAAATTTAAATAACAACAATTTAATATAATTCAAACAGTAATATCTTAAATACAATTCAGCTAAAACCCTATCACTCGATCATGTGACAGCCTATTCATCTTTTGAATTAGTGTGTGAAATTTTCCATTCTGTTCTGAGTTCCTACACATCTGTATGTTCTTCTCTTTTCCTTTTTCTCCCTCTGTTCTCCCTTCAACTTCTCCCTTTGTTCTTCCTTCTTTTTTTTTTTTGTCTCCCAGAGACTCAGACCACTGGTCCCTAAAAGCATATAAAGAATTACATACACGGACATTAGCAAAGCATATTCCTTTTGCTATGTAACTCATGCTAACATTAATATCATCAGATAGGCCATTACTGTTTTTGGTCACGCATTCATGCCCATCGAAATACACATTCTCCCTGCTAAGTATATGTACGTATGTATGTATGTATGTATGTATGTATGTATGTATGTATGTATGTATGTATGTATGTATGTATGTATGTATGTATGTATGTATGTATGTATGTATGTATGTATTCTCATTCTTATTATACAAAAAAATATATAATCAGACTCATTTCTGTACATTTCACTTCTACAAAGTGTACACAGATGTGCACATATCCATGCACTGATATATCCATACACATGGTACTCCTACATGTATACACAAATAGGCAAATTTCTATACTATTGTTGCACACTGCAACCATTATACAAAGTTTATAATTAAATTCAACATTTGCAAATCTATTTGCTCGATTGTTGTAAAATATTACTGCAAAGTAATTGTACTTTAATTATTGCAGTATATATATACACTTTAGTATGTAGAATTACCATTTGTAGTTTAATTCATTCATAGTGTTTAATATATATGCATATTTTGAGTTATGAGTTGTGATGTAAAGAATTAATATTGTAATTCACTATTGGGTTAATTTGTAGTGACCTCATGCATTTATTCATTTGAGAATATAAATGATATGATATTGAATATTCCCTTTGCCATCTTTTTATATGTAATGACCCTTAGATATGATATTCCCTTTGTCCACTTTTTTATATGTAATGACCCTTAGATGCAATATTCCCTTTGCCCACCTTTTTTAATGTAATGATCCTAAGATATGATATTCCCTTTCCCATCTTTTTATATGTAATGACCCTTAGATGTGATATTCCCTTTGCCCACCTTTTTTAATGTAATGATCCTTAGATATGATATTCCCTTTCCCACTCATTTTTATATGTAATGACCCTTAGATGCGACATTCCCTTTCCCACTTTTTTTTATATATGTAATGACGCTTAGATATGATATTCCCTTTGCCCACCTTTTTATATGTAATGATGCTGATATATGATATTCCCTTTGCCCATCTTTTTATATGTAATGACCCTTAGATATCATATTCCCTTTTCCCACCTTTTTATATGTAATGATCCTTAGATATGTAATTACCCTTTGATATGATATTCTCTTTGTCCACCTTTTTATATGTAATGACCCTTAGATGCAATATTCCCTTTGCCCACCTTTTTAGATGTAATGATATGATATTCCCTTTCCCACTTTTTTTATATGTAATGACCCTTAGATGCGATATTCCCTTTGCCCACATTTTTATATGTAATGACTCTTTGATATCATATTCCCTTTCCCATCTTTTTTTATATGTAATGACCCTTTGATATGATATTCCCTTTCCCATCATTTTTAGATGTAATGACCCTTAGGTATGATATTCCTTTTGCCCACCTTTTTATATGTAATGACCCTTAGATATGTAATGACCCTTATACATGATGTTCCATGTGCCCATCCTTTTATATGTAATGAACCTTAGATATAATATTCCCTTTGCCCACCTTTCTATTTGTAATGACCCTTAATATGTAATAACTCTTATGTAATGACCCTTAGATATGATATTCCCTTTGCCATCTTTTTATATATAATGACCCTTATATATGATATTCCCTTTGCCATCATTTTATATTCCCTTTGCCCATCGTTGTATATGTAATGACCCTAAGATATATTCCCTTTCCCATCCTTTTTATATGTAATGACCCTTAGATATCATATTCCGTTTCCCACTTTTTTTATGTAATGACCCTTATATATGATATTCCAATTAAAAGCAGTTAAAGAAAGTACATAATAAATAATAGTTTTTAATGACATTCAATAGCTTGGGCCTTTAGTTCTACAAAACACATTTTTATTGCAGTTTATTTGTCTTACCATTTCAAAGTTACCATTATTAAAGTTTTTATTCATTTTAATTTTATTTTCAGGTGAGGAACACGTACTGACGCTGGCAGATGGTGCTATCCAGATCAAGTAAGTGGTGTTTGTTTTAATTTACGTGTTGTCATGAGATAGTTAATGAATTGAAAAAAGTAACATACAATGAGATAAAATACCAATTCTATTAATCAGTTTAAATAGAATGACATAAGAAATGTAACTTACAGTGACAGACTGTATTAATAAATTTAAATAGAATGACTTGAAAAATGTAATACACAATGAGATAAAATACAGATTCTGTTAATCAAGTTAAATAGAATGACTTGAAAAATGTAATACACAATGAGATAAAATACAGATTCTGTTAATCAGTTTAAATAGAATGACTTGAAAAATGTAATACACAATGAGATAAAATACAGATTCTATTAATCAAGTTAAATAGAATGACTTGAAAAATGTAATACACAATGAGATAAAATACAGATTCTATTAATCAAGTTAAATAGAATGACTTGAAAAATGTAACTTACAGTGACAGACTGTATTAATAAATTTAAATAGAATGACTTGAAAAATGTAACTTACAGTGACAGACTGTATTAATAAATTTAAATAGAATGACTTGAAAAATGTAACTTACAGTGAGTGACTGTATTAATAAATTTAAATAGAATGACTTGAGAAATGAAACTTACAGTGAGTGACTGTATTAGTCAATTTAAATAGAATGACTTGAGAAATGAAACTTACAGTGACAGACTGTATTAATCAATTTAAATAGAATGACTTGAAAAGTGTAACATACAGTGAGTGACAGACTATCTTAATCAGAGTAAAAAGAGTGACTTAAAAATTTTAACAGTGACAGACTATTAATAAATTTAAATAGAATGACTTGAAAAATGAAACATATAATTAGTAACATTTGTATTATTCAGTTTAAATAGAATGACTTGAAAAACATATTTCAGTTTATCAGTACCAGTTTTCAGAGTTGCAATCTTAAATATTCCCTAAGTTAGCTACCAGGCTTAGGGATTGTGTCAGAAATGGCAACACTGGAAATAGTATCCAGATCCAGTATCTTTTGAAATTGATGAATCTTTTCAAGTCATTCTTACTCATAGTATCACACATAAAAGAAACTGATCATTAATAGCTGTCATCCATTAAGACACATTAAAACATTGATCAATAAAACAGTTTTCTTTCCATGTATTAAATACCTCAAAGGGTTTAATACAAGTTGCTTTAAACACAAATTGGGGGGGCAGTCCAGAAGGTTAGACTGTGGCTCATTTGTGTTGGGATTAGTTTGTAAAACTTACCAATAGATATTGTATCTGATGCACAGTCTGGAACTTGGACTGCATTTAGAACTCCTTCTTAAGATAACCTCAGTCAAATGAACCATTATCTGAATGAATGAACATGGCTCTTATGTATACATGCAGACTTTCTTTTAATCGGTCTAATCTCACATATGATGTAGTCTTTAGGCCCAAATACCAAATTTTTGAGTTCTGAATTCAAATTTCATTCTACTTTTGGTGCACAAATGTGTCACGCCTTAGAAATAGCAAATATACTGGAAATACTGCTGAGTTATGATTTCCCAAGTCACCAAATTGTCTATCAGAACTCCCCAAAATAATTTTTAATCTTTGCTAATTAAAAATGTCCTCACCAGATTCTCTCATTTTACATAGTTCCTTATTGTGGCTATGCTTTCTTGTATAGAGCCATTTTGAAAGATGTAGAGAATTTTGGTGCTGTCATTGCAAATACTCATGGCACCAACTCGAATTGGTTTCTGGAGTAAGCCTCCATTTTTACCACAGAAATAACAGCCATTCTGAAATTTTTGAACTGCAATGACACTTCAAAATTACAGATTCTCATTTGAAACTGAAAACCATGCAATAGCTAAAAACTGACAACCCTTTAACATTCCAGGTCTGAAAGAAACATGATTGGCTTATACTTTATGTAAAAAGTATTCACTGCTGTTGGCTCCTAGTTGTCTTGGTATGAAAAAAAGGAAAGGGCAGATTAATCAGTCTAAGCTACACTGCAGCCACCTGTTTCATATTCCATTTACTTACCTCAATCTTTTAAATAAATTGGCATGTTAATACATGTCAGATGAAAGTGCAAACAAACTTGAGAACATCAAAGCCACATTTGGAGAATGGCAATCTTCAGATAGAACAAAATACAGAGATGATATGGTACTGTCGTGATCACAAATTGGATACACGTGACGGACTCCTGCATATGTCCTAAACAGTGAACATTGACCAGAGTGTATACCTTGTCAGTTTCCAGTGACCATGGAACAACACATTATTGTTGAGTGCATCAACTTCTGCTCCGAGACTGTGGAATGGAAGTTTTTTTTATGTCAACTCAGTAAAATAAATTACTAATTTGTACATTCAGCCAAAATCTTGAAGTGTTTGAGGGTATGCAATAGGGGTGAAATGCTTAATCAATCTTTGACATATATCAAAGTAACTTTACTGATGATTTAATAACCAATTTTACAAGTTTTACTATTGCTTTCTCTCTTGTTCTCTTGGATCAAATTTGAAGGCTATACTTCTGGTGTCACATAGTGAAATATGTTACATTCAGTTTTGATTGGTGGCATGATTGTTTGTTCAAGTCCAGGATAAAATATAATAACTACCAATCAGAACTATTTTTCACTGATAGTAATGCGTGCATGTGGCCATTAGCAGTTATTTTGTTTCTGCTGTTAAGTACACTCAAACATGTTCTAGATGAGATTTTCTTTGCAGGAGAAAACTGCATAGTTCTTACATTTAGAATATAACATTGCAATGCCATCCAAATTTAAATGAAAACATAAAATTAAATGTTCTTAAAGCTTTCAAAAAGCACAAAAGAAAGGATGTGGTGAGAATGGCATATTGATAGATGATAAGTCTCTGCCTGTAACCTCAATACTCAATACTAGAAATAGATGCAGCTGAGTGGCCGAGTGCTCTAAAGCGCTCTCCATTACAGATCACTGCCATCTCACCTCTGTCTACATGGGTTCAAGTCTCAGATTCAGCCAATGTGGGTATGTGAGAAAGCTTGCCAGTAGCTTCTCATGGATTGATGGTTCTTTCCTGGGATTTTCCTGGGTTCTTCTTCCACTGCCATGTATAGCCTATCGTGTGCTCAAAAATGGCATTAAAACCCACAACAACAACAACAACAATACCGTAATACAACCAAGATGGCAACATAAAAAATGGCAACACCCTACCACTGACATACTAGAGATGACATTACCATGAAGTTGATATGTATATCAATAAATATCTTAAGTTGTACATTATGACACATATCAATACCTGGCACCTGTGTTTTATTTCACACCTAGTACACAGTTAATTAAACAATATTGACCCTATATTTAAAAAATTTTCATTTGTTACCTTTGTTTTATTTTATACATTTCACACTCTTGAGATATTTGTTTTATTATGACGTCTGTATATACTTGAACTGAACAGTTTTCATTTCTAAGAATTTTAAGTTTGAAATACATTTTCTTTCTTTAATAGATTTACAGTCAACAAGATGGAAAATAATCTTGGATTTATTGTTGACTTGAAATTACTGATCTGTATCCCTAATGGAGACAAACCACCAATGTGTTTACCCAGTGACGATGGGCTGCCATTACTGCAAGGCGAGGAAATACCGGCATGTAATGCCCGTGCATATGAGAGTTTTAAAAGTAAGTTTTATTGAAAAGAATAAAACCTAACAATGAATTGATGCACAGTTAGATATGGTTGTAGATATGGTTAGCTGGTTAGAATTTGTGACTTTAGCTTTAGAATGTTCATCATTTTCTCTGGTTTATATTCAGAACCAGTCATCCTTGGACCACAAGCACCTGTATTCTAAGCATGATGAAGTCTCTTACAAAAGTCTCCCTCTGTTGGTAGAGATGGCATGTATGTGTTTACTGTTATATAAAATGAACTGCAGGTGAAAAGAAAGGCCTAAATGATGACAAGCTCAAATACCCATGCAGCATGTTTTCATTTGCATTTAAGATGGGACAGCTCCCAAGGAGGATTGGGTGCTTTTAGAAAACTTCAGGATCTATATTTTATGTGGTCATCATGAGAATTAGAAACAGGAAGTTATTTTTTTTACAAGACTTTGTTTCCTTCAGATTAAATATATATTTAGAAATTGCATCTATGTCTTTTTTAATTCCATCAGTTTATGTAGCATGTTTTCATATGCATTTAAGATGGGATGACTCTAAAGAGGTTTGGGTGCTTTTAGAAAGCTTCAGGGTCTATATTTTATGTGGCCATCATGAGATTTAGAAATAGGAAATGTTTTTGTTGTGTTTTTTACAATACTTTCAATTTCCTTCAGACTAAATATACATTTAGAAATTGCATCCATGTCTTTTTTGATTCCATCAACTTGAAATCATTTATTCTTCATCGAAATAGGAACTTCAAAGTTTTTGAGCAAATACTGTAAACTTTAAATAATATGAACTTTTATTATAATGTACATTTGTGATTTGCAGATTTCTCCCTGGACAACTGGGCTTCAGAGGTGGTGGCAAATAAAACTGCGCAACTGGCTGGCCAGCTGACCTCTGCAGCTACACAACTACTTCTTGACCAGTTAGGAATAACAGAGCACCTTCTGAAACCCCAGTGTGACTACACCAGATACCCATACTCACCCTCAGTCAGTGGCTGGAGGAATGGTATGGTAGACTAGAAAAATATTTGATGTATTGAATAGTTTAGAAGGATACACTAAGCCTTTTGATCATTTCAAAATTAGTTTTGCCCTTTCTTTAAAAGACCTTTTCTTTTATGATATTGTGATTTGGTATACTGGTATTTAAAACCATTGTTAGAACTTTTCAGTTATAATGTGTTGATGGGATTTTGGTATACTGGTATTTAAAACCATTGTTACCAGTTATGTTAAAAGAGTTTTTACAGTGCTTAGCTTCTCAACTTTTGTAAGTTGCATCAGTGCGTAAGAGATAAGAATTTCTCCATCAAAATCTTAACCTGATACATTAACATTAGAACTTATTTTCTACTGCATGTAGAATACTCACCTCCCAGAAAGACAAAAACATTTTGATGTCTATATCAGGGAAATAAATCTTATAAATTACCTCCCCTATTCCAATTAGGTGGACAGTGGTAAATATTGTGTTTCTGCATTATGATTGTTTTATGTATTAGTAGCATTATCATAATTATTATTTCAAATGTATTATTATTAGCAGTAGTAGTATGCTGCCAAGGTAGATTTATTTAGTTTACCTTTTTAGCAAACAGAAAAAAAACACAATTTAATAAAATAACTTCCACACAAGGATATTGTGTCCTCACTATATTTAATCCATGTTATATGCATTAAAGGGTACTGTATCCATGCTATATTTAAGCCACCAAGTGCATTAAAGGATACTGTATCCATGTTATATTTAAGCCACCAAGTGCATTAAAGGATACTGTATCCATGTTATATTTAAGCCACCAAGTGCATTAAAGGATACTGTATCCATGCTATATTTAAGCCACCAAGTGCATTAAAGGATACTGTATCCATGCTATATTTAAGCCACCAAGTGCATTAAAGGATACTGTATCCATGCTATATTTAAGCCACCAAGTGCATTAAAGGATACTGTATCCATGCTATATTTAAGCCACCAAGTGCATTAAAGGATACTGTATCCATGCTATATTTAAGCCACCAAGTGCATTAAAGGATACTGTATCCATGCTATATTTAAGCCACCAAGTGCATTAAAGGATACTATATCCATGCTATATTTAAGCCACCAAGTGCATTAAAGGATACTGTATCCATGCTATATTTAAACCACCAAGTGCATTAAAGGATACTGTATCCATGCTATATTTAAGCCACCAAGTGCATTAAAGGATACTGTATATGTGCTATATTTAAGCCACCAAGTGAATTAAATCTTAAGTTTTGAGTCACTGATCTTCTTTTGTTATGTGCAGTTGGCATAATTAGGTATGAAAACATACTTTAAACATTTGATGGATCAAGCAGTTGGTCAAAGTCAGCAGATCAAAAGACAGTTGGCTTTTGTTTGCAACATTTGATTATTTGTTGAATGACAAGAATCTTTCTGAGGCTATCGCTAGTTGCCCATCAACTGCAAGGGACATTACTAGTGCAGTATACCTCTACTGGGATAGTTTTTTTTCTGAACTTGATACATTGATTCTGTGGGATGTAAAATCCTAGAACCATTTCCAGCATAGTTCAATAATCTCATCAATTCTTTTTATAACGTGTGATCTCTTACACTCGGGGTTAATATCATCAAATTGGATATTACAGTCTTTATAGTCCTTTAAGTCTGAATTTGCCTGGCTCTCATTTCTGTGGGAACTACTTTTTCTACTATCCAGCATACTTATTGCTTTGATCGTCTCACTTTACTTTTTACTGGATTATGGTACAATCAAAATATAAAATGTGTAAACATTGATTCACATAGTATACTTTTATATGTATAATGCCTTGCTCATATAACAAAAGAAGCATACTTAGAGTGGTCACTGCTGATAAGCTTCAATGACCATGGGTGTACCTATTGATTGCTCAAATATATATATATATATATATAAAGTGAAATTATCAGGGAGGAATTATAATTATTATAGGTTATATGCAACACTTTTCCAATCCTAAGCAAAAAAGATTTCTATTGAAATCACAATAAATTGCAGAAAGTTTGGAAATGCATTTTAGCAGGGATAATTTATAATACAGGAATTGGTAACTCCCCAAATCTTCTAGATATCACACATCTTAACAGTAGAGTATTGATTTACAAATGTTTTATAGATGTGTAATGATTTTTGACACATTTGCTATTTTGCCAAAATTACCTATATTTCTTTACAAACTACATTTGCCTACTTTCAACAAGTGATGTTGATTCATGAATATGATTGTTGTTATTAATATTGTTATTATTATTATTATTATTATTATTATTATTATTATTATTATTATTATTATTATTATATTATTATTTTTATTATTATTGCAGAATGTCCACTGAGTTTTGTTGACCTGCCCTCATTTCCAGAAAACATGCCCATCCACTGCCACATTCCAGAATCCTGCACAGCTCTGGATTGCTGTATCTTCATTGAAAATCTTGGTCTGTCTTTCCATGTGGCCTATGATATTGACATGTGCAGCTACAAAATGTCTGGAAGCATCGAGAAAATCAACTTTGAAATCCCTCTTCTGCTCTACAATGATTGGGGTCAGATATTAATAAAAAAAAAGTCATGCACAAAACTTTACATAATTAACATGATGACCCAGAGACAAGACACAGCATCAGTTGTTTGTTTTATGAATTTATTTTTGTTACAGTACTACACTCCTTATAGTCTTCAGGCAAGTTCTTGCCCTATATTTCATCATCTTCAAGTCTCCCATTATTGCATTAGTATATTAGCATTTAACTGTGTTGTTGACAGACTATACATTATTATGTTAGCATTTGACTGTTGTTGACAGACTATGCATTAGTATGTTAGCATTTGACTGTTGTTGACAGACTATGCATTAGTATGTTAGCATTTGACTGTTGACAACTGATTATACATTGTTATGTTATCATTGGACTGTGTTGCTGACTGACTATACATTGGTATGTTATCATTGGACTGTGTTGTTGACAGTCTATACCTTAGTATATTAGCATTTGACTATGTTGTTGACAGATCTTGCATTAGTATGTTAGCATTTGACTGTGTTGTTGACAGACTATACATTAGTATGTTAGCATTTGACTGTTTCTGACTGACTATACATTGGTATGCTAGCATTGGACTGTGTTGACTGACTTTACATTGGTATGTTAGCATTGGATTGTGTTGCTGACAGACTATACATTATTATGTTAGCATTTGACTGTTGTTGCTGACAGTTTGTGCGTACCTCTTACCAGGAATACAAATTTAGAACAAAATAAAGCAAATTTCATCTCATCCTGGTTCTTTCTATTATTGAACAACATAATATAACAAGACTTATCTTCTCTTTGTACCAATGTACATACTAGCTAGTTTGAGTGGACATGTACAGGTTTATAAAAAAACAGAAGATGTAGATATCTTTTTATTCAAATATGGCTTCATGTATAAGTTGTATAATACTTAACAATATCTTATTTTCTTGCAGGAAAGAAGGAAAGATTTACCATTTTAGACTTCCTAACTTTTGAGTGAGTGTTCATTTTCAGTCATACCTTTTGCCTTTTATCTTTTGTAAAATGTTTTGGGTATAACTTTTCAGTGGTGAGGTTAGCTTATTTAATGTTTTTGTTTGAGACTTGAAAGTTTACAGCCATTTTGCTGAAATTAACCATCTTGCTGACTACTTTTTCAAGGCACATATTTAATTGATATTTAATTGATATTTAATTTAATTTAATTCATAATTCCACTTGAATTAGTCGCTTTGTCAGCATTTTAAAATAAATGGCCATTAGATCCATTACAGCTATAATTTTTTTTATTATGCAAAACATCAAGTATTCTGTGCCTTTGTTTGTAACCAGTATCATAGAATCAAGTCTTCCATATCTAAGAGAAATCTGTGCCATTATTTGTGATGGGTATCATAGAATCAGGTCTTCCATATCTAAGAGGAATCTGTGCCTTTATTTGTGACTGGTATCATAGAATCAAATTTATTTTGGTGGCTTGTGGTACCATTACTATGGCACACATGTATAGATTCAGTTTAATTAAAGCAGTGACTAAGGCAATATTTATTACTGATTTAATGGAGGACTAACTTTTCTAGTACAAGTGTTAAAGACTATGGAACTGGTCAGACAGCAATTGTTTGTAGTAACGTGTATATTAAACTGCTTTAAACTTTGAATCCATTGAAATGTCTTGTTCTGTGTCATTTAGAGACATGAAGAATTCATTGTCTTGCATCTTGTGACATTCTCTAAAATACATTGCAATGGGGATATTTAGTACTTTATTAGTAAATTTTAGACTGGTTTACTCTTGCAAATATCGGTTTTACTAGATTTATTATAAAAATAAATTGGTGATGGTAGCAACCTCCAGGCTCATACTCAAACCCTCAAATACAAGAATGATTATATTCCAGTAATTTTCATGTCTCACACTGATGTATGGTTTTGCTTTGTCAGATTCTCCATCAGAAAACTTGAAGCTGAGAAAAAGTTCTTGATAGACCTTGACATACTGGCGTGTTTTGAGTCTAATGGCAACTGCACGATCCAGTTTTCTGTGATGAAAGGAACTGAAGTCCCGCAGCTGATTTGTGACCTTTCAGCCTCCCTAAGTATATACAAGAGTAAGTGACAGACAGTTTACTGCTTTTTTTACACGGTCTTTTCTTGAATATTTTTAATGCAAACTCAAAACCCCTACACAGTATCTGTAAGAGTGACACATCAAACATCAACCGGGCATTTAGCTTGATGCAAAGGAGACACCATGGTAGTTAGTCTGCTATTTGAATGAAACTCCCAATACTTTAATTCACATCAAGGACTGAAATGACATATGTATATCATATGTATGTCATATGTATATCATATTTATATCATATGTATACCATCTGTATATCATCTGAATGCAGTGAACATTACCAGTGCAGGTGTAGTCAGCCATTGTCTCAAGTGTAACTTTGTGTTAATTAACAGTTTTAAGGTGAGTATGGAAAGTCTTATGTTATTAATTGGATAAATTTAAGTAAACCCATCGTATCTACTAACCATCTTCTAGCAGCAGATGTTGATGTGTAAACATTCACATGTAAAGTATACACGAACAAACATTATAAATGTTAGTCTGCCAGTGGACTTGGAAGATGGCATATCTGGCCATCCAACCTTTGGAAGTGGGTGGGGGCCAAAACATATTAAGTACATAAGGTCACAGGCCGTATGAACAAGAACTGTTACAGTTCTTTATTACTAATTGTGAATATTAATTTAAAACATTTTCAAAATTGAATGTCTACATGGCCATGAGCCACACACTGTGAAGGACAGTGTCTCATGTGGCCAATGGTTGGACATACCTGATATAAAGGATGCCTGCTTATCAGTGACAGAAATTATAATCCCCATTGTAAAACTTTACTCTCATTTTGGAGATACTTTTACAGGAGCAATAGCTTATCATCCCTTGTATATCCTTTATGGACAGTTTTCATAGTACATATCAAACTTTAATTTTTTTTAAAAAACTTGTTTTATTATTTTATAGTGATAAAATTATTTACAAGAATTATACCATCACAGAGATGCTAAAATATGGTGTATAGTATTGTATTGCTTCTGAAATACTACAATGCCATTTAAATTAAAGTCAATATGCCTGCAATCATTTCAGATTTCTCTCTGACAACCTGGATGAAAAATCATGCATTGACTGCTATGACAGATGCTGCAGTGAACTTTCTGTTGAAGCAACTTGGTATTGATTCATACATCCAAGACCCTCCATGTTCTGCACAGGATACAATACATGAAGGAGCAGTTAGTGCATGGAAAAATGGTACATTTTTAAGTTTTGTGCATCCTAGATGTTTAACATAGATTTTTTAAAAACGTTTTCATTTATGTGTTGATTTTTATTTACCGTCTTATAAGATGTGTATCCGCTGTATGATAGGCAGTTTTAATTGCAAGTTGAATTTATGGACTGATTTTTATTTACTGTCTTATAAAATGTGTATCCGCTGTTTGCTAGGAAGTTTTGATTGCAAGTTGAATTTATGGACTGATTTTTATTTACTGTCTTATAAGATTTGTATCTGCTGTATGCTAGGAAGTTTTAATTGCAAGTTGAATTTATGGACTGATTTTTATTTACTGTCTTACATGCTTTGTATCCGCTGTATGCTAGGAAGTTTTAATTGCAAGTTGAATTTATGGACTGATTTTTATTTACTGTCTTATAAAATGTGTATCCGCTGTTTGCTAGGAAGTTTTGATTGCAAGTTGAATTTATGGACTGATTTTTATTTACTGTCTTATAAGATGTGTATCCGCTGTTTGCTAGGAAGTTTTGATTGCAAGTTGAATTTATGGACTGATTTTTATTTACTGTCTTATAAGATTTGTATCCGCTGTTTGCTAGGAAGTTTTGATTGCAAGTTGAATTTATGGACTGATTTTTATTTACTGTCTTATAAGATGTGTATCCGCTGTTTGCTAGGAAGTTTTGATTGCAAGTTGAATTTATGGACATTTTTATTTACTGTCTTATAAGATTTGTATCTAGAGCTTGGGACGAGCCTAGGCTCGAGCTCGAGGCTCGATAATTTTGGAGCATTTTCGGGGACTCGAAGCTCGACCTTATGCCTTGAAAAATTCTCCACTTTTTGATATTATTGAACCGGATAAGCCTGTGTGATAATGAATTGACTGTGGGTATAAGCGGCTTTCCAGATTCACACGGCCTACGCTTCCCCATGTGTTGGTTGACCAGTTGGTGGTCATTACATTGCAGCAATCATTGCTGGGGGCTCCTAAGATAATAATTGTGACTATTATGATTGCGGCTGACGGGGAGAAGGGTTTTTTCAACTTTAGAAGCAAGAGAACCGGTGAACTTCTCAAGTGTTTTGCCTGACGATGAGTAGTGCTGGAGAGGCAGTAGGTGCACAACTGACACTCGAGGGATTTCTTTTAAACTGATTTTTGAACAGTTCAAACAACATAAACGTGTTATCAGCAATTGTTCACATTGTATCTGCTCTTTGTTTGTTAATTTTTACTTATATTTTATTTCTTAAGCAGTAGTGATGTCAAAAAATAAGAAATCAGCTGTTTGGACTTATTTTAACAAGCGCAAAAAAGATTATTTTGAAGCTTGCAATGAATGTAAGCAGACAAATTCATGTCCACAAGGAAACACTTCAACAATGCGTTGACATCTGCTTATCATTCATCATATTGATGTCAGCAAGAATGAGTCTGAAATAGAGCCGAAGAAAATGAGAACAATGGATAACTTTGTTGTCAAAACTTCACTGGAAGAAATAGTCTCAAAACTTGCTTCATTTGATGGATTCTCGATTCAGAAAATCACTCATTCAGAATTTATTCATCAATCTTTTTGGGGGCCCCGAGTGGCCGAGTGGTCTAAAGCGCTGTCCGTTACGGACAACTGCCATCTCACCTCTGTCTGCGTGTGTTCGAGTCTAAGATTCGCAAATGTAGCTATGTGAGAAAGCTTGCAAGTAGTTACTCGTGGGTCAGTGGTTCTTCCCGGGGTTTGTCCGGTTTCTTCCTCCACCATTAATACTGGCCGCCATGTATAGCCTATATTAAACCATAAAAAACAAACAAACAAAAACTTTTTACAGAGAAAATTGCCCAGGTCAAGGAATTTCAGGTGAAGAAACTGGACAGACTGATGATTTCGATGAAGGCAACGATGAATTGAGTGCTGAAGAAGTTGAGATACAAAGCAAATCATGGAAGGAAAAAATAAACACTGAGAACAATCTTTAAATTTTTCAAAGGCTCAGCCATATGATTGGATGCGTTTATAGCTAAGAGCTCAGAAAAATTTAACAAAACATAACTCTTCCTCGACTGCAAAACTAGATTGGAATTCCATGCTAAAAATGCTAGAAATCGTTATTAAATTATACGATGTCGCCAATGAAGTGCTGAGTGAAATTGGATCTGAGCATCTCTTAACTAATTTGAACATAAAATTATTGAAATCCATAGTTTTGGTGTTGAAACCAGTTGAGGTTACTCTTAATGCTATGAGCGAACAAAAGCTTCTCTGAGAACCACTTATGTTGCTATTACCTTCATGAGGGAAAAATTGTCTGCACAAGGAACAGAGATCAGTCGTACTCTTTTAGAAAATATTGATCATTACATCGATGGTAGAGTTAATCAATAACTTAAGGATCTTATGATTTCTCTGCACCATTTGGATAATGTTCCATCCAAAACTTCTATTGAATTAGCGACAAATTTGATGAAGCGGCTATTTCCATCAGCAAATACTGCAAATGAAGAAGCATATGATGAGAAAATAACAATAAACCATAACAAGCTCTCACTTGAAGATGAACTTTGAACTTAGATTTCATTTGGAAATTACGCCAAGAATTTTCCTTGTCATAAAGTAATGGTGAACTGACTGAAAATTTGAGGTGATTATCAGATGCCATCAGTACAATCAAACCGACTTCAATTGATTCAGAAAGAACATTTTCAGTTGCTACTAATTTCTGTACAAAATTGCGATCAAAGTTATCGGATAAATCTCTGCATGCTCTTGTCTTTTTTAAATACTATTATATTAACAAGAATGATGTTGAAATAAATTATAATGAAATTTTTTTTTTGTACTACTCAAGCTCGAAAGCTTGAAAAAATTCTCAAGCTCGCACGAGCTTCAAATCACTGAGCTTTCCTATACTCTGTGTATTCACTGTATGCTAGGAAGTTTTAATTGCAAGTTGAATTTATGGACTGAGTAGTAAAACTATTTTTACCATGTTCAATTTATTCAGAATATTTATTTAATTTGTATGTATGTCTCTATTTCATTTGGATATAGGACTTGTGTTACTTTGAATGCATCTGTGTGTTATATATAATAGTTATGCTTTGTATTAGGTTCTGTTATTTTTACAAGTATATAGGACTTGTGTTACAGCATCTGTGTGTTATATATAATAGTTATGATTTGTATTAGGTTCTGTTATTTTATGCTTGTTATATCATCTGTGTGTTATATATAATAGTTATGATTTGTATTAAGTTATGTTATTTTATGCTTGTTATATATTTAATCTTAGATTGTCCAACTTTCTGGTTTGTTGATACTTTAAGCTTAAATTTTGCACCTCAAAAAGCAAACCATCAACCCAGATAGTGAATGCAAGGCCTGGTGTGTATTAGAAGTTGAGACAGTACAGGGTTAATTGTGTATTAGGCCTTGAGATAATATAAGACAAAGTGTGTATTGGAGTTGAGAAAATATAGGGCTGGGTGTGTATTAGAGTTTGAGACAGAACAGAGTCAGGCATGTGCATAAAGGCATGAGTTAATATTGGGTCAGGTGGGTATTAAAATTTGGAAATGTTGATGGCCATGTTGTATTAGAATTTGATTTAATACAAGGTCAAGTATATATTGGAGATTTTTAAGACGATATATAGAGTCAGATGTGTATTAGAGCATGAGAGACAGTAGAAGGCCAGGTATGTATTAGACTGTGAGACAATACAGATCCAGGTGTGTATAAGAGCTTTAGACAATGCAAGGTAAGATGTGTATTAGATCTTGAGAGACAGTAGCTGTGATATAATGGCATTGATGTCATCAGGGTTATGATATGATTCTATACTTTGCAATGGAGCAAATAAAAATATTGTCAAATACAAAAAGATGAATTTGACTTGAAATCTACTACCTATGTGTTTTAGGAGGTTTGGCTGATGATAAAAGTAAATGTACATAAGGTAAATTATGCTAAATTTTGCCACCCATCGCTGATAAGTTAGCACAAGATTCTTGTCACAGTGGTATTTCATTTTACCTAAATTGGGATTTACATTTCCAAATGTTGATGCAATATTCTTATAAAATGATGCATAAAAGGGGTGTAGTTATTAAACTAATGTGACAGATGATTAAAAAGAAAATTTTGGATGAAGAATATGTATTTCTAGGATAAAATTAGCAATTCTTGTATAAAATAAGAGTACTATTTATTTCAGATAACATATTAAAATATTTTGACAAGATGCTGATAAAGCTCTGAGTATGAATCACACCTGTCTACTCCAATGCTATATATAGGCTCATTTTAGTGAAATAGGGATACTAATGTTAGTACTAGAGACAGTAGAATGCCATGTGAGTATTTGAGCTTACAACAATACAGGACCAGGTGTGTATTAAGAGTTTGGGACAGCACAGTGCCACTTGTGTATTAGATCCAAGGAATTACAGAGCGTGTTCTGTCAAACATTAATTATGCAGGTGTCATTTTTCTGAACTTTTCAGGTGCCTGGACCAGTAGAGTCTCCCCTGAATACTCAACATATTCTTTGTCAGTTATCCAGATAACCAGTTATCCAGACAAATCATATATCAAAACTTCAACTACTTTTGACAATTATTTTACCTTTCTCTTGCTCGTATCTTTTGCATTGTATGTCTTTTTAGGATTCATTAACTTACTTTGTATTAGATAGCTACCTACCTACCTACCTACCTACCTACCTACCTACCTACCTACAACGTTACTTTGCAAAGTGAGCTATAAAATACTGGAGATCTTTGATAGAGACTTTGTTGATATTGCAGTAATTTATGGCTGCTTTGAAATAATTTCTTTTTTGTTATTTTAACAGAGTGCTTCTACAAGAAACTTACCCTTCCCACACTTCCATCTGGTGTTGTCTGTTCAGTGTCTGAAACATGCACTTCTATTGATTGCTGTGTCACTGTGGATGCCCTGAGGATGAGCATGCATACTTTCCTGAACTTGGACTTTTGCAACTTTGAAATCTCTTATGGGATTGAAAAGTTAACTGGATTGCAGAAAATCTTTTCTTACAACTGGGGTAAGAAAATTTTGTGTTGTAATTTTTATGTTTTATCTGTTGCAAGAATTGCTGAGGAAGGCTAAAAAACAAGCTGTTTATTTAATAATTAATAATAATTTAAATTGCTTGACCATCCTTTGTGTAAATTTGTTTCTTTGAGAAACTGATGAACATTATTAAAATTAAATATCTTGAATTGATACCTTGTTATTCTGAAAATGTTGAAAGATATTTGTGAATATTCCTTGTAATGCTTTTAGATTTTCTGGCAGGATGTGATTCCAGTCATACTTTACCTTTTCATACAGTATATGATTTTGGTTTACTACATTCCATCTACCACATTGTAGAATTGTACATTTAACCATGTAGTAGGTCATTATTTTACAATGTACTTTTTTGAAAAGAAGAAAAATAAAGGTAGAAGTTATACAGTATTATGCAGTGACAGCTTGATTTTTGTTTTAAAAAATGGTGAAAATGTGATTTAAAAATTATGTTTTAACATGTGGGGCTCAAAATGGCAGATTAATGCAGTGATGACCATCTGTCTATAACACAGTAACTTGCACCACTTAGGAAACATATTTACCTAATCGTAAAAAGGTCAAAGGTCAAGGTCACCATGAATGAAGGAAGAAAATGGTTTTTTATGCAATAATATTAATTCTACATCACTGATCTTGACCCAACATTGTCAATGGCTTGTGGGGGGGGAGGGAGGGGGACAAGAAAGAAGCCTGTCAATTATGGAGCCAAAAACATCCAAGGTTAAGGAAGAAAGAAGAAAAGTGGCTGTTTGTGCACAATAATTTTCATTCAGTATCACAGACCTGGGCTAAATTTTGTAGTTGACTTAGCTGTCAAAAGGTCAATGTCCATGTGGCTTGACCTCTGCATGAAACTACAGAACTGTTCATAGCCATGAACTTTTACCAAAGTTTATGGATTGTTTATACTTTCTGATAGAAAAATCTTTGATTTTCAACATGCAGTGTAAAAGCTCCAGGTCACTATGAATGAAAGATTTTTTTTTGACGAATAGTAAAGTTGTGGCGCTATTACCTTCCACCAAAGTTTTCAGAGGGTTTGCATTTAAGAGGGTAACTTACTAATTTTTTAGTCAAAAGGTCAAAGGTCATGGTTATTATGATTACGGAAAAAGGATTTTGATAGCATTAATACATTGCCAGCTGTTGTGGCATAGCATTATCTTTTTTTGACCCTTGTCTTCACTCCAAGGTGAATATTCCCTTCTGTAGTTAGTAATTGGAGGTAAAGGACAAACAGTAACATAATCTCAACTAGAGGTAACTTCTGTCATTTAGAATTACATCTCTCTTTTCCTTTAATTTTGTGTAGTTGTCACATATCTCTGGGCACTGAGCAGTGAAATAGAATACATTGCTTTTTTCTTTACAGGACAGAAGGAGATGCTGTATCTGGACTCTGGAAATATGATATATTTTAGGTATGCTGTACAAATCTTGCATATTATCTGAGCTCCTATGGTCTTTTATAATGTGATATGAAATCATTACATAGCACACCCATCATCTGTGGAAGATTGTTTTGCTTTCTGTTGTCAAATGGGACATGGAATTGGCATGTTGAAGTGTGCATTGAAAAATTAAGTAGCAGTCAAAGGATTACTATGTTCAGCCTCTAGTTTCATTCTTTTTGGGTGTAGGTGGGCCACTGTATAATTCTGTAGATCCAAGGGATTTAGAAAAGCAGTAGTAGTAAAATGCCACATATAATAATAATAATAATAATAATAATAATAATAATAATAATAACAACAACAACAGCTAATAATAATAATGAGGGCTTTGTATAATGCCTAATCTTTAGAAGTTCTAATTGCTTTACAGCATCTATTATGATAAGACTACAAAAACAAAACACCATGAAATTAAAAAACATAAAAAAATGCTGAAAATATTTAATGTATGAAATATTATTAGGTCTTTTAAGTTTGTTCTTGCAGTTGAAAAAGGTGAGTTCTAAGAGCACTCTGTCTTTGTGTCTAATTTCAATGGTCATTTCATTGCATGTTGTTGTGACCTGGTATGCAAAAGAACATCCATATGACTTTGTTTTCATAGTGGGAATAATGAATACACGATTGTCAGAAGCGGAGCGTAAGTATCTTGCTGGTGTGTACACATAGGTGAGACCAGATAGGTATGTTGGACTGGTGTCTGGCTATAAAGCATAGCAAAGAGAACAAATTTCATGTTTGATTCTGGATCAAATGGATAGTCAGAAGGATAACTAGTATGAGAAGAATTCAGGGTATTCAGTAGAAAAGGGTTGCCAGAATTGCCACCACCATCACCACCAAATCATGGGATATACTGGAATCAGCTTGACATTTGCTTACATAATATCTCCTGCTCTCTTGTCTTCATGAAAACTTTGTATAATTTTCCATCATGACTAGACATTAAGTCTTATACAAAATGGAATCTCAAATCATCTTTTTTTTGAGTTATTTTTATTAGCTTATGGGATGGTTGTATTTTCTTCACTTATTAGCACAAATTATTGCAAATCCTCATAAAAGGATTGACAAACATTTGGATACACATATATTTCAAGGTCTGCTTGGTCCTGAATGAAAGTATGGTGTTTAGATATCCATTATGGCACCCATAGTGGCCAGTGTGAAAAGTTAGTTGCTATCTAAACAGATAGTGATATAAAAAAGATAGGAATTTCACTGAAAAACTTCTTACAATGTCAATGTTTAGCCTAAATGAAACTGCCAGACATCCAAATTGGTTTTCATAGCTTCAGTCTTGAAAATTATCATTGACATTCCTAAACAGAAAATCATATTGATATGAGTTTTCAACAGAAGACCTTAGTTTCGCCTCAATGAATAGGATGCTGTTGTTGTTGTTGTTGTAGGGTTTAACACTATTTTTGTTGTAGGGTTTAACACTATTTTTCAATGCATGAGAGGCTATACATGGCGGCTAGTATCAATGGTGGAGGAAGAACTGGGGAAACACACACACACACACACACCCGGAAAGAACCACCGACCCATGTGAAGCTACTGGCAAGGTTTCTCACATACCCACATTGGCCGGATCTGAGACTGGAACCCATGCAGACAGAGGGGAGATGACACTGATCCGTAACGAAGAGTGCTTTAGACCACTCAGCCCCGGATGCTGATATGATATCCAATATGGCCACAAAGGTTGCCATCATGAAAAATTTGTCATTGCTGCTGAATGGACATATGCAAATAATGGGGTTATCACAATAAGACTTAAAATAGTGCTGATCTTGCATCTTATATGCAAATAATAGGGTTATCACAATAAGACTTAAAATAGTGCTGATCTTGCATCTTATATGCAAATAATAGGGTTATCACAATAAGACTTAAAATAGTGCTGATCTTGCATCTTATATGCAAATAATAGGGTTATCACAATAAGACTTAAAATAGTGCTGATCTTGCATCTTATATGCAAATAATAGGGTTATCACAATAAGACTTAAAATAATAGGGTTATCACAATAAGACTTAAAATAATAGGGTTATCACAATAAGACTTAAAATAATAGGGTTATCACAATAAGACTTAAAATAATAGGGTTATCACAATAAGACTTAAAATAATAGGGTTATCACAATAAGACTTAAAATCATGCTGATCTTGCATCTTATATGCAAATAATAGGGTTATCACAATAAGACTTAAAATCATGCTGATCTTGCATCTTATATGGTTACCATGACAGCCATCTTGTTTTTACTACTACTCGTCCTGATTTGATATGGAGTTCATACCAGAAATCTTCTTGCCCTTGTTTTTGGTTTAATGCCGTTTCTTCGCAACAAGATAGCTATACATAGTGGCCAGTATAACTGGTGGAGAAAGAATCCTGGGAAAACCCCGGTAAGAACTACTCACCCACAGGAAGTTACTCACAGCTTTCTCATATATCTACATTGGCCAAGCCTTAGACTCGGACCCATGTGGACAGGAGTGAGATGACATTAATTACTAAAGGCAAGCACTTTAGACCACTTGGCCACCTGAGACACACAAATCTTTGTACAATGTCTGGAGTGAAAATGGTGTAAATCAGTCATTGCTGCTGCCATCTTGAAAATCTTATTATCCTTAAAGATATTAAAAATAATTTGAACACTTGCCAGTTAAATAGAAGAAACTGTCCTGTCTTGGATTCCTGGAGATTTTTTGCAGTCTTTAGTAACTTTGAGTGATTCTTGTCACCAATTATGTTGGTTCATCCATCCATTCATCACACTTTTTGTTTAATTAATATATCCTTAACTAGTTTAGATTCTTTCTTGACGCATTTGTATCATGATAAGAGTTCATGTATTACACGAGTTGGCTATGTCATATGAGTACTTTTTAGAAATAATATCCATCACTTGTTTTTCTGATCAATATCATTTCATATAATATATTACAATTATATCACAATGAAAGCTCACTGTAACCTACTTTTACATTTTATTTAAGTCAAGTTTTTGCATTTTTTATTCCATGAGCAGCTTTGTTTTTGGCAACATCCGTTCATACTGTTATACCTAGATTCATGAAAATTGGTGAGTGGGTGTATCTTGATCAATAATACACTATTCTTGCAAAAGTATGTCACTGTGACCTATATTTTGCCCTTACTGACCACACATACAGATTTGTTTTATGTTTGTTTCTCAGGCTCTCTTCATGCTAGAATTGTCAAAATGATTGGATGTATCCCTCTTAGTAACACACCTTCACCATAGAAGCATGTCAGAATGATATACATTTCACATTTTTCTTGTTTGGGTTAATCTTTTTCATTTAGCTCATGAACAAATAGGTTTTTTGCACCCTGTGTATTTTCAGCCTGCTCTGAAGGGCATAGTCTGGCACAAGGCCATAGCTTGGCCTGAAGAGTATAGCCTGCCCTGAAGAGCATAGTCTGGCACAAGGCCATAGCTTGGCCTGAAGAGTATAGCCTGGCCTGAAATGCATAGTCTGGCACAATGGCAAACCTGGCCTAAAGGGCAAAGCCTGACCTCTAAGGCATAATCTGGCACAGTGGCATAGCCTGGCCTGAACACTGGGATTATAGTTAACTCATCTTCTGTGAGACTTGAAGAAAGATAGGAAAGATACTAATAATAATTTTTGTAAAATTCTCTTTCAATAATTGACAAAAACTAATTAAAAACGGAGAAAACCAGGGCTGGTAAAAGTGAAGTCATATGTTAGATAAATAGCTGATAATATTTGTATATTGCCATTTTATGACAGATTACAATTTCAATATGTTTTGCTTGACAGCTTCAGCATCGGAAAGTTGGATGATGCCAAGATGTTTGTAGTGAATCTGGACTTCAATGTGTGTTTAGAGAAGGGCCAGCCTTGCCAGCTGTCACTGCCATTCATGAAGGATGCACTGATACCACAGCCACTCTGCAACACCAATGTCAGCTTCCTGCCAGGCAGTATGGTGTTCCACCACTAATTTTTAATTTTATATTCTAGTCTGTTATGAAAAGTCAATACGATGAATTTGTTTTAATTGCATCAATTTAAACCATATGTATTGTGAAGAATTTACCACCTTACACATTTAAGTTTGTACTACATTAAATGTTGCTATTTTGAAGTGCTTGACAAATCTTGTGCTTAGTACCAAGGGGCTAATAGAATGCCAGGTTCAGGCTATCATATATCAAGATCACGTAGCCCAGCATATTTCTATATGATGCCATAGATTATTCAGGTTTTTTAAAGCATACTAGCAACAAAAATTTACAATGTTTAATAATTATAACTAATACATACAAAGGTATATGGATAGTCTTTGAGCTAAGTTTCATTCATGTAGTACTTCTTTTCCATGTTTTCCGGTACTTAATTTAAGATGGGCTACCAGGTTATTTCCTTGGTGGCTCACAGGGTTACCAGCTAATTTGTTAAAAGAGAAGTGAACCACTTGAATTTTCAGGATATTGATGGAAATTTTATGTCTTTTCATATTATCTAAATTTTAATATTTGGTACAGGTGTGTAGTTTACAGTATATTTCGTTGCAGAGTTTTCCCTATCTGCTTTGAAGGATACAATGGGGTGGGGTGATGCTTTATCCTCAGCCGCATCTAAACAATTACTTTACATGCTTGGACTGACAGACAACATCCTGCTAGACCCACCATGTGATAGAAATGAGGCTCCCTACACAGCTGTAGAACCCTACTGGACAAATGGTAAGTCAAAACATGTGGTGATGCAACTCTATGTATTAATTTCTTGTGATTTGAAAATATAAATATTTAATATAAGAAAATAATTAAACATGAACATTTGTATTGTAACATTTTTGTAATCTTTGACATATTGAAAAAGGAAATTTCTCGATCACGTTATTCAGCACCAGGACTTTTGGTCTTTTAAATAGCAAGAAGGAAGAAAACATTTTCTGACCAAAATCAGTAAACGGTTATCTTTTAGGTAAAGAAATTATTTTTACAGAAGTATATGTCGCACATGGTCACTTGGCACTGTTTGTTGTATACAGTCATTTCTCTTGTTTCCTCAGTACACACACACACACACACACACACACACACACACACACACACACACACACACACACACACAGAGTCATGAAAACAGATGTACAGATTGTGTATGCTTGCTACAAGTTATATTTTTTATATTTTTTTTCTCCAGATTGTTCCTATGTGAATACATCCTATCTTCCAAAGCTGGATTATCGCATGTCTTGTTACATCCCCAAATACTGTACTGCCATTCATTGCTGTATCCGTGTTGAAAAAATAGCCAAGTCACTTTCGGCCAAGATTGATTTGAATGCCTGTAACAACACCTTTGACATTGCCCTTGAAAAATTCAAGGAATCATTTTTGTTGGTGGATTATGCATCACTAGGTATTTGTGTTTTTCAGATTTAAATGCCAAGATATGTTTTGCATAAAAATAATTGTTTGAATTCTATAAAGAAAGAAAATATTGAACCTTTATGCCTTCACCTAGTAATTCGAACATTGTTATTATTTACTTTCATCTTTGTTCACCAGTATTCAGTGGAACGGAAATGACAATTCAAAATAAATCTGACTTTGGGATCAAATGGTCTATGGTGGAAGTGACAATGTTTCCCCATATCACTGGAGATCAGTTTAGAAAATCTTTGCAAGATTTTAATAGGATATATTGAAGTTTCAGACTACTTTATTTTTATGGGTAGTAATTTTAGTTTTGTTTTTATAATTTTGCTATCTGCTCTTTTTCAGCTGGTTCCAATAGCTTCTGGTTGTTTGGAATTTTGAGGGCAGAGTAAGTAAATGTTTCTATATATATGTTTTTTTTTCTTCTTGATAGTAATAAGAATCAAATACATTATTTAGTCGCTAATCTTTTATTTAATTTGTCCCAAAAATTAAGTTGTGAAATGTAAGTACATGCTAATTATACAGAAAATATAGCACTGTTAATACTCCAATGTAATTTACAAGATGTTGAATTTTAATATATATATATATATATATATATATATATATATATATATATATATATATACACACAGTGTATGTAGAAACAAAACAGCTGTAACATCAGCTACATTATTCTGTATACTAAACCCACTAGTCAAACTGGACTGGTTCTTTTTTCTTTTCAGTTACAAGATAGAGGACATCGACAGATATTTCCTGTTTAGTCTGAATCTCAGTCTGTGCTTTGAGACAGATTTCTGTGATATGTCTGTCCCTGTCTTGAAAAACATCAAGTTGCCAAAGTCTCCATGTGAATGGGGAGATGTGTTCAAGTTAAACCCAGGTAGAGTAATATTTTATAGAAATTAGAATCAGTACAGACACAGGCAGTTTTAACATGCAGGATTGTAGTACTTATACCCTTATGACAACCTGGTGCAAAATGAGTATGAACATAATATATCAGAAACATATTCAGTCTACAGACCCATGGTAATTTTACAAATTCAGCATTTCTTTGCATTTCATTTGCATTGGTTTTACTTTTTGTTTTTGTTCCATTTGCATTCTGTTTACTTGTACATTTCGGCTATCATCTCACCTTTGTTCGTGTATGCATTCTGTCCATGCTTAATCTCTTCATTGCATAATTTCTTTTCATTTTCTTTCATTTGTAATGTATTTACCAAAAGTCAGAATTTCCATTGGACAGAGCTGTTTATCGGTATAGTAAACAAACATGCCCCTTTAAAAACACACAGGATAAATAAAGACCACCAACCAGGCTGGATCTCCCCAGAGATTTTAGAAGCAATAAAGCAGAGACTAAAGTCATTAGGAAATCCAACTGAATATAGAGTTTGGAGGAATAAAGTTAATAAAATAATATGTCAAGCCAAAGAAGCACACTACAAAAAAGTGCTGGATGAAAACCAAAATAAACTGAAACCTATCTGGAAAGTGATTACAGAGTTTGGTGCAAGGAAATGTAAGAGTAAAACTGAAATTTTATCCCTCAATCATAAGGGCATTTATACTGATAATCCAACTGACATCTAAAAAAATTTCAATGACCTTTTAATTCAAATTGTTGAATAACTTAACGAAACCAGAACTTCATCTGATCATCTGGAACTCATAACATTTTTGTGCTAAAAATCTACCAAACAATATTAAGTTTGATATTCATGAAATGAGTCCTGAATTTGTGTTGAAATATGTTTAAGAAATGGATGATTGTAAAGCTACAGGACTTTACATGATTGGACCAAGGCTACTAAAGGTAGCTGCACCTGCAATTGTAGAGAGTATAGCTTTCATTTGCAATGAAAGTATTAGGTCTAATAAATTTCTACAAATTTTAACATGGAAAACTGCTAGGGTTACACCATTGCATTACATGGGAACAAAAGATGATGCAAGTGACTACGAATCCATCTCTATCCTTCCTTGTTTCTCCAGATTAATAGAAAACATGTACATGATTCTTTTCTCAACTTTTTGAACACTTATGATCTTCTTCATGATAATCAGTCTGGCTTTCGCCAGAATCACTCCTGTGAAACTGCACTTGCATCTTTGATTGATAAATGGCTGAAAGCATTAGATCAAGGAGAAATGGTAGGCACTATTATGGTTGATTTTCATAAAGCTTTAGTTCTTGTAGACCATGAAATTCTGCATGAAAAACTAAAATCTATCGAATGCAGTGAAAATTCCCTAAACTAGTTTACCTTTTGCTTCAAGGCTCTATCCTTGGACCTTCGTTATTTATTCTGTTTATCAGCGACTTACCTCTTAAGATTCGAACATCAATTTCTTCCACTGACCTTTATGTAGATGATACTACCTATCAGAGATGGCTAAAACCAAAATGGTACTTGAAAATAACTTACAAGATGCTCTCAACATACTTCAAGTATGGTGCAAGGAAAATAGTATGATAATAAATACAGAAGAAAAAAAAAGCCTTACCAGTTACAATGCAACAGAAACTACTAATTGAGTTACCTTCTCTAAATAAAGTCTTTATTATTATTATTTGTGGTAGTAGTATTTGTATTATTATTATTATATTTTGCACCATTCAGCCTTGGTAATTACTATTAGTTATTATTATTATTTGTGGTAGTAGTATTTGTATTATTATTATTATTATTATATTTTGCACCATTCAGCCTTGGTAGTTACTATTAGTTATTATTATTATTTGTGGTAGTAGTATTTGTATTATTATTATTATTATATTTTGCATCATTCAGCCTTGGTAGTTACTATTAGTTATTATTATTATTTGTGGTAGTAGTATTTGTATTATTATTATTATTATATTTTGCACCATTCAGCACTATTGTGCCTTGTTAGTTACTCATGAATTTTCATCTTCTGTCAAAGTTTTGGAAATTCCCTTTTTGGAATGTTAATGTTATGAACAAGAGGGGCTTGAAGGAAACAGGGGGGGGGTTTAGATCATATTGCAGGTCAGCAAAGCGAAATCAACTCTATAAGATTTTAAATATTAACAATAAAAAAAATTGTATGGAATGTTTTTGTTGTTGTCAGATATGGGTACGATATTGAACGAAATGATTACCGAAGCTGGAGGACAGTTGAATAATTTCCTGATAGCTACAACATGGGAAAGACTTGGAATTTCCAAATACCTTCTCCAAGAGGAATGTCAGGCATCCCAGTCAGGAATGTGGGTAAATTGTAAGTAATTTTTTATTCAAATTTTTCAGGTATATTTGGAAATAGTGAGACAAAGGTAATCACCATGTTAACCATCAAATATTTTTTACATTCTACCAATTTTTAAATGTTTCTGCCTTACAAATGTGATACATACAAATTCACTTTATGATTTAAGATAATCACTAGAAAGGAGGAAAATAGTCCGCCAATGTCAAACCCATGATCTTTTGTACCAAAGTCTAGCACACATAGCAACATACCTGATGCTTATTACTTTTAATATTACCCACATAAATTACAAATACCATGGAAAATTCAGATTAGAATTTCAGTTACTTACATTTTAGTGAAGTTATTGATTTGAATTACAATATTTTTTTTTAAAATTATTTTATTGTATTTGTGTATATTCTCTAAATTCAGTGTATGTACTTTTTAAAAAATGTCCTCTTTTTAACTGATGTTATTTTACATTTTAATAACGATAATGGATGTTGCTTCCAATTTAACAAACCCCACCCCATATTTATCTACATGTTTTAGACAGCTCAGTTGTGAAGCATTTAAAAACTACAAAGTTTTGGAGCATAGTTTCCTAAAATAGTAATCGATAAATTCATTTCAGTGTGTAATGTATAATTATAGTGCTGTAAATACTGTACTTTTCATTTCAGTGTGTAATGTATCACACAGTGCTGTAAATACTGTACTTTTCATTTCAGTGTGTAATGTATAATTACAGTGTTGTAAATACTTTACTTTTCATTTCAGTGTGTAATGTATAATTACAGTGCTGTAAATACTGTACTTTTCATTTCAATGTTAATGTATCACACAGTGTTGTAAATACTTTACTTTTCATTTCAGTGTATGTAATGTATAATTACAGTGCTGTAAATACTATACTTTTCGTTTCAGTGTGTGTAATGTATCACAAAGTGGTGTAAATACTTGACATTTCATTTCAGTGTGTAACAGAACACTGCCAGTGACCCTGCCTACCTTACCAGAAAATGTGACATGTACACTAGGGGATTCCTGCACGTCAGTCCAGTGTTGTATTAAAGTCACTTTCATGGATCAGTATCTGCGGTCCTTCTTGTTTAGTATCGTTCTTGACGCATGCAATTATTTCCTGGACATTAGCATTGAGAACTTCCATCACAACTACCAGCTGCTGAACTACGAATTTGGGATTAAGCATGAATATAGTTTAAATGGGATAGCAAACATTGTGTAAGGATACTTGCTTCTTTTTTTTTATAGATTTCTGTAAAGAACATATTATTCGTTAATCTGTGTCTGTCCATCAACACAACATTTTTGTAAATCAATGCAAGCTATTGCTTGATAAAAGTTTTGTGTTCCTATCATATAGCCGAGTGCATTCAACCAGTCTGTCTATTACCAATTTAGTTTTTGCTGAATAACTGGAAATGTCTACAGTTACCAGACTTTGTGGATAGCTTGCACTTTTCAAATGCAGTCATATTTGGGGTCAGAAGATAAGGTCATCGTGACTGATGAAGAAAGCTGGTGTCCACATATTGACTATCCACATATTGACTAAATTCTCCATTATATAATGTTATTAACCTTTCGTGGAGTGGACAGCTTCATAGATGCCATCCATTACACTATTTCACTAAATCACGTGTTACACTTAAAGTATATGGATTATGCTTTTTTGGTATATCCAACTCCCAAAAAAATCAATCATTCATTTTCTCGTTATTATTAACATTCCATTAATCCCACAGACTGTATTTTAGAAAAGATGGCTTTTACGTAACTACAATATAAGAGTATACTTGATAGGATTTTCCTAACAGTATCTTGTTCTATTTATAGCTAACCTGGTTCTACTGTGGACCTCAAATTCTATTTATAACATGTGTATGCTTAGTGAGGAGAGAGCAGACTGGTTTTCTAAATTTAATCTTTACGCGCAGATTTCATGTTCTAATTGGCGCTAAAAAGTATATTTTATTTTAGTCTTATGCATTTATGTGAACAAAAAAAAATCTCCTTCCAAAAATTTCCCAGATAAATTAGAAAAAGGCAACCCCAAAAAACATGAAACAAAAAATAACAGAATCCTCTGAATATTAAGACAAGTGCAGCATCACGTGACATCTATTTCCAGCTGTGTGGAAAGAATTTTAATATTTGGCGCTAAGTCTTAAGATGGTTTCTAGTCGATGTGTGTAACGGTATAAGTTGTACATATGAAAACTTGAAACAGTATAGGATGTTAAAAGATGAGAGGGGCAAATAAATCATTGTTTATTGAAATTTTAGCATGTTATATCTGGATTACGCTTTATCTGCCTAGATTCCGCTTCTTAACCACTAGGATTATGCTTTTTCCTTGTGAGGGGTTGCAGCTTGCACTTTAAGAAAAGGAAGAAGACTGTTGATTTCTGGGTAGAAAGGCCATGGGTACTGTAACAGAACAAGAAAAATGTTTCCTCTATTGAACATGTTCACTGATATTATTGATACAAAATAAATTCTTCTAACTAATGAATCCAGCCTCATGGAAAAATTATTTTAGAAAAATTTACATTGGCCAAAAGTTGTGGTCATTGAGACCTGTTGCAAATTATCTGCAGTCATCTATTTCCACTTGGTGTCTGCACAGAGGAATATTAAACATATGACAGTCACATATGTTCTGTTCATGGTGCTCTTCATAATATGTAATTTCCTTTCATTATGTTGTATTGGAATACTGTACTTACTCGCCTAAAAGTCAACTCCTCGATCCCCCATTTTTTGTGCTACAAAAAAAATATAAAGGGCTACATAAAGCCATTTTCTCTTTGAGCTCTATATTAGTTGGGGTGTATTTTGCAAGTCTGTTACATTTTAAGTGGTGACTTGTCTTCAGTGAATCAGTGCTGCACTTTGAAAAAATAAACAAGCCAAACTCGATAGATAGTAAAAATAAAAGCAAAATGAGTTTAAAATACAATTATATTATTGAATGGAACATGTTAAAAATAAATTGACAACTTATGAATTGTCCTAATTAATCCCATTAAAATCCATAACGCTTGACTTTTGAAATCAATTTATATGATAATTCCATGAATTAAATTTTAGGTCACACATCAATATAAAAATAACGATTCAGAATGATCTGATCACGATAATATGTTAATTCAACGACTTGCAATTAATCAAAGTTTTTTATTCACAGTATCCTATAAATGTCACTAGTGTCACCTGTTACATAGTCCAAGAAATCATCCTTATTGTGTGATGAAGTTCTAAGATCCTCCATCATTATCAGTCATTGTAAATAGTCTTCTAGGCATTGTAACTCTCATCTAGCTCTGTTTCCTTGACTTCACTGTCTTATGTCAGTCCTTATGTTGAGAATGAATAGTTTGATCGTAAAAATAAAATAAAATTAGTTTAAAATACAATTATATTATTAAATAAAATATGTCAAAAATAAATTGACAATGTTGGTCTTTATGTTGGGACTGAATATATTGATAAAAACAATAAAAATGAGTTCAAAAATACAATTATATTATTGAATGGAATAGGACAAAAATAAATTGACAGTGTTGGTCTTTATGTTAAGACTGACCTTTGGCAATGTAATTAAGATAAAGATCATTCAGTCGGTGTAATCTAAAAAAGGCTGCAACTGAACATGTGTACAGCTAAAATAACCAGCCTCTATTACTAGCCATTGAGCAAGTACCGAACTTTTGGCTCAATCAAAAGGGTTGTCATGTACAAAAGTAAATAGAATGCTGCCTTTACAAGTGAAGTTATTTAGCTAAAACATATGTTAAAACATATGTTAGAAGTTTTAGAATTCTGTTTGGCACTGAACAAGTATTACATTAATGGCTTGAGTAAAAGGATTGTCAATTTGATAACAAACTGAGTGCTACCTTTACAAGCTACAGGCTTATTAAGCCATGTGCCCTGACATAAAACTTGGAAAATATCACTTAGGAATTAAATCTAACTTTTGGAAAAGGAAAATGCAAAATAAACCAAACCTATTATTGAATTGAACATGGTGTTTATACAACAAAATACAAATATAAATAAAAATACAGATTGCAGGGACAAAACTGTAATTAGCATACTGACTTGTAACACCCATGGCAAACAGAATAGACAGACACTTCAATTATTGGGTGGTAATACTTAATTTACCTGTAATATTGTAATTAATTAAAATCCAGGTAACTGTAAATACAAGTCTTCTGTAATGAATACCAGCATAGTGTATTTGTGAATGAGAATAGTGGCAGGAAAACAAATATTTTAATTGTCAGTATTTTTGTTGACTGAAAACATCTGAGTGTCTGCTAATACTCCTAGTGTTATTTTTAAAAAAATTGTATGGCATGCTTATGAGATAATTAACACCTTTGTGCACAAATGAAATGTTGAGTAGAAAAATATTGACTTGTAGGAAAGCATATATGGTATTAGTCAAATATGTAGAACATTTGAACTGGATTAAACTGTAAAATAAGAAATATTGTTCTGGCAAGGAGCATAAAATTTATTATCAAGGACATATTTTTGTGGATTTTTTTGATTCCTTCGCTTTGTTCCTGTTGTAGAACAAGCTTTTATTTAGATTTCATGTGCATGTGATTATATTGTAAAAACAATTACCTTAATTAAATGTCAAGGAATTTTTTAAATTTGTCATAGGATATAGTGGTTACTACCTCATAGACTGAGGGATATAGAAACATCTTTAAAGTTACAAATACATCTGTAATTCATTAATCATATTTAATTTCAAAAGCACTAGAGAAGTATTTATACTGTTAGATTTGGAACATGAGCCATCATTTACCATTGTTTTTTTAACTTATTCCCAAGTTTTACCTTAAATGTTAGGAAATGTGCATCATTTCTATGCTAGTAATGTATAATTTATTTTAATAATAAACGCGTTTCTCATTAATTGCAGTTACTCCATCAGTGACTTGAAAGCTGACAAGCTATTCTTGTTGAACATGAACCTCAGTGTTCGCATTGAGGAGGAGTTCACTTTATTTGAATTAAAGATTTTGAAGAACCTTCAGTTGCCAAAACCTCTCTGCAGCGATAAATTCCCAGGTATTCAGATTTCACTTATGATCACCCTTCAGGAGGTATGATATAAAGACTGGTGCATGTTTGATTTGTAGCCTGGTTACATATTAGATTTAGTAGAGTTGAACTGAAACCAGTCAAATTTACAGGAGTATCTTGAACACTTCAGACTGTCCATAGTTTTTATGCAGAATGCTTGATAAAAATGTTGCTTGTAGCATTGTCTAGAAATTGTGTCCAAAAAAAACCCCTCTTTGAAGACTAAAAGTATTGTAAGCCTCTTAATAGTTTAAATAATCAGCTAAGAAGCAAAGATAAGAATTAATAGAGGGGAAAACCAGGAAAGGCAACATGTGTTGATCTTTGTGTGTTTTATAGTAACAGAGATTAGGGCATCATCATTTAAAGAAAATCATGATTATATCAGGTTGAGATCTCAACCTTTAAGCTCCATGAGTCTGGGAACTGCACTTTCTGAAAAGATCTTTATGATCTGAGTTTTCTTTACTAATCTTTTACATGAACATAGTGTTTGCATCATTCTCTGGACACACGTCTGAAATTTTTAAATACATGTTACTAAGATGACAATATCAGTAGATAATATTTCATTGCACCTTACTGAAAATTTGTATAACTTAGAATTATTTTGACTGCCTTCGTGAGAAGGCCTTTTATAATGTTTGGCAGGTTTTGTATTCAAGTCAATTTTCAGGCACTTTGGTGAGGTTTACATGTTCCATATAGACATTTAAAGTTTTTATATAGTATTTCAGCTGGAATATAAGTGGCAAAATGTAATATCAACTAGTGCAATTGTGTGGTGCCAAAGGAAATCATTACTATTTGTATGTAGAGACCAGACATGTACCGACAATCTGTTTGAGACTGTCCAAACTGTAATTTTATCCCTATATAGTTGATGGAATGTGATTCATGTTTATTCAAAGTAAAAACATATATTCTTGCAAATGTATGGTTTTGGTTTCCATATATTTTTGGCCATTGCTTTTTTGTATTTACATGGAACAGGTCATCTTTTGTTGTATGGAGATTTTGATTAATAAGATAACAGAGGGAGATAAATCCTTTATGTGCATATGACAATGTTTTAAATAGAGAATTTAACTACCTTTCATATTTTATACTATATTTCAGGACTGAAACTGAATGAATTACTACAATCAGTGGGCGATTCTGTCACAGATCAACTTTCAGATTACACGTCTGACCTCATCTTCAGCAAGCTTGGTGTTAGTCAATACATACAGAGCACATCATGTGACCGTGCAGGTCGTCCATATCAACCCTCAGATAACAAGAGATGGAACAACAGTAAGTTTTTGTTTTAAGAAAGTCTGTTTATGTTCACATTAATCACACCTGTCCACTTGAACAGTCTTTTCTGATCATTAGAAGCACATATCATGTCCATTGTATGTGTGTGGGTGAGAGAGGGTTAGAGAATGAATGAATGAAATGAAATATTTGGAATTGTGTAGAACAGAGTATAATTTATTTCATAAAGAATTACTTTACAAAAAAGGTGCAGTGAATGTAAATGATATATGCAAGAGATGTGGTGTTTACAGTTTTTTTTAACACTATTGGTCATATACCAGAAGAACATATGCGATGGTATGTTGTGTGTCATTCAACATTTGTCCTTTGTCCCTCTGTTAATTAGAACTTTTCTAATTAGCACAGCTTTGTTACTGACAACACTACTGCTACTTATCATAACCCTTAAAGTGCGTGTCACAACTATAGTCGCGCTGTTGTTTTTGGTCCCATAGTGCATGTCGCGACTATAGTCGTGCTCGAGGTGAGCAACACTGATCGCATTCTATAACTTGATCTTGCCATAAATGCCTGTAAAACTATATTTGATTGGTTTAAAAAGGCCAGAACAAGCATTCTGCAGTACATTACTATATTATTAACGATGTAATTTTACAAATGCTCACTTTTAAACACGTGGTACTTGTGCAAAGCTAAAATGGCTGACGCTGATTACGAAGGTGATTTCTTGCAACAAATATTCGCTTCTGATAGTGATGCTAATAGTGATTTTTAATAATTTGAGAAAAATGACATTATTGGAGCAAGCGAGGTATTGATGGAAATACACATGAATGATTTTGAGCCAGTAATTTACGTGGAACTGGAGTCAGATGTACATGCTTGCTTGACGTGAAAAGATGGCGGCGCATGTCAACCCCCATTCACTGGTAATTCAAAATTAAATGTCGAGATGGTGAATAATGAACGTATGGACTATTGAAGACTTTTTCTTAGATGATGGGTTATTGCATCTGATAGTAGATCAAACAAATCGTAATGCAGATCAGAGAGTTCATGGGGCAGACTTGAAGGAAAAAAGTCGCATGAAGAAATGGCAGCCTGTTACACCTGAGCATCTTAAACGTTTTTGCATCGATGAGTTTGGTACATATGTCTGTTCTCGATTCCTAATGGGCTATTGATGATGTGATATCAACCGCATACTTCAGCAAAAAATAAGTATGGGATAGATTTCAAGCTATTCCAAGCAATTTACACCTGTCAGACAATGAGAACAATTAAGGTGACTCTTGACACAAAATCAGCCCAATGATTGAACAAAAATAAAGCCTTTGCTGAGGTTTAATCACCAGATATTGACCTCGGTTTGATGGTATTATAATAAATAACAGGTGATTGTTTTTCATGAACATTAATTGCTGACTAGAGGGTTTGAACTTACCTCTGACATTCATGGAGTGGATTTTTGCATTTTTGCAAATTTTGGATTGTCACCCTTTCTTTACCTGTGATTTTACTATTTATATATAACATTGTGACAGACATAACATGTGCATGGTTGGACTAGTAAAGAATATAACATTTCTTAGATATATTTGAACATTTCCATCAAAAACAAACAAAAAATACTGATGAAATACAATTGTAACTTGTCATTTTACCTGTATTTACACCTGTACCTGCAAATATGTTAAACCTACACATGTGTCTTGATGCTAATCTTAAAGTATAGACACGCACCAACATTTTTCATATAGGGTTTGTCTATCAATAGTGTATATTTAATGAAATACATGCAATTTAAAGACTGTGCAGTTTTCTTCTTTTTTCCCCTGAAACAATTCAGCACTGTCAGAGACCTTTTACTGCAAAACAAAGCAGCACTTTAAGGGTTAAAGAATTCCTATGCAGCTTTAGTTAGTACTAATTAAAAATGGTGCTGCACATGTATCTAGTGTCACTGCTGTAGTGGCGATAAACCTGTTATTGTTACTTTTTCTGAACGGAAAGTTGTGTCAAAATTAGATTTTACTGAAGATTTCTTATGTCTTGATTCTCCTGAATGAAATGACAATGGATATGGACACCAGAGCTATAAACTTGACAAGATGTGTATGTGAGAAAGATTTCCAGTAGCCATGGGTCAGTGGTTCTTAACAGTAATTTCTTGGGTTCTGTAGATAGTCTTGACCCCTCCATCAAGAAACCTGGCGGAAGTAAAGTCCAGAAGAAAATTCTTGTGTATGATAAATGTTGATGTCTAATGGCATAGTTTCATCCACTAATCTCTGGCTCACAGAGGGGCATTCTTATCCCCGTGGACAAGGCTTAACCCCTCAGATTGTATCTTTCATCTTCCAACTATTCTTCTATAGAATTTTCCAGAATGAATTCAAATAGGCTTGAATGTCCTGATGTATCACAGTGATATAACCAGAATGTCTTTGGAAGAGTCTCAGTAATCCCAAAGCATTGTTTTAGTCCGAATAGTCAATGAGCACTTTGTTTTTCCGATGAATAATTTAAATAAATAATTCTTCTAGAATGGATTTCTGAGAAATTGAATATATTCCTAATATTTTATGATCAGGTAAGTATTGTTCAAGAAATATATTTTACTTTAAAAAAATTGTTTCTTCTCAGAATAATATTTGAAAATATTTATTTGCTGATATAAGCAAAAGATTGAATACATAAAAATAAATCTCAGCTTTATGTAGATGGGATTGATATAAATTGCATGGATATGTTTCTTGGGCTTAAAATTCTCTCCTATTGCTCTAATGGTATGAGACGAGACAAACTGATCGTTTTAGTACTTTAGGCATACGAATAATACCTTTTTTTTTGTTTTTCAGCATGTCCCATCCCAATGAATTTACCTGCACTACCTGACAATGTTGCCTGCCATATGCCAGATATTTGCACTGGATTTGATTGCTGTGTCTACTTCCCATTTTTGGGTCGCTCATTCCATATCATGGTGAAATTGGATGCATGTAATTATCTGTTTACACTGCAGTTGGAAAACTGGAAAAAGGAAATTCTTTTATTGGATTATCAGTTTGGCACCCCAGGAAATGTTTCTCTGCATGATGTTTTCCACTTTAGGTAAGCTGTAATCCTAAGAAGCTGTGTAGAGTTTGATATTGCCAGTGAGCCAGAAGTAAGATGGGGGATATCAGTGTCAAATAGCTTTATTGTTCTGATAGGCATCAAAACTGGTTGGCATATTTATTAAATTCAATAAATTTGTTTGGGGTGAGGTGGGATGGGTGATTTATCTTGAGAAGAAAAACTTGCTGCTTAATGAAGTAGGTGACATTTACCCGCTTTAAATGTTTTAGTGTCACATATAGGATTCTGGTCTGTTTAGACCAAAGTGTCACTGGTTTACAAGGTTGGCTGCTTCAGTCTGTCTCTAGGAAATGGATTAGCTCCCCTTTCCTTGGCATGATATAATCCATAATGTATTAAATGTACTGAAAAGCCAGTCAACCAGTCAGTTCAAAGTTCTTGTGAATTTAATGAAAATGGATGCTCATGTGTATTCTGGATTCTGTTGGTAATGGTTTGATCATTCTTTTTTATTTCATCTGCTTCAGCTACAAAGTATCTGACTTGCCAAGCCAGAAAAAGTTTGTGGTCAGTTTGGAGGTCAGCATCAAGGTATGTGATGACACAGATAAATGTGGCCTCAGTTTGAAGCTTTTACAAGATGTCAAAGTTCCCAAACCTTTCTGTGACTGGTCAGCCAGTAATATCCTACAGAGTAAGTGGCACATGTACACAAAACTACATGCATATCTTGTTCTTAGTCACCAGAAAAATCAGCTTGAATGCTTATATTATACCAGATGAGTTCTGTCATGAGTTGTGTTTTTATTGATTTACACATCCCCTTCTTTATGTTACCATAATATGCTTGCCTTACTTTCTGAATGGAATTCAATACAAAAATGGCATTTATTTATATTTGATATTGCATGCCCAAAAATATTGACATGTGAATGTCAGTGAAAACACATAAATAGTTCCAAGCTTGGTTTATGATATGGAAGGAACATACATATCTGACCCTGATTTACAAATTCAAAGTATTTAGAAATATATTACGTGATATTTATGAATAGTTTTAGAAAAAATATCGTGCTTCTCTTTATTATTCAGTCGTCTATAAAAGCTGTTATTGGCCCATAGTTTTTTTCCTTTCACAAAATAGATTTCTTTCCAAAAATAATGCTTTAGAATTGTGTGCATACTTTATCATTTTTTTTTAAAAATTTCGGAGTACACAGACCTGGATAAACATTATAAAGTATTGGAGATTTCCACATTTTATGATTTTTTTTACCTAGTGCAAGTCCTTGCTTTTTGGTAACATTGAAACATCCAATACTGTCTGAGAACATGGATATATTTATCTAAAGTTTCACATGTACAGCAGAAAATATTTGTTGAAAACTAAAATTAAACTAAAACAGTTATTTGCTTGTAAAATATCTTGTCTACTTCGGTGTATTTTCTTAATTAAAAAATCTTACATATTTAATACCACCAGCAAAATATATCATCAGAATGTTTAGTTTTGTTATAATTTTGGTACTGGTGGGGTCAGTATAGGGTCTTATTCATTTAAAACATACAAGAGCATGGTGGTCTCCCTCTTGAACATGCCTCTGACCAGCAGCCACCCACTTTATATGGTCAAAATCACATATCCCATGGCATGGATGAGTTTGTGTTCAGAAGTGTCCCTCAAGGGACATCACCCTTCTAACATGGTCAGTGGCTGGCATAATAGTACAAAACTCAAATTCAACCCTCAAGAATGGTGATATAATGGTCATTTACAGATAGAAATCTGACTTATATTTCTGGATTTCTCAACTCAACATAATGACATTTGTTCGAACATGCTGACAAGTTAAATTTTAATCAGCACAAAGAGGTAAGTAATTAAATTTTCCGTTTAGCTGTGTGTTCCTTACTTGTTAGATTTGTCACTTTGATAATTACTGGATATTATTACCACTGAAAATTATCAAGATGACAAAAGTTTACTGCTGAGTAGCACAGTAATTTGTTCTGCTCTTGTCAGTATGACATCCAATCACCAGATGTTAAAATGGCAGGTTAGCTTTTGTGGCTTTCCTATCACAGTACTTGTACATAATTGGGTACCAGACTAAAAAAAAAAAGTTGATCACATGAAAAGCTCACATCCTTTGTAAATATTGAAGATTTTTTGTGATGATTACAAATTGCCAATGAAGGAATAAGTTGTTGCAAAAAGTGCAAAATGTTGTCCAAAATTTTCACTCTAGAATGAAAAGTATGAGCAATTCAGTAAAAGGAAAAGAGTCTTTTGATTACTACTGTGAAATTTGATGACAGAATGATTAAAATAAATATCAAGATATATTCAGCTGCAATGAGTGGGAAAATAGGATAAACTCAGACAGACAAACACAGATAGTTACAGCCAGATGTTTGTGCCCACATTTAACTGACAAGGTGGTTTTGCGCTTTGTTTGTTTGTTTGTTTTTTAGGGTTTAATGCCATTTTTCAGCACACGATAGGCTATATACAGTGGTCAGTATTATTGATGCAGGAAGAACCTGGGAAACCCCGGAAAGGACTACCAACCCATGAGAAGCTACTGGCAAGCTTTCTCACATAACTACATTAGCCGAATGTTATACTCGAATCCACTCAGAGGTGAGACGGCAGTGATCCATAACGGAAAGTGCTTTAGATGACTCAGCCACTCGGGGACCTGTTTTTGCACTTTGATTATTGATTATTACAAAGTGTGAAAAATAACATCGATATTAGTTTTATCACATAAAGTTCATAACCTGATAATATGGCTGTTACATGTGCCTTTCATACTTTATATGGGGTTATTACTCACATCTGTGTGATCCCTCTCTAGAAAGTCCACCCCTCTTATAAAGCCACTTCCTGCTGCAGAAGGGGTGGTCTTATTTGTGGGGTACCACTGTATTGTTTGTGTGTTAATGTTGTTATTTAATTAACAATTTTTTGTCATAGATATTGATTATTGGATTTTGTCATTGTCTGTAGTTGATTAAACAATATACCAAACATTTTTTGAACCAAATTGCTAGCATTGGCAAGCAATCATGTCTTTGTATATTCAAAATGAAAGAAAGTCAAAAAGTTTCTTTAGCTTTATAATACAGATCCAAGTGCAGTTTATTCAGTAATTTGTGCTCATAGATCTTTTATGTACCTCTTTCTTGTTACAGACTTTTCCTACTCAAATTTTGTATCCAGCGTTGGTGGTCAGTTGACAGACCTGGCCATATCAGAACTATTAGAGAGGTTGGGGCTAAAGCCGTACCTTCTGCCAACGGATCACCAATGTCAAATTTCATCAGAGCCTTACAGTAACCCAGCAAATGGCTGGAAAAATGGTAAGGTTCTTCTTGCTGACTTGAAAGGTTTTGCTTTATAAAGGTTTTCTGTGTGAAAAGTTGTAGCCTGTATTGTGTTCACTTGATGTTGCAAATGTATATAGTGCTGCATATTGATCAATCATATTTTCATTAAAGCCCTATAAAAAAAACTGTTTTAAAACATTTTTGAGGTTGTTTGCAGTATTAGGTTGTTAGTTGCATTATCAGATACTATTCATGATGCTATTTGGAACAACTTTATGAATTTCAGAAGATAACTTGTGAGATAATTTTATAACAGTATTAAAATGGAATAGAAATACTCTTTTGCTATATCTTTTTGGTTAAAAATGAGAAACAAAATTTAAACCAAAATCTTTATTATGGTAAAAAAAATCTTACAGAATAGCAGAAAATTGATTTTAATTTAAGTACCCATCTTTCACAAAACAGAAATCATAATTAAGTACACCTCTCCCATATTAACTCATGTACAATGAAACATAGACCACACTATAAGGTAGAGCAATAGCTACTGAGGGACCTCCAGAAAATAAGTGATCCCATCCCCACTGGTCATTGAACAGACTGCAGGACTGGAGGGGGAGATAAATGTAATGTTTAATGGTTGGTAACATGTTTTATAATTGTGTTGAGAATACTTGTCAAAAAAGCTCTTTTTCTAAGGAAGTTGTTTGTTACTCTGATTAAATTAGCTTTATTTCAAGATGCCAGACATCTGAAAGGTCATTGATATTATTCCAACCACATTCAGATGTATGCAAGAACATTTTTGTATTTTGTCACTGCTTTTTGTTGTTGTTGATGACTGGATGACCACTTCATATATGGCTACAAAGTATGAAGCATGGAATCTTCAAATTAATGACAAGGCTAACAGTTGATACACCACAAAACTAGATACAATTTTCCAAAAACTACTGACATTTGCTTCATAAAACAATCATCTATATGAAAACTAATATTTGGTATTGATCAAATAGTAAAATATTGATGCTGTGATTTCATTGCAAATATTGGTGACACTTCTCCTCATCCTTACGGATATCTCAAAATGCCAATTCAACAATTCTCTGAAACTCACTTATCCACAATGATATATCTGTGAAACAAAGCTCTTTACTTGACAAAGTATTCCTTTTGCTTGGTGACCTTGCTATCTTTGATTACATTTATGAATGAGTCAATTAATTTACACAATAATGTTGCAACTATATTCAGTTGATCAACTGGAATGAGCTCAACCTATTTATGACCGGGGTCACTAGATCTTACTCATGAAAGAATTTTCATGTTTTTTAACTTTTCTTTTATTTCAACTCTTTTATTTGATACAAAAGATTCAATTAACATGATAATATGAAGGAGGTCAGCTTTTAGTTCAGTGGAACTGTACAACAAATACTTCTGCAAGTCAGATATTAAAACATGGTTGGCACTTGATTAAGTTGATTCTAGTTTTAAAAAATGGGGTCCATCCCTGACCTTACATTGTAAGCGAGTTATTGGGGCATGAGTCTTCAAGGGAGAAGTGTACTTAGATTATGTCATGTGGTCATTTCTTTGCTGTATTTTTTAAAACATTTAATATATATATATATATATATATATATATATATATATATATATATATATATATATATATATATATATATATATATATATATAAACACACAGACACTTATACACTTATATCACATTTAAATTGAGAAGATATTTATAAAGCTTTTTTGTAGCTTCAGGCAGACATTAATTTTTTTATTTGTATATTATATAGACTGTCACCCGAGTCTGGACTTGCCTAGCCTTACAGGACTTATTGCTAACTACATACCATTGAATTGTTCTGGAATTGAAACCTGCATTGAAGTCAGTCAGCTGCACCGATCCATCCATCTCTACTTCTACTTCAATTACTGTGACTATATTCTTCGTATAGGGATTGAGAAGTATGACTTCACTTTGAAACTATTGGATTACACATGGGGTAGGTAGTACTCTTGGTCATTGGTCACTTCATTCACCATCTCAATCTGTTTAATAAAGGATCACATATAGAGGAAAATCTGGTACAATTGGCTTTAAATGACATCTCTGTATACAGGAATATCTAGTGGAACTGGCTTAAAACGAAATCTTTATTTACAGAAATGTCAATGCAAAATTCCTGTATAATTTATTCTTTTTTTTAAATAACACCCATCTTAATTAGATAATGAACATATTTTCCCCACCCAAATGTTTGTCAGCACTACAAATTGAGGATTTTGTGCCTAATAACAAAATGATAAGTATAGACGTTTTTGAAATGTTTACTGGGCATGTGTGTAATGTTTTGGTTCAATAAAATTGTAGGATTTCATTGAGTGAATTCATTAGAAATCTTTTGCATCTTATAATTTCATTTCATAAATATTTCAAGGAACATGAGTGTCTTTCATGGCTCACCATCACAAATTACTATGATTACTAAGCCTAAATATGCAAACACCCTGCCCTTCAGAATGTGATTCTAGTGTTTTAAGCCAAAATTTATTACATACATTATGTGCCCTCATGGGACCAATGTGTGTATAGTGAGACAGACAAAAAATCACAAAAGATAAAATTGACTTATCTTTGTATTGTATAACTAGAATTTGCCCTGACCTGTTTTATTTATCAGTTTATTTGAACAGCATGTATTACCATTGAAAGGTTGGATTGGCATTTTCCTAAGACATCATTATCTGAATGTTTGGTGTGTCCCTGAGTGACACCATTGAAAGGTTGGATTGGCATTTTCCTAAGACATCATTATCTGAATGTTTGGTGTGTCCCTGAGTGAACTTAGTTGCCATTCTGTTGTATGTCATTTTGTTGTCAATGTCTAAATACATGAAAAATGGATGTGATTCATTTTGTAAATGTATATATACAGATAGCTTGGATGCCATTGTATTGTAAAAAGCATAAATACAGATAGCTTGGATGGCATTATTGTATTATAGAAAGCATAAATATAGATAGCTAGGATGCCATTGTATTGTAAAAAGAATAAATACATATAGCTTGGATGGCATTATTGTATTATAGAAAGCATAAATATAGATAGCTTGGATGCCATTGTATTGTAAAAAGCATAAATACAGATAGCTTGGATGGCATTATTGTATTGTAGAAAGCATAAAAACAGATAGCTTGGATGGCATTATTGTATTGTAAAAAGCATAAATACAGATAGCTTGGATGGCATTATTGTATTGTAAAAAGCATAAATACAGATAGCTTGGATGGCATTATTGTATTGTAAAAAGCATAAATACAGATAGCTTGGATGGCATTATTGTATTGTAAAAAGCATAAATACAGATAGCTTGGATGGCATTATTGTACTGTAAAAAGCATAAATACAGATAACTTGGATGTCATTATATTGTAAATTGCATAAATACAGATAGCTTGGATGCCATTGTATTGTAGAAAGCATAAATACAGATAGCTTGGATGTCATTATATTGTAAATTACATAAATACAGATAGCTTGGATGCCATTGTATTGTTAAAAGCATAAATACAGATAGCTTGGATGGCATTATTGTATTGTAAAAAGCATAAATATAGATAGCTTGGATGCCATTGTATTGTAAAAAGCATAAATACAGATAGCTTGGATGGCATTATTGTATTATAAAAAGCATAAATATAGATAGCTTGGATGCCATTGTATTGTAAAAAGCATAAATACAGATAGCTTGGATGGCATTATTGTATTGTAGAAAGCATAAAAACAGATAGCTTGGATGGCATTATTGTATTGTAAAAAGCATAAATACAGATAGCTTGGATGGCATTATTGTATTGTAAAAAGCATAAATACAGATAGCTTGGATGGCATTATTGTATTGTAAAAAGCATAAATACAGATAGCTTGGATGGCATTATTGTATTGTAAAAAGCATAAATACAGATAGCTTGGATGGCATTATTGTATTGTAAAAAGCATAAATACAGATAACTTGGATGTCATTATATTGTAAATTGCATAAATACAGATAGCTTGGATGCCATTGTATTGTAGAAAGCATAAATACAGATAGCTTGGATGTCATTATATTGTAAATTGCATAAATACAGATAGCTTGGATGCCATTGTATTGTAAAAAGCATAAATACAGATAGCTTGGATGGCATTATTGTATTGTAAAAAGCATAAATATAGATAGCTTGGATGCCATTGTATTGTAAAAAGCATAAATACAGATAGCTTGGATGGCATTATTGTATTATAAAAAGCATAAATATAGATAGCTTGGATGCCATTGTATTGTAAAAAGCATAAATACAGATAGCTTGGATGCCATTGTATTGTAAAAAGCATAAATATAGATAGCTTGGATGGCATTATTGTATTGTAAAAAGCATAAATACAGATAGCTTGGATGGCATTATTGTATTGTAAAAAGCATAAATACAGATAGCTTGGATGGCATTATTGTATTGTAAAAAGCATAAATACAGATAGCTTGGATGACATTATTGTATTGTAAAAAGCATAAATACAGATAACTTGGATGTCATTATATTGTAAATTGCATAAATACAGATAACTTGGATGCCATTATATTGTAGAAAGCATAAATACAGATAGCTTGGATGTCATTATATTGTAAATTGCATAAATACAGATAGCTTGGATGCCATTGTATTGTAGAAAGCATAAATACAGATAGCTTGGATGCCATTGTATTGTAAAAAGCATAAATACAGATAGCTTGGATGGCATTATTGTATTATAAAAAGCATAAATACAGGATGCCATTGTATTGCAAAAAGCATAAATAGTAAAGTCTGTTGTATTCCCAGATAATAATCTAAATTGGTCTATTCACATTTGACATGTTTAAAAAAATGTTAATACTTATCTTTTGCAACGGAGGAAAAAAAACCACATGTTCCATTTCATTATTGGGTCATCTTTTCTAAAAGTTATATTCAGCCATATCTGGACTATTGTAATATAATTTCAAGTGATACCTCTAATTCAAACATAACAAAACCTTTAAGACTCCAAAGAAGGGCTTACCAGTTAATTCTAGTACATACAGTTTCCAGGATGCAATTAATAATATAAACAATTTCACAGTACATGACAGAATATTTATTAGAAAGGTCAAATTTATGTATAATGTGTCAAGAAAAGCCATTTCCGTGTATCTAAGAAATATCTTTTACCAAAAATATGCTGAAGGTGCTCCATATTTGGGTCTGTTAGATCTAAAATTTACATTATACCAAAACCAAAGAAGATTCCATTTTGTAATGCATAAAGAAAGGTTTAATGTAATTCTTTTGTAAATGCCTAATTTTGAAATTTTAGATTCCATTTTGTAATGCATATAGAAAGGTTTAATGCAATTCTATTGTAAATGCCTAAATATAGAAATTTTAGATTCCATTCTGTAATGCATAAAGAAAGGTTTAATGCAATTCTGTTGTAAGTGCCTAAATATAGAAATTTTAGATTCCATTTTGTAATGCATATAGAAACGTTTAATACAATTCTGTTGTAAGTGCCTAAATATAGAAATTTTAGATTCCATTTTGTAATGCATAAAGAAAGGTTTAATGCAATTCTGTTGTAAGTGCCTAAATATAGAAATTTTAGATTCCATTTTGTAATGCATAAAGAAAGGTTTAATGCAATTCTGTTGTAAGTGCCTAAATATAGAAATTTTAGATTCCATTTTGTAATGCATAAAGAAAGGTTTAATGCAATTCTGTTGTAAATGCTTGAATATAGAAATTTTAGATTCCATTCTGTAATGCATAAAGAAAGGTTTAATGCAATTCTGTTGTAAGTGCCTAAATATAGAAATTTTAGATTCCATTTTGTAATGCATAAAGAAAGGTTTAATGCAATTCTATTGTAAATGCTTAAATATAGAAATTTTAGATTCCATTCTGTAATGCATAAAGAAAGGTTTAATGCAATTCTATTGCAAATGCCTAAATATAGAAATTTTAGATTCCATTTTGTAATGCATAAAGAAAGGTTTAATGCAATTCTGTTGTAAGTGCCTAAATATAGAAATTTTAGATTCCATTCTGTAATGCATAAAGAAAGGTTTAATGCAATTCTATTGTAAATGCTTAAATATAGAAATTTTAGATTCCATTCTGTAATGCATAAAGAAAGGTTTAATGCAATTCTATTGCAAATGCCTAAATATAGAAATTTTAGATTCCATTCTGTAATGCATAAAGAAAGGTTTAATGCAATTCTGTTGTAAATGCTTAAATATAGAAATTTTAGATTCTGTGATGCATATGGAAAGTTTGGATGCCATTCAGTTGTAGAAGCATAAATATATGAAGCTTCTTTGAATCCCTGATAAATGACACCTGTCTCAGAAAGGAAGTTGTGCCTTTGCTTTAGAGAATTTTATTGTGTGTGCCTTTGCTTTAGAGAATTTCATTGTGTGCCAGATCCCTTCAGTCTCTCTGGTTTAGTTTTTGAACACATTTTTTACTGTAACAAAGGTGAGTAAAGGGTGCTATAAGTGTATTTTCTTTAATGGTGTAAATAATTTCAGATAAATCTTTTGATCTGTGGTTATTAATATGTAGTTAGTTGATAAGATTAAAAACTTACCTAATTATCACTATGAATTTTATACAGTGGATTAATGTCTTTTATATTTTCTAACTTTTTAGTGTGCAGTTTTCACAAATTATATTATTAATCAATTTCAGGTACAGTACAAGAATTCAGGGTTAGGGTAAAGGTTAGGGTTAGTATATTATTAATCAAATTATATTATTAATCAATTTCAGGTACAGTACAAGAATTCAGTCTGAACTCTGTAATAAGAGTAAGGTATGTACAAGTCAATAAATTTCAGTCCCAAGGGCAGAGTATTGTCCATTATTGAAATATATCTGTCAATAAAGTCAATAAATTTCAGTCCCAAGGGCAGAGTATTGTCCATTATTGAAATATATCTGTCAATAAAGTCAATAAATTTCAGTCCCAAGGGCAGAGTAGTGTCCATTATTGAGATATATCTGTCAATAAAGTCAATAAATTCAAGTCCCAAGGGCAGAGTAGTGTCAATGATTGAGATATATTTGTCATTAAAGTCAATAAATTCCAAGTCCCAAGGGCAAAGTAGTGTCCATTATTGAGATATATCTGTCAATAAAGTCAATAAATTCCAGTCCCAAGGGCAGAGTAGTGTCCATTATTGAGATATATCTGTCAATAAAGTCAATAAATTAAAGTCCCAAGGGCAGAGTATTGTCCATTATTGAGATATATCTGTTAATAAAGTCAATAAATTTCAGTCCCAAGGGCAGAGTATTGTCCATTATTGAGATATATCTGTTAATAAAGTCAATAAATTTCAGTCCCAAGGGCAGAGTAGTGTCCATTATTGAGATATATCTGTCAATAAAGTCAATAAATTTCAGTCACAAGGGCAGAGTATTGTCCATTAGTGAGATATATCTGTCAATAAAGTCAATAAATTCAACTCCCAAGGGCAGAGTAGTGTCAATTATTGAGATATATCTGTCAATAAAGTCAATAAATTCCAAGTCCCAAGGGCAAAGTAGTGTCCATTATTGAGATATATCTGTCAATAAAGTCAATAAATTCCAGTCCAAAGGGCAGAGTAGTGTCCATTAGTCAGATATATCTGTCAATAAAGTCAATAAAGTCCAGTCCCAAGGGCAGAGTAGTGTCCATTATTGAGATATATCTGTCAATAAAGTCAATAAATTCCAGTCCCAAGGGCAAAGTATTGTCCATTATTGAGATATATCTGTCAATAAAGTCAATAAATTCAAGTCCCAAGGGCAGAGTAGTGTCCATTATTGAGATATATCTGTGAATAAAGTCAATAAATTTCAGTCCCAAGGGCAGAGTATTGTCCATTAGTGAGATATATCTGTCAATAAAGTCAATAAATTCAAGTCCCAAGAGCAGAGTATTGTCCATTATTGAGATATATCTGTCAATAAAGTCAATAAATTCCAGTCCCAAGGGCAAAGTAGTGTCAATTATTGAGATATATCTGTCAATAAAGTCAATAAGTTTCAGTCCCAAGGGCAGAGTAGTGTCAATTATTGAGATATATCTGTCAATAAAGTCAATAAATTTCAGTCCCAAGGGTAGAGTATTGTCCATTAGTGCGATATATCTGTCAATAAAGTCAATAAATTCAAGTCCCAATGGCAAAGTAGTGTCAATGATTGATATATATCTGTCAATAAAGTCAATAAATTCCAGTCCCAAGGGCAAAGTAGTGTCAATTATTGAGATATATCTGTCAATAAAGTCAATAAATCTCAGTCCCAAGGGCAGAGTAGTGTCCATTATTGAGATATATCTGTCAATAAAGTCAATAAATTTCAGTCCCAAGGGCAGAGTAGTGTCCATTAGTCAGATATATCTGTCAATAAAGTCAATAAATTCCAGTCCCAAGGGCAAAGTAGTGTCAATTATTGAGATATATCTGTCAATAAAGTCAATAAGTTTCAGTCCCAAGGGCAGAGTAGTGTCAATTATTGAGATATATCTGTCAATAAAGTCAATAAATTTCAGTCCCAAGGGCAAAGTAGTGTCAATTATTGAGATACATCTGTCAATAAAGTCAATAAATTTCAGTCCCAAGGGCAGAGTATTGTCCATTAGTGAGATATATCTGTCAATAAAGTCAATAAATTCAAGTCCCAAGGGCAAAGTAGTGTCAATGATTGAGATATATCTGTCAATAAAGTCAATAAATTCCAGTCCCAAGGGCAAAGTAGTGTCAATTATTGAGATATATCTGTCAATAAAGTCAATAAATTTCAGTCCCAAGGGCAGAGTAGTGTCCATTATTGAGATATATCTGTCAATAAAGTCAATAAATTTCAGTCCCAAGGGCAGAGTAGTGTCCATTATTGAGATATATCTGTCAATAAAGTCAATAAATTTCAGTCCCAAGGGCAGAGTAGTGTCCATTAGTGAGATATATCTGTCAATAAAGTCAATAAATTCAAGTCCCAAGGGCAGAGTAGTGTCAATTATTGAGATATATCTGTCAATAAAGTCAATAAATTCCAGTCCCAAGGGCAAAGTAGTGTCAATTATTGAGATATATCTGTCAATAAAGTCAATAATTTCCAGTCCCAAGGGCAGAGTAGTGTCCAATATTGAGATATATCTGTCAATAAAGTCAATAAATTTCAGTCCCAAGGGCAAAGTATTGTCCTTTATTGAGATATATTTGTCAATAAAGTCAATAAATTTCAGTCCCAAGGGCAGAGTAGTGTCCATTATTGAGATATATGTCAATAAAGTCAATAAATTTCAGTCCCAAGGGCAAAGTATTGTCCATTATTGAGATATATCTGTCAATAAAGTCAATAAATTTCAGTCCCAAGGGCAGAGTGGTGTCCATTATTGAGATATATCTGGATGAAATTGTACCACTCCAGTCACCTAAGTCGTTAGAGTATCTGCCTCAGATGCGGGAGGTCATGGGTTCAAATCCCTGCCAAGCCATACAAAATACTTCATCCATCTGTCGATCACACTCTTGTCTGATTAATATCTCTAGAACCTTTTGAGATAATACCTTTACAAATTGTATGCATTTATTCAATGAATTGAGTTTGTGTACATTAAGTTCCAGCAATTTTGTCCAGTTCAGTAAATAACTCAAAATAATGCTGACATTCAGATGCCAAGTCCCTATCAGAGCCCCTCACACCATTTTTAACCTGACTGACAGTGACACTTTAAGAGTTACCCAGCTGTTATAATCTTCTGTGATGCAGAGTTTGAGAACTAAACAATAACTGCACTTCATATATATATATATATATATATATATATAGAGAGAGAGAGAGAGAGAGAGAGAGAGAGAGAGAGAGAGAGAGAGAGAGAGAGAGACTTCATATATATAGATAGATAGATAGATAGATAGATAGATAGATAGATAGATTTACTGGCCCCATGCATCTAATATTCATTGTTTTGAAAATGAGTAATTTGTATTACACACTTCATTAATAAACTGTGATATTCATACATATATCAGGCAATCAATATGTTATTTGCTTTAGACTTGAAAATGAAATTCATCTGAAATAGGTTGTTAAAATGTTCAGCAGTTTCTTTCATTTTTCAGTTAAGTGTATTGATTATTTTAAATTGTCTGAAAATTGCTTGGTATTTAACAAAACTATAAATACCATTGTAATAGTAGATAAAGTCTCGTCAGTATCAGAAAATTCAGATCATATATCAATATTTCATGTCTTGTAATGATCCAGATCTTCAGATGTTCTGATGCTGAAAACAAGATCTAGAAAGCAAGATTTCATTACCATGACAACAAAGAGATGATTTGGCATCTGAATGACTCATTAAAACTTAAGCTTTATATATTTTGTCCAAATATTTTGTGAATTTTTTTGAATGAATTTCTTTGCTAAGATAAATTAAAAGAAAACTTGTACAATTATCATTACATGTTTTTAGATATATTTGGGTTTTTGCCTGTGATAAAAGAAATGGAACATAATTATTATTATCTATTGCTAAGGAATATTAGTATTGAAATTATTATTATTATTATTATTATTATTATTATTATTATTATTATTATTATTTTCCATCTCATCTTTGAATTACAGTTACAGCATGGAATTGTTGTCTTCCCAGAACAAGCTTCAGGTGGATTTGGAAGTCAAGATTTGCTTTGACAAGGATTACTGTCCACTTGCGTTTACATTGCTCTCGAAGACCAAGTTCCCACTATCAATATGTGACCTAGCCATGCCGTTCCTTAGTCCAGGTATGTTATCAATTTATCATAAGAATCATCATCATTATCATCATCACCATCACCACCATGACCCCACCATCATTATTGCAATTATCATTGCTTTTTCTCTTCAGACTTTAACTTGAAGAATTGGTTGGCAGATCAGGGAGCCAGTCTGATGGATGGACTAAAAGATTCAGCTGTTGACTATCTTCTGGAGAAATTGGGAATTGCTGCGTACTTCAGGGATACTCCCTGTAACCGACAACAATATCCCTACCTGACATCCGATTCCTCTGGATGGAACAAAGGTATGTGAAGTTCAAATACAGTATGCATTCTCTCGCACTGTTTATCTGACCTTCATATGTACAGTGAAACCTGTCTTAGGAGATACTACTTAGAAAGACTACTGTAACATTTTATATCTTTACCTTTAAGAACTGTAGTAGCAGCTCAATACTGTGCCTAGTTGCTGGGGTCACTACGGAAGTTGATTTGTGGGGTGATTACCAGAGCCTGATGCTGCTGTACCCAATAACTTTTGGTTGATGATTTGGGGATATGCAGCCAAAAAACTTATAGTTGATGATTCGGGGATATGCAGCCAAATAACTTTTAGTTGATGATTTGGCCCATTGTTTTTTAGTTTCTTAAATAATTATATACTAAAGTTCCTACCTTTTGTGATTCTTTTGTCCCACTGACTTCCACAAGATTGATGTAAAAACTATATGTCAGATATGTACACATAATTATTTACAAATGTTTAATTTGCCTTGATGTTCTACTAGTTAATTTTGACAAGTTGCTGTTGGTAATATTTGTAAAAGCAGTTTTGTACATGTGAACTGGTGTTATAATTAGTGAGAAATGATGAACTGCAACACTCGCTGCTTGTTCATGGAATTTATAATTGGTCAGGAACGGTACAGAATAAACCTAAAACAATAGAGAGCTAATACATAATACACACTTGATATACAAGACTAGAGTAAACCTAAAACAATAGAGAGCTAATACATAATGTACACTTGATATGCAAGACTAGAGTAAACCTAAAACAATAGAGAGCTAATACATAATACACACTTGATGTACAAGACTAGGAGTAAACCTAAAACAATAGAGAGCTAATACATAATGTACACTTGATATACAAGACTATGAGTAAACCTAAAACAATAGAGAGCTAATACATAATATACACTTGATATACAAGACTAGGAGTAAACTTAAAACAATAGAGAGCTAATACATAATGTACACTTGATATACAAGACTAGAGTAAACCTAAAACAATAGAGAGCTAATACATAATACACACTTTATATACAAGACTAGGAGTAAACCTAAAACAATAGAGAGCTAATACATAATGTACACTTGATATACAAGACTATGAGTAAACCTAAAACAATAGAGAGCTAATACATAATACACACTTGATATACAAGACTAGGAGTAAACTTAAAACAATAGAGAGCTAATACATAATGTACACTTGATATACAAGACTAGAGTAAACCTAAAACAATAGAGAGCTAATACATAATACACACTTGATATACAAGACTAGGAGTAAACCTAAAACAATAGAGAGCTAATACATAATACACACTTGATATACAAGACTAGGAGTAAACCTAAAACAATAGAGAGCTAATACATAATGTACACTTGATATACAAGACTAGAGTAAACCTAAAACAATAGAGAGCTAATACATAATACACACTTGATATACAAGACTAGGAGTAAACCTAAAACAATAGAGAGCTAATACATAATGTACACTTGATATACAAGACTAGAGTAAACCTAAAACAATAGAGAGCTAATACATAATATACACTTGATATACAAGACTAGGAGTAAACTTAAAACAATAGAGAGCTAATACATAATGTACACTTGATATACAAGACTAGGAGTAAACTTAAAACAATAGAGAGCTAATACATAATACACACTTGATATACAAGACTAGGAGTAAACTTAAAACAATAGAGAGCTAATACATAATACACACTTGATATACAAGACTAGGAGTAAACTTAAAACAGTAGAGAGCTAATACATAATACACACTTGATATACAAGACTACGAGTAAACCTAAAACAATAGAGAGCTTATACATAATGTACACTTGATATACAAGACTAGAGTAAACTTAAAACAATAGAGAGCTAATACATAATGTACACTTGATATACAAGACTAGAGTAAACCTAAAACAATAGAGAGCTAATACATAATGTACACTTGATATACAAGACTAGGAGTAAACTTAAAACAATAGAGAGCTAATACATAATGTACACTTGATATACAAGACTAGAGTAAACCTAAAACAATAGAGAGCTAATACATAATGTACACTTGATATACAAGACTATGAGTAAACTTAAAACAATAGAGAGCTAATACATAATGTACACTTGATATACAAGACTAGAGTAAACCTAAAACAATAGAGAGCTAATACATAATGTACACTTGATATACAAGACTATGAGTAAACTTAAAACAATAGAGAGCTAATACATAATATACACTTGATATACAAGACTAGGAGTAAACCTAAAACAATAGAGAGCTAATACATAATGTACACTTTATACAAGACTAGAGTAAACCTAAAACAATAGAGAGCTAATACATAATATACACTTGATATACAAGACTAGGAGTAAACCTAAAACAATAGAGAGCTAATACATAATGTACACTTTATACAAGACTAGGAGTAAACCTAAAACAATAGAGAGCTAATACATAATACACACTTGATATACAAGACTAGAGTAAACCTAAAACAATAGAGAGCTAATACATAATGTACACTTGATATACAAGACTAGGAGTAAACCTAAAACAATAGAGAGCTAATACATAATGTACACTTGATATACAAGACTAGGAGTAAACTTAAAACAATAGAGAGCTAATACATAATGTACACTTGATATACAAGACTAGTAGTAACTACTGGCTTTTCAAATCTCAGCACAATAGGATACAAATGTCTTGCCAGGCTCAAAATGTAAAAGCATTATAATTCATTCCAGTTATGACTATTGCCTCTTTAAAATCTCAGTGCAATAGGATGCAAATGTCTTGCCAGGCTCAAAGTGTAAAAGCGTTATAATTCATTCCAGTTATGACTATTGCCTGATTTCAAATCTCAGCACAACAGGATACAAATGTCTTGCCAGATGCTCAAAGTGTAAAAGCGTTATAATTCATTCCAGTTATGACTATTGTCTGCTTTCATTTGCATGAAAAACAAGTGCCTAAAGCAGTCACATTGAATCACTGCCATCTCACCTCTGCATGGGTTTGAGTCTTAAGTTTGGCTAATATTGGTATGTGAGAAAGCTTGCCAGTAGCTTCTCATGAGTCAGTGGTTCTTACTGGGATTTTCCTGGGTTCTTCCTGCACTATTAATACTGGCCGCCACATATAGCCTATCTTGTGCTGAAAAATGGTCTTAAACCCTACAACAACAACAACAACAACAGTTGCTAGTTACCACTATGGAGGCCATATTTCGGCTGATTCCATTTGGAATAAGGTTTGTAGATTTGAAATCCAAGATGAGTTTGATAATTAATAAAATTAATGGATATGAATGAGTTCATCTTGCATATGATTTGTTAATCTTGTTACCACTCTGAAGACATATTTCTGATAAAACTTTTATTAAGTTAGAATATATGCTTTTATAACAAGATCATTAGTGATATTCACATATACTAATAATGTGATCTTGTATTTAATTAATTTTTAATTTGATTTGATCAGTCATATAATATTTGCTGACATCATTAAATTCTCAGATTCATTCAGTAATGGAGCAAAAAAAAAATGTATATTAATTAGATGATTTTGCATCTAACTTTTTGAGTTTGTTTCTATGGAAACCAAAATTCTAGTCTGATTATGATCACAATTGAAGTATGGTATATTATTATATACTTCATAAAATGTCCCATTAGTTTAACATTGTTGCTATGGATACCCAGTGGTATTGACCAGAGTTAAGTAGAAGTATTGATCACTTCCTTATATGGTAATTATGTGCCAAAGATCTACTTTTGTCTACTTCCAAATAAAAATAGCATCAAATGCTAACCACTTCACAAAGTTTGAAGTTTCCAACTCGTTGCTTCTTCAACCATTCGAGCAAGAAATAAATGTGAAGGCAAGAGATCAATACATAAATGCAGGTGTCATGGAGATTTTCATTGAAACTCAGAAAAACCACAATACCAAAGCGGTAACACAGTAAATGTATGTGCCTACAAAAGTTGTACCTGCATCAACAAAAATGATGTAACATGCTATTGAACCAGTTCTGGATTTTAAGTCAGCTGGCTTTGAGCTATTGATATTTCACTGTAATATTAAACGTACTAACAACAACTTATGTTCTTTGGTTCTTTCTGTGGGTTCTTCCTCCACCATTTTCACCGGCTGCCATGTATAGCATAGTTTGTGCTTCAAAATGGTATTGAACCCTACAACAAAAGCAACAACTACTCACAACAATAACCACACTGAGCAAAGAATCATCTCTTTAATTGTGTAAATATTATTTTAGAGTGCCCTCTGGACCTGGTTTTGCCCAGTCTTCCTGCTATGGTGTCCTGCCATATAGCAAAGTTTTGTACCGGGGTCGATTGCTGTGTGGATGTTCCAGGTATCCGACACTCAGTTAGTGCACGGTTCATTGTTGATGGCTGCCAATTTATCCTGAATATTGGAATTGAGAAGAAGGAGGTCAACATTTCCCTTCAGAACTTCAGTTGGGGTAGGGATCAAACTATCATATTAATTTTAATGTTGTTATTATAATATTCAGAACACTTTTTACTTATGTTTCTTATATTTTAATAACATCTATTGAAGCCTTAAATATTTGAAAAGTCGGAAGTTGCATGATATGAATTACCGTATTTACCGTGTGTTATTGGATGGCAACAAATAATTACTTTTTTTGTTGTTCGAATACATATTAAATTATTTGATTATGTGTCTGAAAACATACAGGTGAAGATAAATTTATGTTCCACCACCCACCCACCATAACAAGGTTACCGCTAGCTCATGTGACAACATGCTTCCATGAAGTTAAACAAGTATTTTGTCTAACATCACGGAAAGAATAATGAATGAAAAACAGGCATTACTTGCCTACTTTGTCTCTTTGATACATATCCATCCATCAGAAAATACAGTTACACATGTATCAGAGCCACGATTGTGTGTGTATTATTGAAAAGAACCGCCATATTAGTAATCTTGCAATCTAGTTTAACCCTCTGCTAATCAGTGATAATTAAAATCTACATTACAGATGCATGCAATCTTTATTTCTGTGTAATTAAGATATTAATACAAACTAAAGAAAATGATTTTGGAATTATAATTCTTAAGATAGTTATAGTATCGAGAGTAGAAGTGCCGGTACATGTATGATGGCTAATTTTAGAGGACCATTGTGAGAGGTTCCATATGGCTCCAGATCTCAAAGTTGGCATCTCAAGTTTCCATAGCTGGTGCCAGTCCACTTTAAAAATATAGACTCCATTACTAAAAATCAATGTAAATACTACTTGTAACTTCTTTTTGAGAAATTCTGAACATAATTTTACCTTCAGAATCTAACACTTAAATAAGTTTAAAGACAAATTTAGATAATTTGGTAGGATCAAATATTACTAGAGATATGGATATCTAATCATAATGTTTTACAAAAAACATATTTTAAAAATTTAATTCATTATTGAACTTTTAAGTAATAATCAAGTGCTCACTGAAATATAATGTCTTCTCTGTTTCTTAATTACCTGAACTTACTAAAACATGCTACAAATTCATGCCATATGGACCAGACTTATTTATTGTTGTGAATGATTTAAGTGGCTGATGAATACATTTGCTCATTCTAAAGATTTGTATGTGTCACAGTGAAGGCATTCTGATTTGGTCTTGTCCATATATCTGTACATCATCCTTCCATCTCAATTAACTTGTAAGTAAGATTGTGGAAAAGCATTCATCAAAGAAAAACTAAATTCAACTTGCATATTTGTATGCATATATAGTCTTTAAGTACTTACTGCCAATTTTTTAAATTTTGGGGCCTTTTGGGGGGACAAAATTCATGTTAGCACAGGTAAGCCAAAACACCTTGGATGGACAGATACAATTTAATAGGTGTGTTTGTTTTTATACATAGATGTCGTTTTAGATTTTCATACAATTACAGGAATTGTTCCATTTTTTAAAATAAATATAAAACTTTAAATAAATATAAAACGAGACTTTTTTGACAAAATCTTTTTTTCATCAATGGAGGGGTTTCCGGGGAAAATATGGTGGACATATTTTATTGTTGTTTTGATTTATTTGTGAACTGATTAGGTTGTTATAATTTAGCAAGTTTCGGTTATTGAGACATATTAATTTTATGAATTTTAAAAATACAAATGAAATGTGACATGAATATCTGCATGCATGATTAGATGATCAAATTAAATTTTAATTTGCATTTTCAATGGTAGCCATCTTTCCAACTGTTTAAAGTTTTGGAATGTTTCAGGTGTTAAACTTTTTGGTTTGCATGCCAGATGTTCTTTTGTGCAAACACAAATATAATTAATACTTGGATCAAACTATTGAGATTTATCCTTTGCATGACAAAGAATTGTACTGATTGGCATCAGAGACCTAGAATAATTTTGTTGCTACATTCTAGTACGTTATTTAGATATGAACATGTTAAGCAGATGGTTACACTTCTATTACCAATATTTATGAAAACTTGCACTCAGTATTAAGAGTTTTTCTTGGAATGAAATTGCTGTGGAAAAATGAATGCATGTAACTGTGATGACATTTATTTTAATATGGTTTTTAACATTTAAACAAGAAAAGTTACTTTTCACTAGTGACCTGAAAAGTGGTAAATGGTTACAGTTATTATGCGAAACATACTTGATTTTTATCTTCTTGATTTTTCTTTAACTATCTACTTTGATCTAGTTTTGGTTGATTTTTCATGATTTTTAATATTGATTCAATATTTCTTTAATTTTTAGGACAAAAGGGGAAATTTTATCTGCTTGATGTCATCCGTCTTGAGTAAGTACACTATACTTACTGCTTTCTTGATCTGTATCATTAATGATGTACTCAAAATAAGAAATACCAACCAAAAATATAAAAAATACCACCTCTCTCTTAAAGGTGTTTCAGGTTTCTCCAATCTCAAATGTTTTGGATAGTAACAATCCCAAGTTTTGTATAAGCAGTATGAAATAAATGAATGCATATAAATGCATATTTAAGGGATTTTTTAATGAATGCGTATAAATGCATATTTAAGGGATTTTTTAATGCCTTTAGATTAAATAACAGTCAAGAGATTAATGAGAGATAGTTTTATGCAAATAAATTAACTAAAAGCACATATTAACTCATTAAGTCAAACAGACAGTTTTTCTTGGTGTGATTGTACCTTCTTCGAAAAGGGGCCCTGAGTGGCCAAGTGGTCTAAAGCGCTGTCCATTACGTATCACTGCCATCTCACCTCTGTCTGCATGGGTTTGAGTCTAAGATTCGGCTAATGTAGTTATGTGAGAAAGCTTGCTAGTAGCTTCTCATGGGTTGGTGGTTCTTTCCAAGGGTTTTCCTGGGTTTTTCATTCCACCAATAATACTGGCCGCCATGTACAGCCTATTGTGTGCTGAAAAATGACGTTAAATCTTACAACAACAACAACCTTCTTCCAGCCTATCACATTATCATAGTTCACAATAGACCCAGTAAGCTGTTTGTTTGTTTAAATATAGCCATATACTCAAAAGGTACCCTTAATTAGACTTGTTTAAATATAGCCATATACTCAAAGGTACCCTTAATTAGACTTGTTTAAATATAGCCATATACTCAAAGGTACCCTTAATTAGACTTGTTTAAATATAGCCATATACTCAAAAGTACCCTTAATTAGACTTGTTTAAATATAGCCATATACTCAAAAGTACCCTTAATTAGACTTGTTTAAATATAGCCATATACTCAAAAGTACCCTTAATTAGACTTGTTTAAATATAGCCATATACTCAAAAGTACCCTTAATTAGACTTGTTTGAATATAGCCATATACTCAAAGGTACCCTTAATTAGACTTGTTTAAATATAGCCATATACTCAAAGGTACCCTTAATTAGACTTGTTTAATAAACTGTTTAGTACATTCAAAAAGACATGATCAACAGCTTGATGAAGTCTTTTAGTTTTTATTTTGCAGTGTTCATAGAATATCCTTTCAGATTTCTAAAATGTATTTAATTCCAAATTACAGCAAAGTTTGAAAATGGAGTAAAATACCCAATTTAATACTCTGTTATATACAACTCTGGTAATCTGTTGTTCATATAATATTCCTTCTAGACTTTCTTACTTGAAAAGAACATAGGAAGAGGTTGATTCTCACAAAACATCCATTAATTATTGGTTTAAATTAAAATTATCAATATAACCTGGATAGTTTTTTAATTTAGATTTTTCAAGCATTAGTCTGTGAGGTCTGACAAATTCTCTTCATTTTTATTTAAAAGATATTGCTATACTTAATGCAGTTGCACTTATAATTTTGTTTCAGACATTTTAGACCTGACTTGTGTTTAATTACAGAATATGCATTGGTTTTCTTGCATTCTGAAAACCCTTTTATATTTTTCACAAATGTCAGTTATTCCATTGTGGATCGTGAAGAGGAAAAAGAATTTGTTGTCAACTTGACGCTCTCCGTGTGTCTGGACCCATCCTCCTCAGATTGCGTTGTTGTGGTTCCTGTCATGGTTGATGCTGTTCTACCAAAACCTCTTTGCAACTGGAAAGCAGACTTCAGTATTCCAAGTAATTACTTTCTGTGTTCTTTATTTCACAAAGTCGCCACTTTCTACATGAGCAATATTACACTTTTTATGTACCAGATTGAGAAATATATGTAATAAAAGTTGAATTATGAAGGTCTTAAGGAATATATATAGTATTAAACAGTTGCTTTATTTCTCATAACTGACTTATTGCTTTAATATTCACAAAGTAGTTTTTTCTCAATAGAAAATCAAGGATGGCTCTTTTGTAAGATGGTCACATGTTTTATACTAGCTGATGGTCATATACACGTTTTATACTAGCTGATGGTCATATACACATGTTTTATACTAGCTGATGGTCATATACACATTTTGTATACTAGCTGATGGTCATATACACATTTTGTATACTAGCTGACGGTCATATACATGTTTTATACTAGCTGATGGTCATATACACATGTTTTATACTAGCTGATGGTCATATACACACGTTTTATACTAGCTGATGGTCATATACACATTTTATACTAGCTGATGGTCATATACACATGTTTTATACTAGGTGATGGTCATATACACACGTTTTATCCTAGCTGATGGTCATATACACACATTTTACACTAGCTGATGGTCATATACACACATTTTACACTAGCTGATGGTCATATACACATGTTTTATACTAGCTGATGGTCATATACACACGTTTTATACTAGCTGATGGTCATATACACGTTTTATACTAGCTGATGGTGATATACCCATGTTTTATACTAGCTGATGGTGATATACACATGTTTTATACTTGCTGATGGTCATATACACGTTTTATACTAGCTGATGGTCATATACACACGTTTTATACTGGCTGATGGTCATATACACACATTTTACACTAGCTGATGGTCATATACACATGTTTTATACTAGCTGATGGTCAGATACACACGTTTTATACTAGCTGATGGTCATATACACGTTTTATACTAGCTGATGGTCATATACACGTTTTATACTAGCTGATGGTGATATACACGTTTTATACTTGCTGATGGTCATATACACATTTTATACTAGCTGATGGTCATATACACACGTTTTATACTAGCTGATGGTCATATACACACATTTTGTACTAGCTGATGGTCATATACACGTTTTATACTAGCTGATGGTCATATACACGTTTTATACTAGCTGATGGTTATATACACACATTTTATACTAGCTGAATAGGAGCATGTGCTGGCCTGGCAAAATATTAAGTAAAGCTAATAGTAGATCAGTGCCTTTGCTATAGAAACTTAAATTAAATTCAAAGTTTATTCATTTTTATAGAAGAAAAGTGATGGTGCAGTGTTTCTGGTATCAGGTGTGTTAATTAAGCCTTGCCATTCGGCTTGGGTTTGAGTTGACACTTTGGAGTTCAGCAAATGTTGATACCTGAATAAATATGTATGATCCCTATAATGTAAAATTTCACTCACTAATAGTATATTTTTTCACCCACCATCAGTATCTTAACAGTAGCCACTGCCTCTTAATTTTAAACTTGAAGTATGGTGGAGTCTGTTATGATCTGCTGTTGTTCATCTGTTATGATATGTTATTGTCCATTTGTTATGATATGCTATTGTCCATCTGTTATCGATCTAGTTTCCATACAATAACTTTAATTGTCTATCAGTTTCAGTTACCAAATCTTTTTGCACATTGAAGTAGGGAAGACCCTTTAAATTTTGGTTCAAAATGTCACAGTCAGGTTTACAGTCATTGTGAATGATGAAGAGAAAATCATTTCTGCACTTTCAGTTCTTTACGATGTTAATTTCCTAAACTTTGTGAATGTAACAAACACTTGTTTGTAGGTGAATTTTGATTCTATGTAAATTGCCTTTTGATTTAAATTAATTAATTTTTGACAAAGTAGGAGTTCCTGCAGTTAGCATTATGCCATCTTGAGCCACCACAATACTTGAAAGAGATGGAATCCTTTACTCTTAGTGGATATCAGAGGCAGAGTAGGGGTTCTTGTAAATATGGTGTTAAGGACAAGGAGGGGAGTCGAGGGTAAAAAATTAGGTATAATTAATGGGCAGTTGGTAAAAGTGGATTAAAAGGAAAGAAACTCCATTTAATCCATGGGATTGGATTAGCTTGTCAAAGAACATGAAATTTGATATTTGGGAGCTTTGAAAGGAAGCTTTCAAGGTTCTAATGCAAGAGTGGCCAAAGGAATGGAAATGTAAAGAAAGGAATAGAAATGTGAAGAAAGGAATAGAAGTGTGAAGAAAGGAATAGAAATGTGAAGAAGGAAATAGAAGTGTGAAGAAGGAAATAAAAGTGTGAAGAAAAGAATAGAAGTGTGAAGAAAGGAATGGAAATGTGAAGAAGGAAATAGAAGTATGAAGAAAGGAATAGAAGTGTGAAGAAGTAAATAGAAGTGTGAAGAAAGGAATAGAAGTGTGAAGAAGTAAATAGAAGTAAATAAGTAAATAGAAGTGTGAAAAAAGGAATAGAATGTGAAGAAAGGAATAGAAATTTGAAGAAAGGAATAGAAATGTGAAGAAGGAAATAGAAGTATGAAGAAGGAAATAGAAGTGTGCAGAAGGAAATAGAAGTGTGAAAAAAGGAATAGAAATGTGAAGAAAGGAATGGAAATGTGAAGAAGGAAATAGAAGTATGAAGAAAGGAATAGAGAATAGAAGTGTGAAGAAAGGAATAGAAGTATGAAGAAGGAAATAGAAGTGTGCAGAAGGAAATAGAAGTGTGAAAAAAAGGAATAGAAATGTGAAGAAAGGAATGGAAATGTGAAGAAGGAAATAGAAGTATGAAGAAAGGAATAGAGAATAGAAGTGTGAAGAAAGGAATAGAAGTGTGAAGAAGGAAATAGAAGTGTGAAGAAAAAAATAGAAGTGTGAAGAAGTAGATAGAAGTATAAAGAAAGGAAATAGAAGCATGAAGAAAGGAATAGACTTTTGTATAATGAGCCAATATGTTAAATGGGAGTTTGACCAACTAGGTCAGATTCTATGTAAAATTTTATTGAGAAGAGATTTAAGACTTGTGTAGAATATATTTATACCTGCCATATTTGCAGCCATTGCTGAATTTTTTTGAGTCTTTAAAATTGTCAATTCCCTGAGAGAACACAGTTCATAATGGAGTTGTTCATAATGACCATAATGCTTGTAGTGACAGATCTGTATATGAGGCAGACTGACCACAAGATATCATTGTCTCTATAGAACATCACATTTAGGTCTGACCATCTTATTGAAGAAAGGGGAAGAACATCCAATTTTCAAGTTTAATGGAAGCCTTACAGTATTAAATTCATCTGTCCAATATGAGTTTTAAATATGTTTTATGAACAACAAAATAAACTGCTGACATGCTCCTGTGCTTATTATTGACTTTCAGTGAATCTATTTTATTGCTAGAATCATCCTGAAAACCATGGGTGAATTAACAGTTTGTATTTTAACAACATTAAGGTATAAGGTAACGAATAATAAAAAAGAGAATATTCAAGGGTTATTACCATATTTGACACACACACACACACACATTGTGCACAATTGGGGAAAATATGAGCTTTCATCTAACCAAATAAGTGAATATAAATAATATTATAAACATGATCCATGTTATGTGTATGTTCATACTAGAAGAGTTGTCTCCTTTATGTTGGGAGCTCTTCACTTTGGAGGTGTACTTGCTTTCCCATTATGGTTATGGTGCAATGAAACATGTATAGAGATTGTTTTTTAGATGAATTTAACCTATAAAGTAATAAAGATACATCTGACATTAATAGGAAAGTTGTGGGAAAATCATTGTGGTAAGGTGGAGTTTAGAAACTGCTTCCATTCCCCAAGGCATACTTGGATTGTGAAATATGTACTGAGTGAAAATTGGGCACAGATTTTAATCCTATGTGCATATTAAGGCATATGTGTATACAGTTGAACCTGTCTTGAAAGACCACCCCTTCTACCAAAAAATAATGGTCTCTCAAGACAGATGGTCTCTCATAATACTATATAATCAATAAATCTGCATTGAGATTCTGGTCTCCCAAAACAGGTGGTCTTTCATAGCAGTGGTCTCTCAAGACAGGTTTTACTGTATTGCATAAACAGGTTCCACTTTATATGTAAAATGTCATAAATTCAGTTTAACATATTTTTTCATTTTACTTAAAAATTGGATTATATGTATCACTTCATACATCTATCTTAAAAACTATTTTCAATTATTTCTTCAGATTTCTCAATGGAGAAATGGATCCAGGAGAATGGAGCGGGTGCAGTAAGCCAGCTTGCTAGCAATCTTGTGGACAAGTTTTTTAAGGAGACAGGGTTGTCTGGTTACCTCCTGGTGGAACCCTGTAGCTTCCAGTCCAAACTGTACTCACCCACCACAACTGGCAACTGGAAAATAGGTTCTTTGATCAATCTATTTTTCTATCTATTGATTAATTGATCGATTGGTCTATCTGCCTGTATGGCCATCCATCTATGTATCTGTTAATCTGTATATTTGCCTTGCTATTTATGTATGTATGCAAGTATATATATACACAATTCCTTCGTTTTAGCAAACCCATGTACAAGATGCACAATGGTATAGATCCCTTTAATTTCCTTTAGAAACATGTTCATACAACTAAATTGACTGCCTGTAGTCTTTACTGTTTACTAAATTGCTTGCCTGTAGTCTTTACTGTTTACTAAATTGACTGCCTGTAGTCTTTACTGTTTACTAAATTGACTGCCTGTAGTCTTTACTGTTTACTTGTCCCAGGTCTGAGTAGAGGCAGGTTCACATTATTGAGAGTAAATGTCTGTGTATTTTCTACACTAACTTTTTAACCCCTGCTGCCTTAATAACTCATCGCACTTTACCTCCCTCATCTCTTGAATACCTCAATAACAGGGCTGAGTTTACATAGCTTGTATCCCAAGCGCCAAGTTTGAGTGGCGGTATTTTTCTATGCCTGTATACCGAACGGTGGCTAATCATTGTAATTGTTAATGCATAAACACTGTGCTACTGGCTGTGACTTCTAGATTACTCAAAGCCCATGACTTTCACTCATTAGTAGGCATGGGCAATAATAATAGCATGGGCAATAAAAATAACTTGGGCAATAATAATAGCATGGGCAATAATAATAGCATGGGCGATAAAATTAACTTGGGCAATAATAATAGCATGGGCAATAAAAATAACTTGGGCAATAATAAGCATGGGCAATAAAAATAGCATGGGCAATAAAAATAACTTGGGCAATAATAATAGCTTGGGCAATATAAATAGCATGGGCAATAGTAATAGCTTGGGCAATAATAATAGCATGGGCAATAGTAATATCATGGGCAATAGTAATAGCATGGGCAATAGTAATAGCTTGGGCAATAATAATAGCATGGGCAATAATAATAGCTTTTCAAGCAGTTTTAAAGAACAATGATTTTAAAATAGACATTAATCTGCTTTGTACCAACTTGTTTATACCATTATTGACATTCTTATTTTATTCTTGTATATCTTTAGTTCCTTGTCACAGTAGGTAGGTTTTTGAGTAGATGGGTAGATAGGTAATTTTATTTTCTCAGAATGTTAGCACAATATTGGCTGTATAGCTCATATTTCATATTTTAAATGACTCAAAGTTCAGATGTAAAGTTTTTTAAAAATGCTCACAAAAGCTTCAGTTAGAAGTGGGGCCAAGATAACTGTTTCTGAATTTAATTTTCTGCATGACACTGTTTACTTTGAAATATTATGTGTATGAGTAGGATTTTTAACATAGCCTTTAAGAGTTACAAAAATTATCCTTAAAATACAAACTTAGGCATACTAGCAAAAGCTACAGAAAAATAATTGTCGAAAAATATGGATAATTAGTTCATGTTTGTCATCTTAGAATCAGTGTAATTAGTCAGGGAACCAGACTGATTTTACAGCAGCATCCCAGACACTTTAAACTGCACCTATTGATTCATGTCAAGCATCTAGATGATCAAACTGTTGATTATAAAATTTTCAAAAATGGCATCCAGAAAGCGATGTTTGTTGATGACTAAAGTGAAAATAAACTTCTAGAAATAGTGTTAATAAGCAACACACAGGAATAAAAATGAGTATTCAGATTCTTCTGAATAAAAGCTGGTAAGGACACGATTACTTTTATTGGACATCACATGCCATTTTGAGTATGGCTCTTGGCAGGAGATATGATTGTCATCATGTGAAATGGAAAAGAATTTCCAAGAAAAATGTCAAATTGAGAGATTGCAGCAAGCCATCTAGTGGTAAATAAAGTCTTTCTGTACTTTACAAACATTTCAGTTGAACATAATGTTTAATTATGTTTTACAGCTTTTTAATAACAGTTATTGGTATTATGTTATACATTACTGAAAACTTTTGGAAAAATATCAACTGGAGATGGACTCGTCAGTGTTGGCAAGTCTGGTCAACCACTTTCATATACATATCATGTATCAACTTGAAGATCTTGTCAAGCTTTACTAAAAAGTAAAAACCTTTAAGTGACTCCTTTTCAGAAATCATTTGACAGAATTTGAAGGAAAGCATCTTTGAATAAGGTCTTTTAGGTTAATTCATGTGATGTCGGTCCACCATGGCTGTCATTATTCAAGATATAAAAGAGATTAAACAATTTTATCTCAAAAGCTGCTCAACAGAATTTGATCAATTTTGATACAAGTATTCTGGCATCAAGAATTTTTACTTCATAAAATGAAATAGCTGAAATGGGCCAGTTTAAGAAATTATTTTACTATTCTCTCTTTATTCAGACTGCCTCAAGCCACTCAGTGTGGATAATGTTATTTTACCGGATAACATTCGATGCCACATTCCATCGGTTTGTACTGGGATAGATGCCTGTGTGTACATCCCTTTGTTGAACAGACACTTCTCCATCAATATGCTGTTGGATTCTTGTGAATATGTGTTCCATCTCTCCATAGAACAACTTAAATACACAGTGCCACTGTTTGACTTTGAGTGGGGTAAGTATGTTCATCTCTCCATTGAACAAAAATACACAGTGCCACTGTTTGACTTTGAGTGGGGTAAGTATTTTCATCTCTCCATTGAACAAAAATACACAGTGCCACTGTTTGACTTTGAGTGGGGTAAGTATTTTCATCTCTCCATTGAAAAAAATACACAGTGTCACTGTTTGACTTTGAGTGGGGTAAGTATTTTCATCTCTCCTTAGAACAGCTAAAAAACTCAGTTACGCTGTTTGACTTTGAGTGGGGTAAGTATTTTCATCTCTCCATAGAACAGCTTAAATACAGTGGCACAAGCTGGTTAAAATTAAAATAAATAAAATTATTCATGCAATTCTCTGGGAAAAATGCAAACATTTACCTCCAGTTCTGCAATATTTTGTATTTCTGTGAATTGATTTATATTCAGGATTATCCATTTTTGTTGTTTTTGGACTTTAAAATCTTTTGTATCAACCACAATCTAAGGAAATTGGTACCTCACTAAAAATAGTATGTTCTATATGCTTTACAATTAAATTGTCTTTAAAATTAAATGATAGATTATCACTTATAAATAAATGTCTATATGTGTTTAAAGAAAAAGTGAGATATATTTGGGTTGAAAAAATTATACGTCTGTCATTTTTTCAGGTGTAAAGAAACAGTTATGGCTGTATGGTATTATTCGTATTGAGTAAGTATATATATATATATATATATATATATATATATATATATATATATATATATATATATATATATATATATATATATATATATATATATATATATATATATATTAACACACACACACACACACACATGTAAGAATAGATTCCAGCACTGGATGCATCATATTGTGAAATTTTTATGAAGTGCCAAATAGCAAGAATTATAAACTGTATTCAAATTTTGCATTCTTAGAGTAATAATCTAATGTTCATTTTGCAGGTCAAACATGAATATCTTTTTTCTTTGTAAACAAGTAATTTTTTGTTACAGTTTCAAAAACTTCTTGGAGGCAGATTTTAAAATATTTTATTACCAAATTTTGAAGTATTGTTTTATACAGCATAACACATTTTGGTTCATGGAGCATATTGTATTACAACGATATCTGTCAATTTATACAGCATAACACTTTTTGGTTCATGGAGCATATTGTATTACAACGATATCTGTCAATTATTATAATACAATGATATCTGTCAATTTATACAGCATAACACTTTTTGGTTCATGGAGCATATTATATTACAATGATATCTGTCAATTTATACAGCATAACACTTTTTGGTTCATGGAGCATATTATATTACAACGATATCTGTCAATTTATACAGCATAACACTTTTTGGTTCATGGAGCATATTATATTACAATGATATCTGTCAATTATTATAATACAATGATATCTGTCAATTTATACAGCATAACACTTTTTGGTTCATGGAGCATATTATATTACAATAATATCTGTCAATTATTATAATACAATGATATCTGTCAATTTATACAGCATAACACATTTTGGTTCATGGAGCATATTATATTACAATGATATCTGTCAATTTATACAGCATAACACTTTTTGGTTCATGGAGCATATTATATTACAATGATATCTGTCAATTTATCCTTTTGTTGCCAGTTTCATTTCTTAACAATAACTCAAGTTGTTTGCCACCTTCCAATTCTGATTGATGTGTGTACTTGCTTAGAAAGAACCCTAATGGTTTTAGGTTTTAATACTCAAAGATCAGTATCACTGCAGCTGAATGAAGAAAACTGATTTGCCACAGTAACTCAAATTCTCTACCATTTGCAGTTACCAAACCTTTTGGTTGGCTTGCATTTGAGAGAAAGGAGGAACCCCATCGATTTGGGGGTCAGAGTTCAAGGTCACTGACTGAAAGAAAAAACTTTCTATACGAAAGCTTGTGCTGTCCATCATTAACAGTTTCCAAATAGTAGCCAGTCCTTTTTGGATTGCATGTTCTTTAGGTAAGGAAGAACCCTATTAAGCCTAAGAAAGTCAAGGTATTTGATTAGAAGAAATAAAAAGATGGTTTATGCACAATATCTTGAGTTCTCCATCATCAACTGTGACTGAACTATGTGGATTGCTTGCACTTGAGTTAAGGATAGCTGTTGATATTGCAGTAACAAGATCAATGGTCAAGGTCACTGTGACTAAAAGAATAAAATATGTTTTTTAGCATTAAGTTACTTCATATACCATTAGCAAACTTTGTGGATTTTGCACTTGGAGTAGGAAAGAAGCCTATATATTTTGGAGTCAAATGGTCAAAGGTGAATGTCACTGTTGTTGAAAAAGAAAAATGGTTTATATAAGATGACATTATATTTCCATCACAGATCTGGAATAAATTTTGTGACTGGTTTGCACTTGGGTTAAGGGTGAAGCTTATCAGTTCAGCGTAGAAGGTCAAAAGTCAAGTTTACTGATTTGTTTCAGAACTGAAATTTCATCATAGATGAAAATTAAACCTCGTGACTGGCATATAATATACCTATTACATTACTCATGATTAAACATAATTTCAGCTTTGTACTGCATGACCTGCCTAATGATGGAATGTTTGAGTTTGAATACCTTACACTAAGCATTTGCATGGAGAGCGACGAAACTCGCCCCTGTGTTTTCCAGACCACTCCATTCCGTGAAGTTAAGCTTCCTAAACCTTTCTGCCCCAAAGGTACTGGATGGCGTGTACCAGGTAATATATTACAGCACTGCAAATATTTACAAGGATAGTTTTATTTGAGCTCTAAGCAGCAGGACTGTTTACTTCTTATACATGCAACATGTAGTATGACTCGATAGTCTTAAAATAGTTTTGTAAAATTAAACAATTTTTTTAGAATACAAAGTGAACATTTCCAATGATTTACAGTACTGAATAAAATTGCAAATAGTTCTTAAATTCCTATCACAATTCCAAAAGTATATAGTTCCATCTGAATTTCATTGGTGTTCCAAATGAATTTGAAACATGTATGTGCTGATGTACCAATAGCCTGGACGTGTTGATGCTCTTATAGTCTTGATGTATCAGATCGCCAACTAGTGATTTTTTCAAAATAATTAATGAACACAGTGTAAGTCCAAAAAATAATTTAAATAAATCCTCTTAAATTAAATACTGAACACAATTCAAAGACTAATTTCAGTTTGATTTTAAGATAGTAATACAGAATTTATGTTTCTCCATTATTCAAAATCCTAAGTCACAATATGAGGACCATGATGAGAGTCAAAAGTTCATTGCTAGAATATTTTTAGTTGTCAACAATATCAGGTCTGTTACTAAATCTTAAGTAATGAACATGGAAAACAGCAATTACACAAGGAATTCCCGATGGAAAACCAATATTCTGAATCCAGGTAAACAGATTTACTTGCAAATAATAATAATCTTAATTTTTAATATCAAGTCATCATTATATGGGTTCCAAGTCAATAAAAAAAATATTCAAAATTTTTGTTTTCCTTGAATAAGTACTCACCATCATTGAAAGTCGATATATAAAATCAGTTGCATTTCTTCCTGTAATGATGTATATCTGACAAATGTTTATATGAAACTGTAAAATAGAGTGGTTGCCATGGAAAAGGCAAGAAAATCTTGGAATCTTTTTATGTTAATGAAATTACAAAGTTAAAAATTTTATCGGCTGTCAGAAGTTGTTTCCTTGACCATTTGAATTATTGTGCACTGGCAGAGAGAGATCCTTTCATAGTAAAAACCGACCTTTGAAAAAATTATTGAAAATATAGGAATTTTTTAAAATAAATTAACTAAGTATTTAAAAGCAAGATCTGAAAACTGATTGAATTATCATTTTCATCTGGATAGATGCACTGGTTTGAGAAAATAGAGAAAAATACAATATTTTAGACATACTTTTGTATAATAATTTAACATTTTTCTTCCTAAACATTAATTATAGTCATATATGTCCATTATTAAAAGCCAAGGATTGTTAAGCATACATTTATTTGCTTGAATTTCTGATTTGGCTGAATATAGTGTGACTGGAAATCATTGTATCACATTGTAGTAAGCTCTTAAGCAATACCTGTTTTAATAATCCTTTATAATGAAAAATTGAAGTATTTATTTACAATGTACAGGACAGACAAGTTATTCTTGAAATTAAAAAATAAATTAACCCAAACTGACAAATAAAATGGGTGTGAAAAGAATTGTGCATACATTATACAGTCTTTTTCCACTAGATGATTTTGTTGCTGTAGGACACTAATTCACTTCTAAATTGTGATCAGTGAAATGCATTTTCATCCTGTGATTGATTTATCCAAGAAGAAACATTAAAAAGAATGAAAAATGTGTACTGCACATCTTGTTTTTGTGAAAGGTGTTCTTGTAGATGGCAATAAAAATGATTCTCCCTAATAACTTCCTGTACTAACTATGCCTCTCCCTCAATAACTCGATAACTAACTACACCTCTCCCTCAATAACTCTATAACTAACTACACCTCTCCCTCAATAACTCAATAACTAACTACACCTCTCCCTCAATAACTCAATAACTAACTATGCCTCTCCCTCAGTAACTCGATAACTAACTATGCCTCTCCCTCGATAACTCTATAACTAACTACACCTCTCCCTCAATAACTCAATAACTAACTACACCTCTCCCTCAATAACTCAATAACTAACTATGCCTCTCCCTCAGTAACTCAATAACTAACTATGCCTCTCCCTCGATAACTCTATAACTAACTACACCTCTCCCTCAATAACTCAATAACTAACTATGCCTCTCCCTCAGTAACTCGATAACTAACTATGCCTCTCCCTCGATAACTCTATAACTAACTACACCTCTCCCTCAATAACTCAATAACTACGCTTCTCCCTCGATAACTCTATAACTAACTACACCTCTCCCTCGATAACTAACTACGCTTCTCACTCGATAAATCGATAACTAACTACACCTCTCCTATAAACATAGATTTGTACTGTAAGCGCAAGTTACCAAAGAACCTCCAAAACTTAAAATATTTGCTTTGACATCGAGACAGCATGGGGTGGGGGCAGTGTTAGGAAACTGGGCTGTTTAATGACCGAATCTTCATTCTACAATTACATTGATAATAATTTTTAATAAACACGTTTTTTCTAATGAAGTTGTCCATTATTATGTTTAAATAACATTATTTTCAAAATGTCCAACATGCAAAAGATCGTTTCAACCAGTTTTAACAACCATCACATGTGTGTGAAAAATCTGTGTATTATGACACTGCTTTTTGTTTTCTTGACGAGTCTGATTCCTGTAGTGATGTTTAATAGTATTGTGCGAAATCAGAGCAAGGATGTAGACGAACTGTTGATCCACCACAAATCAACAATCCTGTTCTTCAAAAACGTGCCATTTATTTTGTGAGACAATTGTCTACATAAAAAAACTCAATTTTTTTATTGTTCAGTTAGTACAGAATTGATATTTCATTGAAAGCAATAATGAAACTTTTACCATACTTGAGGATATCTCTAAGCGCCAGTTTAAGAATTCTTTGAAACTTGCTTGCTGTATCTGTTAAATCAATTTATTGATGAAGTATTCATTTCACTTGGCTTCCTTGCTATCTTTGATCACAGTTATGAAAGAATTAATTTAAGATATTTTATGCTACATATCCATTAACATTTATAACAGTGTTTGATTGATCAAAATATTGAGTTCACATGACATACGACTACAATGAAGGTTGCTAGATTTTAAGTTTAGAGGAGTTTTGTGACTTTTAATGTTTGTTTTATTTCATCTTCTTTATTTGATTCAAAAGACATAATTAATGTGATGATACAAAGGAGGCCAGCTATTAATTCAGTGCAACAATACACAAGTCAGTTATCAAAACACGGTTGGCACTTAGAGCAATGCTTGCGGACATAGCTGTTGCGGTAATTGACGCAGTTATGTTTAGTTAGAAGAGGACACATATTTATGACAATTACACTTAAAAGAAACTAAAAGATTGAACTAGAACACAAATTTCAGTTGATAACAAAATTATTTAATTTGTATTTTTTTACTGAAGTACTTTCTGCACTTTGCGTTAGTGACATTTTCATTGATAAAAATTTCCTTACATATCATTAATTGCAGTGTACTAAGATTGTCATTTGGAAAGAAAATGTAAAAATGGTTGTATGACTTATTTTTAAATTTGATATTTCATAATGTTGATTAAAATGTCCGGGTTCTACATACTATTTTTGATGATAAAATTAGCTAATTATAAAAATTTCTGCAAAAACAATTTTGATTGCGATTTCTTTCAAGTTCAACAAATAGGGATCAATTTTGGGGGTATTTTCTGGTTTAAAAAAAGGAATCCATGCCTGACCCCATGTTATTAGCAGATTAATGAGTTATCAGGGCATGAGTTCTTGAGAGGGAGGGTGTTGTGTGCAGTGACGTTGATAATAATAATAACAAGGTTTAAGGCTCAAACCTAGTATTACATGTACTTTACACACTACATATATGCTTCCTCAGAAACTTTTTACTTTTTCTGTGGTAATTTTTTTATCAGACATTCAGCAACCTTTGCTCTTTCAGATACAGTTCTTATACCAGCATACATAGGCTGGTTCCATAGCTCATAATGTAATTAGTTAGCTGTAACCATATAAATTGAATGTTCTGTATGTGTTACAGATTTCTCCCTGACAAACTACCTGAAGGGTGTTACTTGGGACAGCAGCTCAATGGCTGCTGCTCTTCTGGACACCTTGGGACTGTCTGAGTATATGCAGACCCCACCATGTAATAGGACAACTCGACCACCAGGATGGACAAATGGTATGGTTAAAAATATGGTAAAATATGGCCAGCTTGAACCCATATTTATTCATTTGCTCAGCTCAGTTGTTTTGGGGTTTGGTGGTCTTTGGTTTTGATTCCATAACAATACAATATTTATTAGATTTTAAGAAGGTTTGATCCATATTGTTTAGGGTGCTTGAAAGGCACTTTTTCAAGGATCCTACCATCCATATAATTATGATTTAATTCATCAAGCATGAACCATTGGGATTACTGCCCCTCATCAATATTTAAGTTCCTTCCCCACCTCAACCCAAAATCACCTGAATGCCACCCTCCCCCAGCCACCACTATGTCTCACATTTGGAGCAATCCTAAAATCAACCAAAGATCCACATTCTTGATTTTTGGTGTTGTTGAATTTCATGATTTAATGCACATCATGTTATGTGTATTATTAATATTATATATATTACAAATACATTGTTTCCAATTTGTTACAAATGTTTATTATTAACTCATTCAGCCCCAACAAACTTATCAGTAACACTGCTACTGTGCCCTAGCCACACTAAGCTGTGTCTAGCTGCTTGTGCCCCACAGTGTTTTACCTGTTTGGAATGTTTTTTAAAAATCATGCACATGCCTTCACACTTACTGTAATTTCTCTTCTTGTATCCAATATTAATCCATGAAATTTTGACCAATTAATCCAAATAAATTTGTCTACACAGTGATGTATTTTTTTTTCTATTTGTCCCAGTCTTTCACAATTTATATATACACTGTTTACACAATTATGTGCAACATTGTATGGAATATCACATCATCAGCACTTAATTCCATTAAAATAAACCATAAAAATTTAATATGTGGGTCTGATTCTTGGAAAAGCCCCATTTGTAACCAGTCAGAGACTTTCTCTCGACCACACATTCGGACCGTGGAGCAGCGGGACCGGTCATTTAAATGCATTCGAGAAACTTCGTGTAATGACAGTATCAGCTGTTAAATGCAGAAACTGGATTACGCGCAAAGGCGGTATCGGGGCCGAATGAGTTAATATTATATTATTACAAATAAATTGTTTCCAATTTATTACAAATATATATTATTAATATAATACTAATATAATACTAATTACAATACTAATTACAAATAAATTGTTTCCAATTTATTACAAATGTTTATTGTTAATAAAATATTAATTACAAATAAATTATTTCCAATTTATTTCAAATGTATATTATTAGTATTATATGTATCACAAATAAATGGTTTCTAATTTATTACAAATGTTTATTATTTATTATTAGTTGCCAATTTATATAATTATTATGATATTATCACAAATAAATTGTTTCCAATTTATTTCCAATGTTTTTATTAATATTATTTCTTGCAAATAGTGTACAACTTATTACAAATGTTTATTGTTAATATTTTATTTATTACAATTATAATTCTGTGTATTTTTGATAAAGTATTGAGCTTAAGCAGGAACTTTGTGTCAGGGAGCTGTGATAAGTTGTTGTGATTATGTCCTAGGTCATTGTACAAGGTTTACAGTGTTCAAGTATATTTAGAGTATGGGCATCCTAAAGGAGTTTTTTTTGGGAAAAATAGGTCCTGTATCATTTTATTTTCTTTGTTTTAAAACATCACTTCTTGATATGTTGCTTTTCGATCCTTACCATGAAGGTAAACGGGTACATTATGGTTTATGGGATCATATATTTTAGCAGTTATGAGCACTATATTTTAAAAATTTAGATAAAAATTAAATCTTCATTGACAGTTAATTGCAGACATTATATGCATAATTTATGAAACTTTAATGTTAATTAAGCAGATAGTCATCTTTGTCACAATACATAGAATTCATTTATTCTTAAGGTATCAGTTTTCTTTCACTTGTTAAACATTACATTTGCATGGATACCTAAATTCATAGATTGACAAAGGGGATACATTTTTTCCCAAGAAAGATAATTGCTTTTGGGGGTCTTTAAATTTGTGCCTTATAGTAACCATGAAATCCCCCTAAAAATTGGTACACCACAGAAAATATTCACACAGGATGTTGACCAATCATCTGGATTCTTTTCAGAATGCCGACGTATATCATCAGATCTCTCAACAATCCCAGAATATGCCTCGTGTCTCCTCAAAGACTCATGTACAGCTGTCGATTGCTGTTTGGATGTAGGATTCATCCATAGATCGATCAATTTCTTCGTTGAGATTGACCCTTGCAGTTTTAAGCTGAGTCTTGGAATTGAGAAATTAAAGCTTGAAAAGACGATGTTTGATTTTGATTGGGGAGTGGAGCAGCATTACTCACTACAAGGAGTGGCTAAGATGGAGTAAGTTTTATAGATGAACCTGTTATCTTCCTTTTAGATGCTCTTACGGTTACTTTGTCAGAGAATATAATGGTACAGTGGCATGTCATACATGTAATTCCTTTGCCAATGGTAATTGTTGTTAGATTTCTAAATTAAGAAATATACTAGCAGTGAAAAGTTTTGGATTTCTAAAATGAAACAAACTTTGTTGATAGTTTGATACAATATATATATCCATCAGGAAAATGCATATATATACATATACAGTACTGTTTTGCATTTACAGTTGTCCAACAAGTCAAGTTATTTGATATGTGACTATATCTTGATGTGTGCAATATAAGTTTACTAAATAGATTAGTGTGACCTAGATTTACCAGAGTAGGTAAGTGTAAGCTGCATTTCAGTTATCTTCAGTTTCTCAGTCTAATACATTCCCTAATCTAATTAACATTAGGAATAACACTAGAATTCAGCCCTCCTGGTGTGCCGTATCTGTCTGTAAATATGTAGACAAATGGAAGATATTCTCACTGGTGGGTGGTTACCCAACAACCAGATTATTACTATTTTAATTGTTTCCAATTTATTAAATTTTTTTATTATTTATATTATATTTATTACAAATAAAAAATTTCCAATTTGTTACAAATGTTTATTATTAAATTTATTACAAATAAATTATTTCCAATTATTACAAAAATTTATTATTAATGTTATATTTATTACACATTGCAATTACATACCTCTGCATTGTTGGAACATTCACCAGACCCTTCATGTGTATTGCATAACATGTATTCAAGTCTGACCTAATATGTTTTCTGAGACACAAGGTCAAGATCCTCATAGACTGGTAAAGATTATTCCTGTCCCTGAAAGCAGGAATACAAGACATAAACAAGCGAGCTATGGCTACTTGGCTAATTGGTAAATCTGGACTGGTTTATTGAATCAGGTTTACTGATAAAGTAATATGAGCCTGCCCTTAGACATAATGACATGCCCAGTCTGCCTTCTTTAGCTTCCATTTGCAATACATGGTCTCACCAAGGAAAGAAATTAATTTCACTGGGTTTGTGCTAGCTGCACAGACAGTGACCACTCCCCATTCATGAAAGTTCAACCTTAGACCCAGACATGAAGTTACTACTTTATTTGGCTTGGAGACTTTAGATGGGTAGATAAATATGGAATCCCACAGATCTACTGCACATATGTATTAACACATTAACCCCCTAAGCCAAACAGCTAGGCAGTCCCCAACAGCATACTTGCAGAGATCACCTAGAGCAGTGTTAGCCTTACCAGTGCCTGTATCCCTGAGACTTGCTGAGAATACTTGGCTTGTAGAACTTTTTCAGTGAGCAATGAGTAATAAATGCTTTTTTTTTTATATATTTACATTCCTTTAATTAAGATAAAATTTGGCACAGCAGTTCTCAATAAAATTATGTACAAATATGGTATAAAAATTTCAAACTACATGCAGAAATAAAACTGACACATAAAGATAATATGATTTTCATACCAATTTGTTTCTTTTACCATGAATAATCCATAAAAATCCATGATGAATTCATGAATAATTAACACTATCAATACGTGAAATTCACTCCATTTGATGTACATACAAATTCCACTTGTCATCTCTATTACAAACTAAACCTTGTGGGAATACTTCTTTAGTCTGTCAAGTAAAAGTCTGCTTTCAGCGGCTGATACTCATAATTTACTTCATTTTCTAATCTAAATATTTCCACTAATTTTGCCGCTATTGAAGTCAAATTTTTTTCCTCTTCAGCAATAAACGCTACATAAGCTAACATTTTATTGATTAAACTGCCTGCATAATTAGGAAATGACTTCAAATCAAGCCATGGTTTGCGTGAATTTAACTTGTTGTTCGTGATACAGGCATAGAAAAATAGTCACATTTTTTGCCCTTTCTTCAGCAATGTACACTCTATATAAGCTAACATTTGATTGGTTAAACTGCTGGCATAACTAGAAAATGGCTTCAAATCAACCAATGGTTTGCGCCGATTCAACTTGTCGATCAGTATACAGGCATAGTAAAATAGTGCCACTCAAACTCGGCACTCAGGATACAAGCTATGCAAACTCAGCCCCGTTATTGAGACACTCGGGAGATGAGGGAGGTAATAAAGTGCGACGAGTTATCGAGGCGGCAGGGGTTAATGTGTTAACAGTTGTCTCACACTGTGCTTGACTTACATTAAGCAAACTTCACCCCTTTAGTAGAGCTGTCATGTTTCTACTTTGTGATATAGTCTTCTCTTACCTGTTCAACCACTCTAGTGACCTAGTGGTTAGAGCATCCACCACAGAAGCGGGACGTCGTGGGTTCGATTCCTGGCAGAGTCATACCAATAGCTTATAAAAATGATACTAAAATCTGCCTTGCTTGGCGCTCAGCATTAAGAGGTTAGTGTTAGGACTGGTTGGCTTGGTGTCAGGATAATGTGACTGGTTGGGACATCATGCTATATGTCTGCGGCATGATGCCCCAGTGCTAGACATCACTATAAACTGACTCACTGAAGACATCATAGCAATATGACTGAAAAATTGTTAAAGCTATGTTGAAAATTCTAATCAAACAAACAAAAAAAAGTCTCTTATCTGTTCATGTGTTGGAGCCTTTTGGACTTGTGATCAAGTCGGTGTAGGTTTTTATATATTTTATGTTTTTACTTCTGTCATTATTTTCAATTCCACTATTGGTTGTAGTGTCATGCAATTCATTATAAACAGCTCTTTGGTGAATTTCAATCTCTTCTGGCACTTTGTTCTATTGTCGAGTCCATCTTAGTGGAAGCTTAGCATCACAATCATCCTGTTACTCTGTGCTTCCATGCGAAACATTAATTAATCTCAGATTTGGAATGAAACTTGTTGGCAAGATCAGCTTACCATCAGTCTCCATCTTCTTGTTGAATATTCATGCTCTTAACTCTGGCAATTATTTTTTACAGTTTTGTTGTTCATGATCTGAAGGCAAGAAACACATTGCTTCTGAACCTTTCAATATCGGTCAACTTTGACTCCAGTGGGAATTGCTTGCTGAGCTCATTTGGCAAGTGTGACTACACATTTCCTGTTTTTGTCAACAAGGAATTTCCAAAACCCACCTGCTCATGGGGAATGGACTTCAAAATTCCAGGTAAATCTTACATTGAGACATTTATCTGAAAGAGATGTGTCCATTAAATGTTTAGACAAAACAAAGGTACAAAATGGTTCATGTTGCCAGTGAAATGAAAGAAATTGAGAATGAATCCAAATAAAGTGCAGAATTGACATAAATGCAAAATGAATGCAAATGAAATAATGAAAGGAATATGAAGGAAATGTTAGCTAAAATAAGAAAAATTCTATGTATTTCTTTGTGTATTGTAAATTTGTTGGTGATTTTACATTTCTGTGAATTTGTTATTTTATTAATGTACACTTTCATTAAGACATGAAACAGTGAATTTTCTCTGCATTTAGGTCTCACTGGACAGTTGTTTTGGCAAATTTTTGTCCGACAATGACCTATAGCAGAAAAATGATAATATTACATTAAAGACATGAATAAAAGTGAACTAAGGATTTTTGTTGAAATGATGCTTGTAAGATTCTAAATGAGTAATTAAAGTTAATTCCTCATGCGACTAGTGGCTTTCATTCTGAATCAACACTGCCCCCAACCCCTCTTTTTTAAACTCATTTTTTACAGAAAAGGGGTATTTTTAATATTTTCCTGTGACAAAAGAGCTCAAAGAATCAGTATTTGCTTTATACATGAATAAAGTTCACTAGTACTATAACAAATTGACATACTTTTCATCACCCCTCAGCCATCTAGATTTTTAGATATTTACCTCTGTAGCAGATACATGTAAATACGCAAGCCAAGTCTCATTTGAAGCCAAAGTTACGCATTTGATCTCCACTGCTAGTCTAACTGTGACGTCAGGCAGTCCCCAACAAGTCAACCAGTTTCCAAGGCTAACTCAGAGTAAATCTAACCCACATTACAGATTTAGCTTATGTGTGAAATGAAAATTGCTAGGATGGTGATAATTATGCCCATGCCTTCTACCTTAAATGTTAGGGAGGTGTCAAAATGCGAAACTATCCAGTGAGACCATAATACAACAACAAAAAAATAAATCCTGGCTTTTGTAAATGCATTTAGCATGAAAACAAAATGAAAGAAACAAATGCAAGTCATAAATGCAAACTTTGAATGCAGTTATAACTCATAAAAGAAAATATTGAGATGGTTGCAAAACTCTTTTGTGAATGAACTAGAACACAAAGGAAAAAGAGCATAAATGCAAATAATATGCAGACAAAATGGAAATGAAATGCAGATTTTGGGAACAATACCCATTATAGGGTATAACTGTAGCTGTGAAGCACTCAGAATTTGCCAATAACTTATTTATTCCTAATATTAATTAGCCCAATAAAATTCTAATTAGCATATATTTTACTATTTCAGTTGTAGAAATTACAGTGGATATGATGCGAAAACCATTTGGATATTCTGGTCCTTGTTTTAATCATCTTGCATTATTATTATTATCAAACTGCTACAACTACTACTATTAATTATTATTACAATTATCATCATCAGCAGCAGCAGCATCATTGATATGAGATATGAGAAATATGTATTGTATGTGAAAACCAGCTGGATCTTCTAGTCTATTTTTTAATCATCTTGCATTATTATTATTATCATTATTATCATTATTATCATTATTATTACCAAACTGCTACTACTACTACTATTTTATCACAGTTTTCACTACTCCTACAACTATTAATCATTATTACAATCATCATCATCATCATCATCATCATCATCATTAATAAACTAGGACACAAAAGAAATAGAGGATAAATGCAAATGATGTGCAGACTAAATGGAAATGAAATGCAGAATTTGGTAACGATATCCATTATAGGGTATGCATGTAGCTGTGAAGCATTCAGAATCTGCCAGTAGCTTATTTATTCCTGACGTTAATTAGTCCAATAACATTCTAATTAGCATATATTTGACTATTGCAGTTGTAGAAATTACAATGGATATGATGTGAAAACCATTTGGATATTCTGGTCCTTGTTTTAATCATCTTGCATTATTATTATTATCAAACTGCTACTACTACTGCTATTAATTATTATTACAATTGTCATCATCATCATCATCATCATCATCATCATCAGCAGCAGCAGCAGCAGCAGCAGCAACAGCAGCAGCAGCATCATTGATATGAGATATGAGAAATATGTATTGAAATACCTATGTTAATTCTGCACAGGATTCTCCCTGACAAGCTGGATGACATCACAGGGCCTGACCGGTACATTGTCTAGCACTGCAACTCAACTTCTGCTAGAACAACTTGGGATCAAAGAGTACCTTTTGGATAAACAGTGCCAACATACCATTTCCCCTTGGTCTAGTGCAGATTCCAAGGGTTGGTCTACAGGTAAATCCATAGATTTTGTGTTTTTTTTAGTTATTATTTCCATTTGTCATATCTTCTTAAATTGACTTAATACAATTTGTATGACCTGGCAAAATAAGTTTATCAGTCAGTTCATACATCCATCACACGCTTTTTTTAACTGAATCATTTTAGACATCTTCATGAAATATGTAATACAATTGCTTCATGACTAGACATTGTGACTTGTAAAATGTGGAGTCTGACGGATAAGAATTTTTGAGTTATCCACATTTATTTCTTGCTGTAACTGCCTAATCACCTGTCCATCCTTCCATTGTGACATTTTTCTGGTTAATATCTCCCAAAATGTTTAAGATACTTTCATGAAACTTATTATGCATACAAAATCTGACTTTGATAGATTATATACTTACAGAGCTATGTTCCCATTTTGTTATGAAAATTTTATTTACATTTCGTATTTTGTGGGTAGTCCATGAGCAGTACTGACAGATTTAGTTGGGATAAAGTTTTAGGTATTGAAAGTTATTGAAAGTCTCCAATTTCAATTTCAGTACATATTTGGAATCATATTTATGAATTTTAAAAAATAGCTATACTTCACAATGCACATTTGATATCCTACATTTAAAAATCTCATGTCTGTGCATTTTCCAAGTTTCTGTATTATTATGTACACTATAGACTGTAACAACACATTTTAAAACTATAACAACACTTTTAATGAAAATGATTCCATCAGACTTTTACCAGTGTGTTTTTGTCTTCTTATGAGATCATCATAGAACATAATAGTTATTTTCTGCTTTGTCTTACAAATTTCACCATCTTTGAAAATAGGGAGCATTGAAGAAGAAAAAGCAAACATACATTATTTTATAGGAATATTATATCAGTTTTCATCAATCCGGCATAATTTGCCAATATTTCAGAGTGTCCTGGGGCTATAACTGTAAATGACCTGGATCCAGCAGTGATGCGTTGTCATATCCCCAATGATTGTACCAGCTTCTACTGCTGTGTCAGGGTGTCTGATTTGAATCAATACTTCCAGACATCTTTACATTTGGACACCAACACTTTCAAGCTTACTGTATCAGTGGAGAAGTTTCGATTAGAATTCAACCTGCTAGACATTGAATGGGACAAGGAGCAACACTTGTACTTGTTTGGACTAATCAGAATAGAGTAGGTCTTGTACTAAACTATCATAATCTCACTCCTCTTGATGTATAAATCTTGTAGATCTGGGTAGTTAATTTACCCATGATCCATTGGGAAAAGCTCAAGTAAAAATGTTAATAACTTTTTTATATTAATCTGATTAAGTTTTTATTCAGTGTACAAATTTGTTTTCAGTTCAGAACCATTTTGCAAATATGGAGACAAGATATTGTTTTTTTCCTTAAAATCTGTATGTTGCTGTGTCTGTGTATTGTTTGTAATGTTTATTTTACCATAAAACAATTTGAGAACTTCATACTCATTGAAAAAATCATCATACAGCATGTTTTTTAAAAAAACATTTGAAATGGGACAATGTTCTAAACATGAATCAATCAGTTGACATTTTGTTTATTCATTAAGTTAAATACATGTGACCTAACCATATATAATTAATTGACAGTTTGTTTATTCATTAAGTTAACACATGCAACCTAACCATAAATAGACATCTAATTAATTGACAATTTGTTTATTTAAGTTAAACACATGATACTGTAGATAATTTTCTTAACATTAGAAATTTGTTCCTTTGTTTTCAGCTACACTCTGAAGGATCTTGTGAATGAGAGGGCCATCCTACTGACTTACAGTGTCAGCATCTGTTTGTCAGGTATCTGTGAAAAAATTCCAGTTTTGGGCAATGCCAAATTCCCTAAACCAGCACTCAACTGGGAATTACCTTCATTAGATCCAAGTAAGTAGATTGAAATAACAAATCTATTATACATAATCTGATTTGAAAAGATAATGATTAAGTTTGTCAGGGTGCAAGTTGTGCATTATTCGAATATAGTATTATACAATCCCCACTTGTCAAAGGGTAAGTGTTAAGTGCCACTTTGTCAAGGGGTATTGTATTATATTTAATAATAATAACTATAACCCACTCCATTTTGGTTACTTGTTATCTAAGAGATGACCGCCCTCGACCGCAACTACGAGCCCCCGTAAAGATAAACAATTTAATCAAATACATACACAATTATGAAACTTCCTTTCATTAGGAATACACGCTGGTTTTAGAAATAAAACTTTCACCGAATTACAATAAAATTCGAAATAGATTCCAATAGATTAATTAGCCTATCTGTTACTGATAGTTTCAAATCATCATAGGATTGAGTGGTACAATTGAAGTCAATGCCTTGTTCGATTTTGATAACCTGCTATTCCTTGATCCTGTTCACTGTTCAATTTACTGTTGGTTCTAGAAGACACTGTTGTGTTCATCTCTAGATAATCTGCAACCATGGATGTTTCCATTTGATTCCGGACTTATTCACTGTATCATGCGCTCACTGCAATTCCCGTTCCCCAATTCCTTTTCCAAAGTGTACGTCGCAATTTATGTAACTTTAAGATGTTCCAAAAAGCTATTTTTTTTCTCCCTTTCAAAAGAAATTAAAACAATCCTAAGTCTCTCGTTACAGTGGTTACAGTTGAGACTTTTCATTATTCCTTGTGTGAAAATCAGATATTTCTACCAGCAGTAAACTGACGTTATGGCTAGTAATTAACTACATATGTCCTCAAATGACTGTAGTTAAACAAATTGCTAATTCGTTATGCCTTGACCTAATACATTAACGCACTATACATCAAGGTTTGAATTCTGGCCCCGCCTTAATTTACACAGCACATAAATTGAATACACTGTCGCTAAATCATCTATGAAATCTAAGTTTGGTGAATTCACATGTATTCTCGTAAATCATTAACTAATGTAACACATACAATTCTTAGAACCTAATCATTATGCAAACAAGGTGATAAATTCAAGAATTAACGTAACACTTCCTATTCATAACTCAGCATAGTGTTTTACGACATAAATTAACACTACGACATTCTTAACTTAGAATTAAGGTAAGAATTTTGATTCTTAATTCAAAAGCACATTATTATACAAATGTATCAAATGAAATCATGCAAGACCTGTAAGGTAAAGCAAACATCATATAAATTGCATCAACAATATACATGGAATTGTGACAGTACCTTTGTGTTTTGGGTCATTCAGCCGTTGGATGGTTTGTCGGTTTTTCTGACCACGATTCCTTAATGGACGTATTTCTCTCAAATCCGGAGTCTTAGTAAATAATTCTGTCTCTTGTTTCTCTCTTGCAGTGAAATTTTATAGTTTTCAATAAGGAGATATTAAGTCCTATAAAACTTTGTGTGAAAACACACCCCTTATTTAACCAAGACCAATCAGAATCAAATTTATTTTCTCCCTGCTTTTCTCTAAGAGTCGCTTAAATCTGGTTAGCATTACTTGCTTGTTTTTAAGTAACAGAATCCCTGCGTTTTCTCAAGTCTGAACACTTTTTGTGAAAAATTAAACTTTAAAATGTCACTAGCAGTCAGTCTGATTGCTGAATAAACAAGGTTTAATTAGTAACAACGGTCGCCCTCTAAATGAATACTACACTACACTATACAGAATCCCCTTTTGACATGGCGTGTCTCGATAAATCTAACTAATGGTTCTCTGGCCTCACCTAATGTTTAATTAATAGATCACCTGAAATTTGCTCCTTCACAAAGTGTAAATAACCTCACATATATTGCCATATCAATGAATGAATGAATCAGTCAATCACTCTACAAAAATAATATTTGTGAAATAGGCACAATTTATTTCTGAAAGATACTTATGCACTGGATGCTGCCAGGATGAATGTTTTCACAATCCAAAGTGGTGACTTGTACATTTAGGGTAAATACCAGTATTTCCTTGGTACAAAACTACATTGCCAGTAATTTTAAGAAAGATTCTTTAATTGTTCTTAATTTTAGAAGTGACAGGTAATTTAGGCAATGTATCTTTAATGAATGAAAAAACTTTATTACAATTGGTGGTAAAGTGGAACCCTGCTATAAAGTGCCATGTGATAAAACTTTATTACAATTGGTGGTACAGTGGAACCCCGCTATAAAGCACCATGTGATAAAACTTTATTACAATTGGTAGTACAGTGGAACCCTACTATAAAGTGCCATGTGATAAAACTTTATTACAATTGGTGGTACAGTGAAACCCCACTATAAAGTGCCATGTGATAAAACTTTATTACAATTGGTGGTACAGTGGAACCCCGCTATAAAGCACCATGTGATAAAACTATTACAATTGGTGGTACAGTGGAACCCTGCTATAAAGTGCCATGTGATGAAACTTTATTACAATTGGTGGTACAGTGAAACCCCACTATAAAGTGCCATGTGAAACAACTTTATTACAATTGGTTAATTTTGTATATTTATTTGCACAAAAATAAACAAAATATTCTTTCAAAGTATTGAAATAGTGTAAAAAGAATTTATTATTATTTTGGGGAAGAGATCTTGTATGAATTCGAATATAATACAATTGTGGCAAGGTTTCTGAAATGTTAATTATATGATGTGTATTTTTCTCATTCTGGGAATTTTTTTTACATTTAAGTGCAAGAAATAATGTGTAAAATGTTTATTATTATTTTGGAGAAGAGTTTGTGTATGAATTTTAATATAATACGATCGTGGCATAGGTTCTGAAATTTATCATTTTCACCACGTTCTTAAAGAGTTATGCCAAAATAAACATTCTTTGGTCTTTGTGTTTGTCTTCAATTTATTCTGTGTACAATTGTTGCTCAAACAATAGCCAACGTGTTTCTTTTTTTTAATGATTTTGGGGAAGAGATTGTGTATTAATTTTCATATGATATATAATATGATAAAGTACAAGAAATAGTGTGTAAAATGCTTGGCTTCTGAAATTTATCAATTTCACCAGGTTCTTGAATTGTTATGTCTAAATAAACATTATTGGAAATGTTACTTATTATTGATCCATGACTAAAACCAGTAAATCGTCTTTATGATTGTCTTCAATTAATTTGGTATACAATCGTTGTGCAAACAATAGCCAACTTTTTTCTTCTTTAAATGCATATACAGCCAAGCAGCAGACAATACTGTAGTTGATAAAGATTCTCACAGTTTAATAAACATCAAGAAACAAAAGCTGTCAATATGTTTTCTGAGCTTGGCAGTGTTATTAGACACAGTCAGTTGATCGGTAAATAATGTCTGCTTTATTAGCTGGAAATTGAGAGCATATGAAATTGTACATGCGTTCAGCTTATAAAAAATTATAAAAGTGACCATTGCAGGATTACTGCACTTATTTCTTGGGTTTAAAACATGTATGAAATTTCCTATTTTTTTAGTAAAACATATTTTATTGTTATGGAAAAGCAAGTTCACAAATGCTAGTCATTCTCAGCCCAAGAGAAATTGTACATCCTGGATCAACTAAAGAAGGGCAAACAACAAATTCAGCTTGCCAGAGATCTAGGAATTAGTGAGTCCATTCTGCGAGGATGGAAAACAGAAGAAAAAAAGCTCTGTAGTCTACCCTACATTCCTAGAAGAGGAAACTTGTTTACAGCATTAAAGGGTTAAGTTTGTGAATGACAAAAGTCTTGATTCAGCCTTGTACCAATGGTTTGTCCAGGCTCGCTCAGGAGTTCCCATTTCTGGCTCAATTCTGAAAGCTCAAGCAGAGAAATTCGATCAACGTATAAATGGAAATAATTCCAAATTTAAGGCGAGTAATGGATTGCTGGACTGATTCAAGAAAAGGCTCGCTATCAGCCAAGTACTTGTGTCTGGGCAAATGTGCTCAGCTGATAAAGAGGCTGCCAATTCCTACTCAGTTGAGCTTATAAAGTTGCTGGAGGAAGGTTGCTACACAACTGATCAAGTTTATAACTGCGACGAGACTGGTTTATGTTTCAAAACCCGATTGCACTCTTGCAACCAAGACTGATAGTTATTAAAGAGAAGGTTTTAAGAAAAGGAAGGACCAGGTGACTCCCTTGTTTTGCATCAACGAGTCTAGCAGCCACAAACCCAGACTGCTGATGATTGGAAAATCAAACTTTCCCAGATGTTTTCATAATGTTAATATGAAGGCAGGCCTTTCCCTTTGAAAAACTAACAGCAGGATTGCATGGATGAATAGCTCCATATTTAAAGACTGGTTCCAAAGAATGTTCATTCCAGCCTTTTGGGCTCATTTATGAAAACTCAAGGAAAAAGCTCTCCTCCTGCTGGATAATTGCCCTGTATACCCACCCCCCAGCAAAAAATCTTGCCAGTCATGATGGCTAGATTCAAGTCTCTTATCTCCTGATGAATACTACGTCAGAAATCCAGCCACTGGACCAATGTATCATATCGATATTTAAGTAAAACTAGCATTACAAAATGATCAAGTGGATGGTAGTGGATAACAACTCATCTTTAGACACATCACTGGCATCACTCAACTTGAAATAAGTCTGTCACCTCAGCGGGAAAGCCTGGGATGCTATCTCAGCACGCTGCATTGAATGATGCTGGATAAAAGAAGGTCTTGGTCTAGCTTTTATGTATCTACAGACCATGATAGTGACGAGCCTGAATTTACAAGATTCACTGAATGTATGTGGTGGTTTTGTTAACAATGGAATTATGGTGCTGTTTAGTAGCGCTACATATATGATTGATGGAAGAGAGATTTCTTTAGGCGTTTCTTCTCCGATAGGATCATCAGCTGCCGCTTGTGGTTGTAATTGTGAATCAGCTATACTATATAGATATAAAGCAAGTGCTCTCTTGAATCATCGGTAGATTTGCAGTCTTATAAAAGAATACATTTATGTTACACATTTACATATGTTAGTATGTACCACTGGAAATATATGACAATAAACTGGTATACCTGTAATACTAAAACCTCTTCTACCTACCAACTCAACTATGCTCCACCCTATTGCAGAATGTTTCCTTCATCATTGTTTTACACAAGAGAAATATTTGTCCTGTTGCCTCATTGAAGTGTAGAACTTTGTTCTATAGAGAATTTATTTAATTTCAGATTTTAATGTCAGCACCTGGCTCCAGACCTATGGTAAAAGCTTGAAAGATAAACTTGTTGATTGGCAGAAACAGGTTCTGCTGGAGAAATTGGGTGTGGCAAGTTACTTTAGCAACACATCATGTGACCTCAATGCAGCCCCATACTCTTCTTCGGATGGTTGGAATATAGGTATGTACAAGGAGATTTTTTATGTACATTGTATTTTTTGTGTATTTTTAATTCATAGTCAATCTCAGTCATAATTTACAGATAGAATATCAAAATTTGTTCTTTGAATGGTGACAGTCTGAGTTCTTATAAGTTGATGATGGTAGTATTAACCAATCGACTATACTCATGGATGTTAATTAGTACATCTAATTCTGTTCAAATCTTTTCTAACAATATTGATGGTACTTTATTGACCAGAACTCCAGGGTGTATAATGTAAATTTCAAATCAGTTTTTGGGGACATTGGCTTAGGTAATAATAAAGTGTATACTGCTTGCTTATAGGCTGGAGTCTCCTTGGTCAGTGTGTCAGAGATCTGACAGCATAAATGTGACTAAACTCAGGATTTTAAATCCAGATGATTGCATCTCTACAAACTTTAAGCTAGGGCAGGTTATGAGAATATGTCAATATTGGATTTATTTTGAGCGATTAAAATGTTTACTGGGATTTTTTGTATAAGGAGATGTAGGAGTATATAACGTGGAAATATTTGAATAAAAAACTATACAAGGTAAGCTGTTTTTTATTTCACTGAAATCCAGCAAAAACTAATGAAATATTGAATATAAATGTAACCATGTTTTTCTTGTCAATTTCTGTAGTCAGCCTAGATGATGCTATACTTTCAGCCTAGTAGTCAGCCACAGTAGTCTCAGTAACTGATATGATATCACACAGCAGTAGTGAAACTGTACAATAGCTGTAGTAGATTAAGGGTTAAGCAACAATTTGAGATGATTTATACAGTATACAGTATTTCTTATGCCCATATATTTTGTATAGATGAGGGAGTAAATTGTACAATTGTTTGCCATCTTATCCATCCATTTAGCAAATTTGAGCACAACTAGTTCTGAATTTTTTTAAAATGGTAGATATTATGTTCATCACCAGAAGAAGTAAAACATTTTTAGGAGTTAAAACACAATCTCATTATTGCACAGGTCATTTAGGTTTTAATCGACTGCCATGAAAGTTGGTAAGCACTACAGTCATCACTTGGACATGTTGAGAGATCACTTTGATCTCCCATAATGTTTGTTAGTAATATTGTCCTTTGTTTAGTAGCTTTATGTGACACAATCACATTAGCTCAAATAGTTAACACAGTTTTCTTGAATTGCTGTTAATATTGGCAAATATCATGGTTGTCTTCTGAAGATGCACATATTAAAAATTGTTCAAGACTCATTGCACATTTTTAGATCTGCAAATGAATGCAGTTTATGACCAAGTCATTTGAATTCAGTTTTTCTCAGAATTTCATTGGATCACCATGAAACTTTGTAAATGTTAGAGTTGTAATGTGAATATATGCCTATTGACAAATCACTTTACTCCAACAGTTACTGCCCCTGTTCTCTTTTAGCATGATATAGTATATGATATGATTGTTAATGCAACTTTGTCATGCAGTTATTACCCCTGTTTTGTAGCTTTATAGTGTATGATAGTGCAACTTTGTCCTGCAGTTATTGCCCCTGTTGTCTTGTAGGTTTGTATAATACATCTGTGTCTGTCTATCAACTGTCTTTGCAGATATATGCTTTGATTTCAGATAATATTAACACTTCTTTCAGTTAAATCTTCTATTTACAACTTTGTTTTCCAGAATGTCCAAAACAACTGACAGTTCCAAAGTTGCCTAGTGGTCTGAAATGCCATATCAGCAAATCATGTGATGCATTTGAATGCTGTATGTATCTTCCAGTGGTGGATAGGACAGCCAGATTTTACCTCCAGCTGGATAATTCTGACTGTAGCTTTAAAATCATTGGTGGGATAGAGAAACTCAGATTTGAAAAATTCCTTCTTGATTATAGATTTGGAATGAAGGATAGAATTAGCCTGAACAAATTCATCAACATTGAGTAAGTATACAATGATAGTGCTTTGTTTTATAGTGTTGGACAGAATTTTCAATAAAAAAATCTGTACACGCAATAAAGCATGTTAATGAAAGACAGTATACAACAATGGTGATTATATTCCTATTTGTATACTGTGCATTCCATTTGAATACAGCAAAGATAAGATCATAATATTTTTGAAAATTTGCATTATGTCCAGCAAAATTCAGTTTGTCAATATTGAAGTCATGTTTAATGGAAGCATATTTCCTTTAGTGATAACAACTACAAACCGGTTAGACCAGATATGTTGCATAAACCCTAGCCAGTCATAGTCTGTTGGTTCTACTTAGGATAATAAGAAATGATCACTTACCATACATTGGATAATTTAAAATTTTTGTCAGAATTTCTATTTTTACATATATATGTTTGCTTGCAATTTAAAATTACTTAAACATAAATAGATTTTCTCACTTTTTTACACTATTTTTAATTAAATATCTATCTTTAAGAGTATTTACATAGAAAAATGTATGTAAAAAGTATGCTTTTACTAATTGCCTATAAAATTATATATGAATGAATATTTATATGAATGAATATTAATATTTCATCATGGCTGATTTATGACAGTATGACACAGTTCTTAAGATAACATCAGTTGATAGAAAGCCTTCATGCCTGATTCATGAGTTATTGAGATTACACTGGTTATCCACATGACAGAAAAAAAGCCTCATGGCTGATTCATGACATTATGACAGTTATTGAGATCACTTGTCCACTTGACAGAAAGCCTGTATTACTGATTTATAATAGGTCATATATCGCTAAGATTTCCTAAATATGTCTACTTTTTGTTGACTTTATCATTTACTTTTACAATTATATTATTAGTATTATTTATATTGTATATTCATGAATTTTTTTTGACATTATTTAATATGAGACAGAAGTCCCAACCCTGTCATTTTACTTCCAATCTCTCCCTGAGTTCATTGTGCTGTGATACACCTGTAATAAATGGGTTCATAGAGAAGAATTCATAATGTAATGATCAACTCATTTTAATCTTCAGTCAGCATTGCTTTTTCAAAGACCTTGACATAACCCTAATCTACCTGAACAGAATGTAATTAAAGATAATCAGGGTCATGTTTTATTTGCAATGTTACATTATACACAAGTACAGATTTTCAAGTTCTCATTTTATTTTTAATATGCATTTCTTGGTGTGATCTAGGTTACAGATGATGTGTCATCAGAAGGAATGTTCCTGATTACCTAGTCTTTACGTCTCTATGTGCTTTGACCATGCCTCTTGCATCGGCTGTACTGTATTATAGAGATTGACTGATTAGTCTTTACGTCTCTATGTGCTTTGACTATGCCTCTTGCATTGGCTGTACTGTATTATAGAGATTGACTGATTAGTCTTTACGTCTCTATGTGCTTTGACTATGCCTCTTGCATTGGCTGTACTGTATTATAGAGATTGACTGATTAGTCTTTACGTCTCTATGTGCTTTGACTATACCTCTTGCATCGACTGTACTGTATTATACAGATTGACTGATTAGTCTTTACGTCTCTATGTGCTTTGACTATGCCTCTTGCATCGGCTGTACTGTATTATAGAGATTGACTGATTAGTCTTTACGTCTCTATGTGCTTTGACTATGCCTCTTGCATCGGCTGTACTGTATTATACAGATTGACTGATTAGTCTTTACGTCTCTATGTGCTTTGACCATGCCTCTTGCATTGGCTGTACTGTATTATACAGATTGACTGATTAGTCTTTACGTCTCTATGTGCTTTGACTATGCCTCTTGCATCGGCTGTACTGTATTATACAGATTGACTGATTAGTCTTTACGTCTCTATGTGCTTTGACTATGCCTCTTGCATCGGCTGTACTGTATTATACAGATTGACTGATTAGTCTTTACGTCTCTATGTGCTTTGACTATGCCTCTTGCATTGGCTGTACTGTATTATACAGATTGACTGATTAGTCTTTACGTCTCTATGTGCTTTGACTATGCCTCTTGCATTGGCTGTACTGTATTATAGAGATTGACTGATTAGTCTTTACGTCTCTATGTGCTTTGACTATGCCTCTTGCATCGGCTGTACTGTATTATAGAGATTGACTGATTAGTCTTTACGTCTCTATGTGCTTTGACTATGCCTCTTGCATTGGCTGTACTGTATTATAGAGATTGACTGATTAGTCTTTACTTCTCTATGTGCTTTGACTATGCCTCTTGCATCGGCTGTACTGTATTATAGAGATTTACTGATTAGTCTTTACGTCTCTATGTGCTTTGACTATGCCTCTTGCATCGGCTGTACTGTATTATAGAGATTTACTGATTAGTCTTTACGTCTCTATGTGCTTTGACTATGCCTCTTGCATCGGCTGTACTGTATTATAGAGATTTACTGATTCCTAGTTTGATTTTGACATCTATTTTTTGTCTGATCTAGTTTCCAGATTGATGATCTGTCATCAGAAGGAATGTTCTTAATAAATCTTCAAATCTCTATGTGCTTAGACCAGTTCACGTGCATACTTGGTACTAGTGTGTTCCAGAATCTTCTTGTGCCAAAGACAGTATGCTCTGGAAACATGGATTTTCTCAATACAGGTATTAAATTACTTCATACTGACAGTGAGCAGTTCACATTTTAACAAAGGGATGTCAATAGGAAAGATCTCAGGCATATATTATTAATAAATAAATAGTGGGAAATATATATGTCTAAGGGTAGAGATGTGGTGAGGGAATTGGGGAGGTATAGCAGGAACTAACCAGGAGCATTTGTTTTCATAGCTCAGATAATCAGGATCGGATGATATAGAATTTGGAAGATAAGATTTAGTGACAGCTTTTCAGTTCAGGATACCAGCACAGTGTTAAGTAAGGCTCTAGTGCCACTGTTTATTTTTCTCCTGAAACATAAAAGCTGTTAATTGCTACTGCATTTTATCTAACACCTGCACTTCATATTTAAAAAAAAATTGAGTGAAGCTCATAATAAACACACTGATGAAAGTCATATACCATGCCACCATTCTTGCTAACACAGTTATCTACCATTGTGACTGTTAGTAACTCTTCACTATGGAGGTTCATTCTTTTTCCCAATATGGCAGCCCTAAATAGGCAGTACAAGATCTATTTTTTGAAAAATTGATTGATCAGACTCTTTTAAGTGGTCAAGAGACTTGAGGCATGCATGTTGGTCAGTTCAAAGTAAAGCATAATGTTTTAGGCAGTTTTAAATAATTCCCTCCAGTATGAGAATTTGACCCAAAGGTCTTATTAACTCATTTTGAGATGTATAAAATATTTTGCTATCTCCCATTTATATTACATGGTTTAATATATTTATCATGATGCCTTTCTGTGGGGGCCCAAAGTGGTCCAAGTGCTCTCCATTACATATCACTGTCAACTCACCTCTGTCTGTGTGGGTTTGAGTCTCAGATTTGGCCATTGTGGGTGTGTGAGAAAGCTTGCCAGTAGCTTCTCATAGGTCTGTGGTTCTTTCCTGGGTTTTTCCGGGTCCTTCTGCCACCATTAATACTGACCGCCATGTATTGCCTATTGTGTGCTGAAAATGGCGTTAAACTCGATAACAGCAACATCTTTCTGTCTTTGCCACAATATATTTGTCTGTAAACACTTTGCTTTTCTAAAGTACAGCTGTCAGTTTATTAATGGTATTTCAACCAAACTGGGTTCATGTTTCAAGTAAGTTGTACAAAGGTCCATTTTAATGCTTTTCTGCATTCAGTAATTTTTATTTTTATTTATTTATTTTTCCATGGAAACTGATTGCAGCAAAAGTAGTATATAAATGGATGGTTCTGGACTGCAGGGTATTGAAATATGTAGAATAAAAATGGAGCATGATGGCTCAATATGGCTTTTCAGTAGGAGTCTTTTCGTAAATGGAAGGTGTATACTCTTGTTTTTACTGAATCATCTGTGTTTTTATGCCATATTTAACAGACTAGAGTTGAGTCAGAAAAATTCCTACCATATTTTATCAGTTTTCATGTTTTCTTTTAAAAGGATACTCATGTCTATTTTATTCTAGACTTCCCACTCTCTAGTGGACATTTATTTAGTTACAGGCCATCAGTTTTATATTTCAGTATTGTTACTACTGAGGGTTTTTTTTGTTTTATATTTGCAAACTGAATTTTTAATCGTAAATTAAGTGTTAAAAGTCATGTCATCGCAATTTTATATTACCATTATGATAGATGTAGAAAGATTTGTCAGGAATTTTCATAATTGATATTCCTTGTGTAATTGAACACAAAATAATCAAACAAGGCAACATAAATTTTAACAGAATATAATGAATTGTTTACTGTAACAATCTGTAGTTTATATATCATTGAGAAAAATGATTAACATATATATATATATATATATATATATATATATATATATATATATATATATATATATATATATATATATATATATATATATATTATAATTCAAAATTATTCTTTCTGCCATCTGTATTTGTGCCTTGTTTATTTCAGCCTTTAACTTCAGTCAGTGGCTTTCACAGCAGACTCCATCTTTGACCAGTTTCATGGTTGACAATTTACTAGAAACACTTGGAGTTACACAGTTCCTACAGGACCCTCCAGGATGTACATACACACAGGGAACACCGTGGATCAATGGTATATTTATTATATCTAAGCCAATAATCATTTGACTTTAAAAAAGACTGATAATTCCTTAAAATTTGAACTGTAATTGTGGTTCTTTGATGAACAAAAGCAAAACAATTAATGCAGTATAAACAGGTTACTAGTGGTCATTATCTGATTTGACAGTGAAAGATTTTTTCATTTCCAAAAGAAAAGTATTCACATAGAATTGAGAAATATGTTTGGTATGTTGCAAATTAATCAGTGTCATGTATAAAGGTAACAACTGGTGATTTTAATTCATTATTAAATGTTTTGTTGGTCTGTTGCTTCAAATGTGTAGTTCATATTTCATTTTCCATTAAACTGAGGTAAAATTGTCACAAGTTATGTTTGATTTTGAGCAAGTTTCAACATTTTATAGGGATAATTCTGGGAAAAAAAGGTGCTTGCTGCAGCTTTTTAAAATGTGTTTCTTAACTGAATGAAAACACAACAAAAATTAACTTTATCAGTTTTTATGTTGGGTGCCATTTGTCCACTATTTTTTTATCAATATAGGATGTGGAAATCTGCCAGCAGCCCTTCCCAGCATTCCTAATGGGATGACATGCACTATGAAGACTTCCTGTACAAGAATTGATTGCTGTGTGGAGGTGGCAGAGATAAAGCGCACCTTTAACCTGTACCTGGACATTGATTACTGTAAATACCGATTCACTGTGGGACTAGAAAAACTCCAATTTCATGTTATGTTGAATAACTTGGAGTGGGGAGTTGAAAAGAACTACACTCTGCATGGTATTCTAAGAGTAAGGTGAGTGTTGTTCCAGGAAACAGAACTTCCAACATTGCAACATTGTATTAAAAATTAAAAATTTCTCCAGTTTATTGTAATTTATTCTCTGTTGTGGACATTTGTTTATCACAACATACATTTCTTATATTGTCAAGCAATGTGTGTGTGTGTGTGTGTGTGTGTGTGTGTGTGTGTGTGTGTGTATGTGTGTGTGTGTGTGTGTGTGTGTGTGTGTGTGTGTGTGTGTGTGTGTGTGTGTGTGTTGGATTTTTAATGTAGCTTTAACACTTTTTCAGTCATTTCACTATGACGTCTGCAGTGTGGCAGTTTATAGTGATGTCTGGCATTGAGGCATCATTCTGCAGACATCACATTATCTTTACACCAACCAACTCTAACACTAACCTCTTAATGCTGAGTGCCAAGCAATGCAGATGCCAGTACCATTTTTATGTATGTTTGGTATGACTCGGGGTTCAGACCTCCTACCTCCCACATCCAAGGCAGATGCTTTAACCACTAATTCCACTGAAGTAGTCCCTAATTATACAACATTAACTTTTTCATAGTTTTTTTCTCGTTAAACTTTTCGTTTAGATTTAGAAAGGTTTTGACAATTCAGGTGATGTCTTTGATGAAGTATCCTGAATGATATGTCCTTTAATGAAATGCAATGAAATATTACATTCTGTAGAATTAAAATTTAGTGAAAATGTTGTTGCTTCATAAGAAGAACTAAACTTTCCCCAGGAAATGTATATAACAACTAGTACTACTACTATATCTTTTATATCATTTTGCATCTTGCTTTTGTTTATAAAATTATTTACATGAAGTTGATTAGTTGAATATGCAAACAGATGGTGAATTGGTAGATGGCTGTACCTATTTACTCAGCATCGTCTTAGTGTAAATATTGCATGAAAAAAGAACATCCTTCAGTTCCATGGTTAAGATTTCTTTCCCAGGTTTATCACAGTAATGATTTGGTCTAAATAGGTTTTTACAAGTCCATATAACAACTCCACTAATTTTTTTCCCTTAGTTTTATGCTTGAGGATTTGGCAGGAAAGGACAGTTGGCTACTGACGCTAAGAGTTGCAACATGTATGGATATAGTGAGCTGTTCATTGAAAACAGTATTAGAAAATTTCATCCTGCCCAAACCTAGCTGTAACTGGAATTTGGGATTCGTGAATTCAGGTTAGTACACCCATTGTCATGTTTGTGGCCTGGTCATGGACACAGTTCATGTAGAAGCTTTTCTTATTTCAGAAGAAAACCATTCCAGAAATGAACACTGTTACTAGTTTGACATTGTATTTCTAGATCAGATGTGTATATTGACAAATCCTTATGATGCCACAAATTTAGTTGAACCCACCTTGGTGGAAGTTTGAAATAGTAATCACTTTAGAATCCATGTCTGTCCATTCATCTGTCTGCCCATCAACACTTTTTTCGTCTTTATACTTCAAATCCAATAAAATGGTCTTTATCTGATCTCCAACATGGCAGTCTTACAAAATCACTTGTCTGAATTTGTTTTGTGCACATTAACAAAACACCAATTAATTTAATAGCTGACATATTGATTCACCAGTTGTCCAGCTCACTGTCAAATGATGGTCTGTTTATATGTAGGGCTTGTGATGAATTTCAGAATGAAAAGAAGCCTTATGTGGCTATTTTTAGTAACACATGAATAGAAACTTTGATTGTTTTTTACATACAGACAAATTTTTCAAATATATAATGACTCCTCACCCTAACAGAAAGGGAGGTAACTTGTATTTCTTTTCAGAGGTTAACTTTTATCATTAAAGATGGCTTCAATTCATAGGTGAATAAATGAAGATATCAAACTGGAAATGTCACACTCGCATAAAAGGCAACTTACATGTCTGCTGCAACAGCATTTCTGCTTTGTCCACAAACCAGCAAAGGAATTGCTATGACTATTTTCATTAATGATAAAACTACCTCACATTGAATTTCGCATATTGACACCTAATACTGACAGTGTGACTGGAGTAGAGTGAGTGAATACAAGCAAGATAAGAAATGCATACATATTGGTTCACATGATATGTAATTATATAAACCAGTGGCTCCCAAAGTAGGTGTTTCCATGGTGGGATTACAGAGAGACTGAGGAAAACCAAGGGGGCAGTGGCCAAAAAAAGTTTGGGAACCATTGATTTAAACAATGCCAAGGTCATGAAGCAAAAGTTTAATTTGCATACAGTGAGCAGTTAATGTTGAAATGCTTCAATAACCAATCAAAGCAGTGAACAATACCATTATTTGGTAAATCCCCGTACTGATGGCTGCAAAAACATGTAACTATTTATTATTTACATGACTTTAGAATGGTCATTGAGAACAAGTGACTGCTATATAAAGGTCACTGTTCTGATATTTTTAAGCTATATGTGAAGATTTTTAAATTGAATATTGTTAAAAAAGTGGGTGCATTTGTTGCAGTAGAATCATTGACCCTGTGCTGTGGTGTTGGCTTGGTAATAGCATTCTTCCCCATGCAATAATTTAAAATCCACGTTGCATCAAGCATAATGAAAACTTTGATGCCACCTACACAGAGTTAAAACTTGTGCATCAAAGCTTTGATGAGCATGTAATATTGCTTATTTGTTTGTTTTGTACATTGGAAAACATAGTTTGAGACGAATTAGCTAAAAATTGGCTGCCCATACATATTCCTTGTAAAACATTTTGAATAACAATAATTTAAGAAGATGAAAAATCAAAATAAATACTAGGCAAGTTTTGCTGTCACAAATATTTTTTTGATGGCTTCTTTTAATTTGTTTCATCTCTGTCAAATGGAAATTTTTGACATTTGACCCCTTAATTACTTTTAAAATTCCATATTTGGCTGCAAGCTCAAATTGATAGCTTTTGTACACATGTAATTCTTAATCAGATCACTTGGCACACACCATTGTTTAGGTCCTTAGTACACAGTTTATGTTTGATTTCTGTCTTGTGTGTATAGAACAAGTAAAAATATGGGTGGGGGAATGGTTTAACGTTTTTTAATATTTTAAATTTTTGAAAGTGGCTTTTAAAACAGCATCTTTGTCTGACCACCTGTGCAATTGCATTTAAGACTTAAGTTGCTTTTGAATATGTTTACTTGAACATGTGAGGAAAAGGTTTTGTTAAATTGCAATTGCATGTATGACTTAAGTTGCTTTTGAATATGTTTACTTGAACATGTGAGAAAAAGGTTTTGTTAAACGATTTGACAATTTGACTCTTTATATTAGAAATGGTTTGTGTATTTTATAGTTGCAAAAAATAACTGGATGGAAGAAACTTGCTAAAGAGAGCTATGTTTTTATTTACAGGTTTTAACTATAACAACTGGTTAACAGAGCAAGGTTTATCTGTGGGCTCTGAACTGAAGGAATATGCACGACTACAGCTGCTGAACACTTTGGGTGTGTCTGACTTCCTTCATAAACCAGCATGTGATAACCTCGACTTACAGTATTTCCCACAGCAATATGGCTGGAAGACTCAAGGTAGAGTTGAAATATTATATTTTTAGTATGCAAGTCTGAAATAAAGATTGAGCTCATTCAAAAATAAGTTATGTTAATTTGTAAATCAACAGCATTGTAGTGATGGTTTTTATCAGAAAGTTATGTTAATTTGGAAATCAACAGCATTGTAGTGATGGTTTTTATCAGAAAGTTATGTTAATTTGGAAATCAACAGCATTGTAGTGATGGTTTTTATCAGAAACTTATGTTAATTTGGAAATCAACAGCACTGTAGTGATTGTTTTTATCAGAGAGTTAGATTTTCAGTGCAATTCTTTAGTAAAGAAAAGCAGTCCCAGGTGATAAGGCCACAACACATTAATTCTTAGGTTCCTATCATGCACACCTTGGAGATTCATAAAGAAAACATGGAAAATTTGGTTTTCTGGCTGCATGAGATCCAGTTTTGCCCTTGGTTTTGCCTTAAACTCTTTTATGCCAGTTTCATTGTATTTTGTATTATTTTATATTTTTTCAAAGGGAATATTGATCTCCTTTGTTTCTATTTTTATTCAGTTTCAATAAATACTCATTTTAGTGCTGCTGGTCATAGACCAGAAAAGCTTATGGGATTATCCGTTGTCTGTCCTTTGTTGGCAAAACTTTGTTGTCACTGCTTCTCATAAATTACTTGGATGAGTGTCATAAATACACACACACATTCATCCCAAGGACTAATTGGCTTAGTAGCCATCTTGAAAATCTCATTATTGATAATCCTTCTGAATGGATTATCACATGAACATGGGCTTTTCAAGAAAACACTTCTTATGATGCCTCATTTATCCCAAATGAAAATAGTACCAGTCTGATATCCAAGATGGCTTCCAGATCTTCTAAACACAATCTTGTAATCTATACTCCTTATAAGCAGAAAGTCATAATGACATGCAGTTTTGACCAGATTTCCTATGTCTTTTTGGTCCTGTGAGTTTAGTTGGTCCTAAATGAATACACCTTCCCACAGGAACTTCAAAACTGTAAGCATAAGTGTGAGTAAACAAGGCAACTTTGATAAATGAAGGCAGTGCCATTTCTGCTATACATTAGCAAGACTATGAGAAGTGTGGTGGGGGGATATCACCAGTTTAATGGTTAAATACTCTTTTTATTCTTATTGGAAATAATTGTCAATAAAGATCTTTTTTTTAAAGAAATTAATTGCTTTTTGTTTAACAGGGTTGTATCTAGGACACAAGATCATACAAATCCCCCCCAATTCAAGATTTCTCACACAAAATTGAATCCTATATGGGCAAAATTAAGCAAAAAAATAAGAATTGTGTGCATTTTTTGTGAAAAATGTATTATTTTATTATTTGTTTTGCTGTAAAATTTCTGGTCTTCACTCATGGCAAGTCCTATATGAACCTGCTTCCAGCTTTGCAATCACTGTCATCCTTAGATCTATCTAAATCCAGCTTTTTTTTCTTTACGTTTTGTGGGAAGTTGATGACCTCATTGGTAGTGATCACTTTCCAATGAACCTGGGACCCTGAGTAGCTGTGTTCATTTTGACACCTAATAATACCATCTTGAGTCAGTGACAAGATAAAGCCTCCATAATGACCACAAAAATAAGTCATAATCACATTTTTGAGCTACATTGAAACATCATCTAAGCAAATTTCATCATCGTTTTGGATTACCTTTCCACACTGAACAGGATTTGCTCATAATCTGGGAAAAATATTATCCCGTGTTGACATCCAGACAAAGTTGTCATGCATTCCTGTTTTTGAATAGAATATGGTATCACTCAAATATTTCAAATTGCAGGTATTGTTCTGATCACATATGGGAAATGCACTCCTGAATGGTGAGCCTCAACCAGAATTCATCCCCTGTCTTTGTCCACTGAATACATTCATATGGGGTGCATTGACTTCCACCCTGTGTTCATTTAAAAGGGTTTATGGTCGAGAAGTTTTTCTGTGCAGGCCTTCATTTTTATGGTTGAAGAAATTTGATTATCATCACCATTTGGCCATTATTGTACAAAGGTGGTAAAACTAAAATATAATTACCCAAAGGGAGAGATGGCCATTACTATTGTCCAGTTTGTATCTATTGTCTTCTTACTTTTCAGTGATTACTCTTTGTTTTGCTTTAAATGCACTTTGTTATCTCTAAGTCAGCTAAGAATGAATGATGAGTACTGTTTTCATGCTGAACTTTTGATTGTATTCTTTAATACAAAACTCCTCTTCATGAAATTCCAAAAAAGGTAATACATTCTAGCTTGAATCGTCCTGATAATGGGAGGTATAGTTTATCATAGTGTGCAGGAAAGACTAGAATTTATAATGGTCAGGTTGATGTGTATAAAAACATAATTCCACTCAAACAGAAAACTGGCAGACTATTTTAAGATTTTTTTAATGGTAAATAAGAATTTTCACAAAGTAAATGTCTAAATGGCATCATTGCGACTGCTGCTGTTATCTGCATAGCACCCATATTGTACATTGAAGAACTTGTTATTTGGGTAAATTTTGTTTGGTTCATGCACCTTATACTAAAATAAAGGCAAAATATCATGGAAACAATATCCAAATAATGTATTTCCAAGAAGAGTGTCATGGTTCCTTCTGTCTTTGTTAAGACCTTGCGACTCGGAATATGTACTGTATGTAAAATTTGTTCTTGAGATTTATTTATATTTCTAAGTTAAGTGGACATTAGACATGCAAGTTCCAAAAAAAGTCGTGATATTCCAAGGTTTTAGCAGTCTCTGGCCAGCCATGAGGCATGTTGGAATCAATAAACATACATTATCAAAGTCATTTTTCCATGTTTAACTGAAAAGAGGTATATATGCCTATTAAGGCATCTACAGGTATTGCATTTAATAATTTCATTAATTACAGGGATATTATTTATGCAGTAATGCCAAAACAATATAGTTGTTTTCCAAATATAACTTTTTTTATACAATGGTGTTGTTTATGGACCCACTATGAGATGCGAAATTATACTGATGTTTGATGTTTCAAAACATCAATGAAAAACTGGTATTTAACATATAATTGAGGAAAATAATAAGATAATTTTAAAATATTTTTATTTTATAAATTGAGTTCTTTATTTACTGCTTAAACTTAGAGTATTAAATATGTTTTTAAGACATTGGATACGCTTACAATGAATGGAATGGACTCACTGTTTTGGGGTATTATATATGCATATTTGTTCCACTAGTTTCATTCTTTATTGCATCTGATTGAAATAACCACACTTGCATCCCATTCATTTCCAATAAGGTATTCACTAATATTTACAGATTGCTCCACAAAGTTGACCAGTCTACCACAGCTCCCATCGTTTGCCTCCTGTAGAATTCTAAAGAGCTGCACAGCTATTGACTGCTGCATCAATTTTGGAGATATAGGCCAGACATTCCATCTCACCTTGGATATTGACTTTTGCAAAAATACCCTTATTGCTACCACTGAGGGCCTGAAGGTAAAATGGAGTCTTTTGAACTTTGTGTGGGGAACAGAGGAAACTATTTCACTCCATGGACTTGCATCCTTGAAGTAAGTTTCTTGTGTTATTCACAATTTGTATTTTACATTCATTACATAACCACTCTATGAAATACATGCAAGAAAGTCACTGTTTAAAGACTTAGACATTTTTAGTAGAGACCAACTACTGTTTTACTGGATTTAATGCTCTGTACTTTGATCTTGCAGTGAAAAGGTTACTCATTGAAATAAATGGTTACTACTTCTTGCACTTGCTAGTGCTAACCAATTTGTTACCCAGTGTACTGTCCAGCTCGTTATTATACAGTTCATAGCAATGGATGCTTTGCCCAGCTTGTTATTATAAAGTTCATAGCAATGGATATTTTGCCCAGCTTGTTATTATAAAGTTCATAGCAATGGATACTTTGCCCAGCTTGTTATTATAAAGTTCATTGCAATGGATATTTTGCCCAGCTTGTTATTATAAAGTTCATAGCAATGGATACTTTGCCCAGCTTGTTATTATACAGTTCATAGCAATGGATACTTTGCCCAGCTTGTTATTATAAAGTTCATAGCAATGGATATTTTGCCCAGCTTGTTATTATAAAGTTCATAGCAATGGATACTTTGCCCAGCTTGTTATTATAAAGTTCATAGCAATGGATATTTTGCCCAGCTTGTTATTATATAGTTCATAGCAATGGATACTTTGCCCAGCTTGTTATTATAAAGTTCATAGCAATGGATATTTTGCCCAGCTTGTTATTATAAAGTTCATAGCAATGGATACTTTGCCCAGCTTGTTATTATACAGTTTATAGCAATGGATATTTTGCTCAGCTCGTTATTATAAAGTTCATAGCAATGGATACTTTTCAACTGAAGTGTTCTAATGACACCTGTTGTGCAGCATACTGAAAACTACATTATTTTCCAATTTTAGAATTTTTTTTTTTTAAAGATCAGTACATAAAACTTGCTTACCATACTGAGTCACACTTTAGCAGTAACTGACACATGTGTGAACTCAGTTAAACTTGCAGTTTTGATGGAAATTTTATAAAGATGCTCATCTGAGACGACATCTCTACATGCATTTGGAGTGTGTGTGTGTGTGTGTGTGTGTGTATATATATATATATATATATATATAGAAAGAGAGAGAGAGAGAGAGATATGTTTGTGCTCCAATGATTTTCATAGCAGTTTTTATTACTGTTGTCCTATAGCTGGATGCAGTGTATGACAGAATTTTATGGATGCTAGAACTCTTGCAATTTTTTGTGGATTGCTGTGAAACATTTTACATATTTAATTAAAAAAAAGATTCAAAATTGTACCTAACACAAAATTCTTGCATTGTGTTCAAAATATATATATATATATATATATATACAATTTATTTTACTGTTGATTTAACTCCATTATAGGTTAGGAGTGGGATGTGGTATATATAAGGATATATATGCTTGAGCAGATTTTTCACCATTCATTTTGTTAGTTTATAAAATTTGATGAAAAAGAAATTATTTAACTTAAAAATTAATGTATTTAGGTTTAGTCTGAAGGAAGATTCTGCCAAAAAGAATGTTGTTTTGGATGCTGTGATCAGTTTCTGTCTTTCACCGGAGCGTAGATGTAATGTTGAGATTCCTTTTTCAAATGTCATCCTACCAAAACCTGGATGTGGCGGGAAACTGGGTTACTTGGATTCTAGTAAGTCCAGCCTTGTCCATGGGAAATACATTTATCTACCTTTTCTTCAATATGATATTGTTAAAATAATGTTAAAATTGTTGCTAAAAATGCTAGCAAGAATAACAGGTCCCAACTAGAGAATGCTAAATTAAGCAATATCTTGTATTTGAATATATATACTTGAATATATATGGATATAAATCTATATTGTTGAAAATATTGGAGATTTGTGATGGCAACATATTTTTAAAACTTTAATACAAGATATATATATATATATATATATATAAATATATATATATATATATATATATATATATATATATATATATATATATATATATATATATATATATATATATATATATATATATGACCATTTAAAACACTTTGTGCATAAATTATAATTTTTTAAGTAGCTCCAAGCTTCAATGAATCCTATACTATTAGACTGAAATTTGCCTTTCTGACAGTTTTACTGCAGCAAAATTGATGTTTAATTAATCATGTAATGTTGGCAAATAAGTATAATTTAAAAAAAACTGTATAAATCATGAATGTTTTATATAGACTATAAATTGTTATACTTTGTTTTATGATTTATTTAAGATAAACAAAATTATATTTAAAATAAATGATTATTGTTTGATGCTTATAGATTTGACACTTAACAACTTTAAAATGAGCCATGGATTATCTCAGAGTTTGACTCAGTTGACCCCAGGCCTTTCAGCTCTTTTGATGGAGAAATTAGGAATTCTCCAGTACATGAGTAATTCTCAGTGTAATCCTCAGAGTTATCCTTACACTCCAAATGTAGATGGCTGGAACAAACAAGGTAATGCTATTGGGACAAAAGTAACATTTTTAGTCAAAATACTCAAGAACTTTAAGTAGGAATTTTATTTTAATTTCATCTCTGCAATCCTATGCTTATAATCCACTCTGTATGTGTGGCAAATAATCTCTTTTTATGTACAGAATCATTGGGATATAATTTTTTTGTATGAATGACAAATTATCTCAGAGAATCAGAGAGTTCTAATCGACTATGTATGTGTAGAAAATACTGATCATATGCTGATTATATTGTCTTGGATAAACAAATTTAAATTCTATATTTTAATTTAATATTTCTGTCATATGAAGCACAATATTAGATTTGGTCTGTATTCAAATCCCATGCTACTGATGTGGTTAATATAGAAGTTTAAGTTTATCTGTGTACATTTTGTTTTGATTTAGATTGGGTTAGTGCTTTTTAATTTAGACTGAGTTAAATGCTTTTTTTATTTAGACTGGGGTAAGTGCTTTTTAATTTAGACTTGGTTAAGTGCTCCTTTCTTTCGATTTAGACTGGGTTAAATGCTTTTTTAATTTGACTGAGTTAAGTGCTTTTTTGTTTTAAACTGGGGTTAAGTTCTCATAATGGAGACTTTTTTTATTCTACAGTTCTTATTTCTTTTACTTTGCACACTTTATTCTTCTGATTAACCTCTTCCATGTAGCTTTTCTTAGTTAATTTTTATACATCTGAGCTGCATTTTATTTTTACATATGTACTCCTAACATTAGTCAGTTAAAAAGTATTCCATTCCATCCTCATCTGGCTATCAAATTTTATGTGACTTATCCAGAGTAGAGATCTTTTCAGTCACATTATCAGAACAAAAAAATTTCATAAAAAATTAGTTTGGGTGGGAGACCTTTTTTCTATTTTATCAATTCATATTCAATTTATGCTACTTCTTGATTAATGATTGCTAATTTTTCTGACTTTCAGCATGCTCAATGAGTTCCTCAGTGGACCTTCCATCATTAAGCAATCGTAAAATCTTTGGCGCTTTGTCCAGTTCATGCACTGCATTAGATCTTTGTTTGGAAGTTCCACTCTTGGCACGGACTTTACATGCTTACCTGAAGGTTGACTACTGTTTTGGGACAGTCTCTTTTGGGATTGATGACTACTCAATCAGCGTGGGAATTGAGGAATTCTCATTTGGTACAGTGCAGAACATATGGTTGAATGGAGTCTTTAGACTTGAGTAAGTTAAAACTAGAAATTATATATGTTGATAAAGATTTTTCTCAAGTGTGCCTTGTTTTGCCTGTCTTTTGTCAAGCTTGCCTGTTTGAAGATTAGCACAGCAATCATTTGGTGTCTGTGAAAGGTGTCATATGTTCATGATGGTGTTCGTCAGAGGTGTCCATGTAGTTTTCCATCCTTCCATCCATCCATCCATTTGACTGTACATACAGTTATCCACACCCAAGATTAACATCACTGCTTTTTATGTTGTTGGTTTCTGTAGTACAGTAGGCAACAGAGTGATGATACTCATTATGTGAACAAAGAATCATGGACAACTTACAGTTTCTTTATTGCTTATTTTTTTAAATTAGATTTGGTATGTAGGCTTATTTTTTTTTATTAGATTTGGTATGTAGGTTTATTTTTTATTAGATTTGGTATGTAGGCTTATTTTTTTTAATTAGATTTGGTATGTAGGTTTATTTTTTATTAGATTTGGTATGTAGGTTTATTTTTTATTAGATTTGGTATGTAGGCTTATTTTTTTTAATTAGATTTGGTATGTAGGCTTATTTTTTTTAATTAGATTTGGTATGTAGGTTTATTTTTTATTAGATTTGGTATGTAGGTTTATTTTTTATTAGATTTGGTATGTAGGCTTATTTTTTTTAATTAGATTTGGTATGTAGGCTTATTTTTTATTAGATCTTGTATGTAGGTTTATTTTTTATTAGATTTGGTATGTAGGCTTATTTTTTTTTAATTAGATTTGGTATGTAGGCTTATTTTTTATTAGATCTTGTATGTAGGTTTATTTTTTAATAGATTTGGTATGTAGCTTATTTTTTTTATATTAGATTTGGTATGTAGGCTTATTTTTTATTAGATCTGGTATGTAGGTTTATTTTTTATTAGATTTGGTATGTAGCTTATTTTTTTTATATTAGATTTGGTATGTAGGCTTATTTTTTTTATTAGATTTGGTATGTAGGCTTATTTTTTATTAGATTTGGTATGTAGGCTTTTTTAAAATTAGATTTGGTTTGTAGGTTTATTTTTTATTAGATTTGGTATGTAGCTTATTTTTTTATTAGATCATATTTGTTATGTAGGCTTATTTCATCTGGATCTTAAATGAGTTTAGTTATTTTTGCATAGTAATGAGTTTCTGATTGGCTGAGTGTAAACACTCTAGAGGTCATATTTCTGATAATCCGATTTTTTTTTTTTTATGGTTTAAAGCCATTTTTCAGCACAATATAGGCTATACATGGTGGCCAGTATTAATAGTGAAGGAAGAACCCGGAAAACCCCAGGAAAAAACCACTGACCCACGAGAAGCTACTGGCAAGCTTTCTAACATAACTACATTAGCCGAATCTTAGACTCGAACCCATGCAGACATAGGTGATATGGCAGTGATCCATAACGGACAGCTTTAGACCACTCGGCCACTCAGGACCCCGATAATCCGATTTGATATCTAAGCTAGTATCATCAACGCTTATGCATATTAATGAAATAATCTTTCATCTTATTGGTTGTGCTTTTGAACAATTTGGAAGCTATAGTTCTGCTGATTTTTTATTTTATTTTTTTATAGGGTTTAACGCCATTTTTTAGCACACGATAGGCTATACATGGCAGCCAGTATTATTGGTGGAGGAAGAACCCTGGAAATCCCCCGGAAAGAACCACTGACCCATGAGAAGTTACTGGCAAGCTTTCTCACATAACTACATTAGCAGAATCATAAACTCAAACCCATGCAGACAGAGGTGAGAAGGCAGTGAGCCGTAATGGAGAGCACTTAAGACCACTTGGCCAATCGGGGCCTCAGTTCTGCTGAGATTTTTATCATACTCAGAATTGAACTCACAACCTTCTGTCTGTCTGTCTGTCTGTCTGTATGTATGTATGTTTGGATGGATGGATGGATGGATGGATGGAAAAAAATATATAAAAATAGATTGAAAAAAAGTTAAAGTTTTGGGAGATAAACACTTCTAAATGAATGAAAGTATATAGTGCTGCAAGATAAAATATGGAATGTAAAGATATTAAACTGTGCATCAACTAAACAATAAAGGTAAATTCCTTATAATATAATCTGTTCACAAGTTTAGGATGTGGCTATGAAAAATTTCTAAGTTATAAATCATGACCTGGTTCCCAAGAGCATAGTAATTCTTTGTCCATTTTATGCCAAGAAAGTAATCCTATATATGTGCTTTCAAAAATATTCACCAACATTAAGAAACATGTAGCAACCATGGGCACCAACCTTGTCTTTCCCTTCTCTTTGCATTCACAAGTTGACCTATATTACTACTCCTGTGAGAGATACCAGGTCCACATGGATCTCTTGTTCACTAATGAATGGGTTCAGTCCATGATTCAGTGCTCTTCCTTCTGGACCTCTCATCTCATCCACTGGGCTGTAGGTATTGTTTGCCTAAAAATGTTAATATCACATAACAGTGTGTCCATAGGTACTTACAGAGTCTTAACTATGTGACTATAGGTACTTCACAGAGTCTTAACAATATGACCATAGGTACTTCACAGAGTCTTAACACTATGACCATAGGTACTTCACATTCTTAACTATGTGACTATAGGTACTTCACATAGTCTTAACTATGTGACTGTAGGTACTTCACATAGTCTTAACTATGTGACTATAGGTACTTCACAGATTCTTAACAATGTGACCATAGGTACTTCACAGAGTCTTAACAATATGACCATAGGTACTTCACAGAGTCTTAACAATATGACCATAGGTACTTCACAGAGTCTTAACTATGTGACCATAGGTACTTCACAGAGTCTTAACTATGTGACTATAGGTACTTCACATAGTCTTAACAATATGACCATAGGTACTTCACAGAGTCTTAACAATGTGACCATAGGTACTTCACAGAGTCTTAACTATGTGACTATAGGTACTTCACATAGTCTTAACAATATGACTATAGGTACTTCATAGAGTCTTAACAATGTGACCATAGGTACTTCATGGAGTCTTAACAATATGACCATAGGTCCTTCACACAGTCTTAACAATGTGACCATAGGTTCTTCAGTCTTAACTATATGACCATAGGTACTTCACATAGTCTTAACTATGTGACCATAGGTACTTTACAAAGTCTTAACTATGTGGCTAAAGGTACTTCACAGTCTTAACAATATGACCATAGGTACTTCACGGAGTCTTAACTATGTGACCATAGGTACTTCACAGAGTTTGTGTATTTTATATTGGATGGATGCTAAACTTTTTGACTTATGAAAACATATATCTGAATAATTGCATTTGCAATCCTTAAACAATCCTTTTTTAACTTACAGCTTCCTCATTAATGACCTGAAGGCAGAGAGTGTATACGTTGTCAGCCTGAATATTAGTGTATGCACCGATCCTAGTATCTGCCAAGTTCAAGAAGTGGTGTTGAATAACAACAAACTTCCAAAGACACCATGTAACTGGAAAACAGATTTCATCACACCAGGTAATTGGATTTAAATTGTACAGGTAAGTGATATTTTGTGATGAAAAGAAAACACCAGGTAATTGCATTTAAATTGTACAGGTAAGTGATATTTTGTGATGAAAAGAAAACACCAGGTAATTGCATTTAAATTGTACAGGTAAGTGATATTTTGTGATGAAAAAAACACCAGGTAATTGCATTTAAATTGTACAGGTAAGTGATATTTTGTGATGGAAAAAAAGGCATAATGGAATATTTCTATAATAGGTATTAAAAGAAGTACAGACGATTTGATTGAGTTACCATGTTATTATTTGGTGCTGGAATCTCTGATCAAAAAACTAAACTGTCACATGTCACAGATTTGGGCAATAGTAACTTTTCTTTGTCAGAATCTTCCTACTTGTTAACTTATGCAAAATTTAGATTTTCTGTGAAGAATGTTTAATACATGCCTTGTAAGAAAATAAACAAGAAATGCAAAGGAATATTTTTAATTCTTCTCTCTCTTTCTCTCTCTCTCTCTCTCTCTCTCTCTCTCTCTCTCTCTCTCTCTCTCTCTCTCTCTCTCTCTCTCTCTCTCTCTCTCTCTCTCTCTCTTCACAATACATATCTATAGTCATTGATTACAAATATTTGAACTGCTCCAGTGGGCTGGTGGTTAGAGCATCCACCGCAGAAGTGGTAGGTCATTGGTTTGATCCCTGGCCAAGTCATACCAAAGACTTACAAAAATGGTACTAACATCAGCCTCACTCGATGCTCAGCATTAAGAGGTTACTGGTCGGCCTGGTGTCCGGATAATGTGACTGGGTGGGACATCATGCTACATGTCTGCCGCATGATGCCCCAGTGCTAGACACTACTATAAACTGCCTCATTGCAGACATCATAGCAGTGGGACTGAAAAATTGTTAAAACTATGTTAAAAATCCTAATCACACACACAAATATTTGAAGTCATTATGTGGCAAAGATAACAATTTCACATTTTAGACAAATAAAACTTGCTTTTTATTGTATGGATAATGTAGACTTAATCCTGTATTGTAGTTTTCAATAGATTTTAAGTACAGAAAAATGTGTGTATTTTTTTAAATGTCTGTATGGTGCTGGCAGTTTGTGGGGGGGGTAGGGAGGGGCAATGTTGATATAAGACAAGGTAAGTAATTGTTTCTTTTGAAAGTGTATTAAATTATTCAAAGAAAAAATCTGTTGTTTTATTTATGAAATTCTAGTAACTTTTTGTACAGATGTACATGAGTAAATAACCTAATTGTATAGTGTAACTTTATTGGGTCAAATGTACTGATGTCACAAGAGACCACGGAACACATGATACAGGTTTCATAAATCTCACTACTATACTACAGTGAAATGCTATTAGTCTAGGCACAATCTTTTTTCATATGTTTCAGGCTTCTCACTCTCAACCTGGCTGGCAAACAATGTTGCAGGAGGCAAGTTGACAGAGTCACTGAGAAGAAATCTTCTGAATGAACTAGGGCTCTCTAGTTATCTTCTCAGTACCCCATGTACAGAAGATACCACTACATTTGGCCAGATCAATCAAGACAACTGGTCTCAAGGTATTGTCATATTGAAACTTAATCTTATACAAGAAATTTTTATCATTTTACTTTACACACTTTTGAAATAACTTTTTCCTTTTATCTTTTGTGAGAAAAAATGTTTACTTTATTTCATAAGATGTGTCTTCCTGTTGATTAACTCAGCTAGTCTTGAACCATAAGAGCTTATGAGATGTCTGTTTTCTGGTACTGCTCCTAAACTACTTAGATGAAGAGCGATCTTGAAAATAGTATTGCTACTGAATGAATGGTCTCATCAGCATTGGGTTTTCACTAAAAGACTTCTTGGTCCTAAATGAAACTGGAACAGATCTGATGTTTGATATAGCTGCCACAGTGGACATCTTGAAAACCTTTTGCTATTCTTTCTGAATAGAAAGTCAAGCTGACCAGAAGACTTCATATGATATCTTGTTGGTGCTAAATAAAAATAGTTCTGATCTGATCTGATATCCAAAATGGCCACCACAGTAGCCATCTTGAAAATATTATTGCTACTCATCCTGAATGGATGGTCATGTCAGCAAGGGGTTCTCACCAAAAGACTTCTTATGATGTGTAGTTTGTTGTAAATGAAAATAGTGCCAGTTTAGTCCAGTTAGAAATTGTTGTTTATCTAATGTCTAGTATGACCACAACAATGGCATGGGGATAATCTTGTTATCACTACTTTTTGGTATGCTCTTTTGCAAATAATTTTGAAAAATGTTCTCATGGCATTTCATTACTGAATGCCCATTCATGTCTCATACAATTGCCTTGGTCCTACATGATGGCAATGATTATCTATTTTAAAGCAATGTATCTAGAAATGAAAAGGTTTATGGTAGAGGTCTAAGTTTCAATCTAAAGAGTTTGCTGTTGTCATTGTAACATATTTTCAAGCTTAATATCAATATGGCAAGGAAGATTGAATGTTTTTGAGCTTGAAGTAATGACAAAGACTAAATTTATGCAAGTACACAATTTGTCATCATTTAATGATTGTTTTAGTTCACAAAGCATGGGTATTTATTATAATAAATACTGGTAGGTATGAGTGTACACTAAATATAAATGAGAGCAAGATCTGGAATGGAAAATTGTGGTGCAGCTAAAATTCCCTGATGCAGCTTATTTCAGACATCTCCATGTTTTCCATCAATGATCGAAGCACAAGATAAAACTTGTATTGCAATAAAGTAAGTGTCCAAGAAAAATATAATAATTCAGTTCTAACAAAGTTAAGGTGGCAAATTTTTATGGATTTGTATGGTTTTTCAGAAAAATACACTTATGTGTGTATTAATAAAGTAGATATGTCTATCATGGGATGCGGGTCTTGTTGTCATGGTAGATGAATTGTTGTTCAGTCCGTGGCTTAGCAGACCGGCAAGCCCTTACAGTTTGACCATAAATCATAATAACCTAACCCCAAAATTATGAACTTCCAAAATAATGTAAAACATATGAAACAAGATTATTGTCAAATTCATATATTGGCTTATCCATGTTTAGACTGGATCCATGCTTTCAATATTAAATTCAGTGGAGTTGGTCAGGAAACCAGACTAACTTTGCAAGAGTACCCTAGAGGGTTTATCTGCCATATTTTTTATGCAAAACGCCTGTACGATCAAGCTTTTATGTTACAGCATTGCTTATAAATGTCCAACAAATGAAAACAATGTTGAAAGCAAAAGGGACAACCAGCCCCTTGAAATCCTGTCAAAGATGAAAGGGATTTTTTTTATTGTTGTTGTTGTAGGGTTTAGCGCCATTTTTCAGCACATGATAGGCTATACATAACAGCCAATATTAATGGTGGAGGAAGAACCAAAGGAAAACCCAAGGAAAGAGCCACCAACCCATTAGAAGCTACTGGCAAGCTTTCTAACATACCCACATTGGCTGAATCTGAGACTCAAACCCACGCAAAGAGAGGTGATATGACAGTGATCTGTAATGGAGAGTGTTTTAGAACACTTGGCCACTTGGGGTCCCAAAGTTTGAAGGGACAATCAGCTCTTTGAAATCTTGTTGAAGGTGAAAGGTATAATCAACATCTTAAAACATTTAAAATAAACAGCACAGACCTATTAAATGGAATATTTAGATTCATGGCTGTTCTTGAACAAAAAGCAGGAAAGACAGTTTCATTTTTTAGACATTATGTCATGTAGATTCGAGTACAGCAAAAATTAATTAATGGTCATTTTGAGAGATATAGCAAAAATCCATTGACCTCCATGGTATTTTAAACAGCATTTTCTTGAACTGCACTGGAGGTTTTTCAGGTCCAAGTTTCAAACAGTTTAGATGAACATAATGTATACTTCACTGCATCAGATCACACTTCTGAAATTCTCAAATTTTGTTTTCCAAGTTGACAATAGCAGTAGATAATACTTTGCTACACCATATTGAAAATTGGTACACTAAATTATTGACTGCCTTTCTTTGATGGTCTTTTAGACTTAGCTTGGCTTGCAGAGTTGAGGCATCAGCAGATATGTAACAGTGAAAAACCAAAACATCACTAATGACCTTTGTATGATGCTTCTGTTTTTGTCTTTTGCTGACCAGACATTGTTGGTAACATAAATATTTATGAATGTTAATATTGTTAGCAAATTTTTACATTTTTGTGTAAACTAATTTTTTGTGGTTTTGCAGAAAATGAAGTTTTTGTCATTATTTAAATTAGCAAATACACCTCTGATAGGGAGGCAGGTCCTGTTGTCATGAAAGATACATTTTTGTTCATTGAGTCTTACAATTTGTGGTTTTGATGTAAGCAGTAAATCAAGAAAGAAAGATGAATTTTAAATGTGCTAAATTAAAAAATGAGTTAGTCATGGCTAGGATGTCAAGGTGCTTTATCATGTTTAATTCAGTATTTTGAAATAAAAAAATGAGTTAGTCATGCATATCATGGTGCTGTATTGTATTTAAATTCAGTGTGTACGAAGAATGTGAGTCTCCCTTCACTGCCAGAGAATTTGATGTGCAGCCTGTCTGAGTCTTGCATGGCTGTGGACTGCTGCCTTACTGCAACTGAAATGCTAACATCATTCCGAACCTCTCTCCATATTGATCCATGTAACCAACAAATGACTATCACTGTTGAGAAATTAAGCTTGACGCGTTCACTGATTGACTATGTATGGGGAACACAGGAGAGTTTCTGGCTGTTTGGAGTTGTCAGAGTAAAGTAAGTTGAACATATATTGGTATATTAACTTGTATTTGTTTCTTTTATGCGTGCATAATGAGACATAGATCAGACATGGGTGAGATATTGGTATCACAGTTATATCAGTGACACCACCCTTATCAATGTTAGTAATTTAGATCTTTGTTCAAGGTCATCATTATCAGGTTCAAGGTTATCAGTTTATCATGGCATGATGTACTGATGAAACAAATAGCCTCATTCCTGCTCAGTGTTGACCTATAAGTAGGATTTCCCTGTTCCTCAAAAAGATCTCAATGTCGCTGGGAAATAGTTTTTTTTTTTAAAAATAAACTTTTTTCATTTTTATGGATGTAGATGTAGAAATGCTTCGTATTTTCTAAAATGTATTTGTATCTCATTACTAAACATGCAAGAAAGATTCCACATGTTCATGATGATCTAAGTATAATGATATAATTTGCAGTATCATTGAGGACACATGTTTATGATGTTCTAAATAAAATGATATCATCTTCATTATTGCTGAGGGCATTACATGTTTATGATGTTCTAAATATAATATAATTTGCGTTATCATTGATGTTACAAATATAATGATATCTTCAGTATCACTAAGGGCACACATATTTATGATGCTCTAATTATAATGATATAATAATATTATAATAAAATGATATCATCTTCAGTATCATTGAGGGCACACATGTTTATGATGTTCTAAATAAAATGATATCATCTTCATTATTGCTGAGGGCATACATGTTCATGATGTTATAAATATAATGATATCATTTGCAGCATCATTGAAGGCATACATATTTATGATGCTCTAATTATAATGATATCATCTTCATTATCATTGAGGGCATACATGTTCATGGTGTTCTAAATATAATGATTTCATCTTCATTATCATTGAGGGCATACATGTTCATGATGTTATAAATATAATGATATCATTTGCAGCATCATTGAAGGCATACATATTTATGATGCTCTAATTATAATGATATCATCTTCATTATCATTGAGGGCATACATGTTCATGGTGTTCTAAATATAATGATTTCATCTTCATTATCATTGAGGTCATACATGTTCATGGTGTTCTAAATATCATGATATCATCTTCATTATTGCTGAGTGCACATGTTGGATAGCACTTCACACATGCCTTACTCATGTGGACAAATTTTGTTATAAATATATGAAACAAATGGCATACCACAGAACCCTTGTGGGTTAATATATTCACCCTTTATTAATTCCAGTTGCTCAGATTTTCTGTTTTACTTAAACAAGGCAGCTACATAAAACAGAAAGCAATTACAATGAAGGTATGGAAAAACTTTTGGATATAAAATATGTCTGTGCTAAATTAAAGTGGTTATTACTCAGAAAATTTATTCATTTCTGTGACATGGAACAGGATGTATGAACCATAGAAGTTCTTTTTTCAATATGCAATTTTATTTTTACAAAAGCTCCAGAATTATCATAAAATGTTACTATATTGATCCATAGCTATAATTGTGGTTTTTTTTTTATTATTTCAGTTCCTCAGTATATTATTTTGAGGATGAAGGGATTTTCCGAGTTAACCTTAACATTGCCCTATGTAGCAGCCATGATTCTTGTCGGACATTCACTATTTTCAGCCAGACAGCACTCCCAATATCTGTCTGCAGCACTGATTTTGATTTTGCAACTCCAGGTAATACATTTTGTATCTGCTTTTGATTTTGCCATGCCAGGTAATACATTTTTTATCGTATAATGTAATGTCAGCTGTATTTTGATACATTGATACAACTAGGTAGAGTCATGCCATGAGAGGCAAAGAAATATGAAAAAAGAATCTGATCTTTAAGTAAATTATTTTTGTGCCACGTGAAAATAGTTCTTTCCATGGAAGTAATAATGATATAAGAATATCTAATAATTTCAGACCATAGTGGTTAAATGTAAGCCATGTAAGTATATATGATGTCTCAAGCCATATTTCCTAAAGGAAAGGGGCACAATAATATAGAAGATACAGCAGAAGTGGAAAGGTCATCCTAGCTTCCTGCTGATTATGATATTCCTATTTGACTCAAACATGAATATTTGAAGACATTATTGTCAGTATGCATACTATCTATGGTGTCTGCATTGTTAAGCCCTACTGACAGTGAAACCTGTTCTTTTATCAAATATGTTGAGTTGGAATCCATTTGTCAGTGATTCTGTAATGCCATTACATTACATTATCTTGTCAAACAAGTCATTGTAAATAAAAATAATGCAACTTTTTAAGGAAATATTACTTTCTAATCTTTTTTAATATTTAGCTAGATTTCTACTACATTTAATTGTTATTGATGCAAATATTATATGAACAGTCCTTATCTATAATATTTGTATCATCATTTACAAAGTCACTGAGTTGAATAGTTAGATCAACAAATTCTTTCCATATTAACTTTTGTTTCATCATCTGAGGGGGGAAGGAGGAAAGCTATTGCTAATTTAAGCAGAAGATAAACATGACAGAAATGACAGAGATATTTGTATTTCAAAGGAGGCTGATTCTTATTGGTCAAGCAAAAAATCTCAAGCAAAATCTAAAGTAATAAACTGGTTTGACATGTAAGCTGGTTATGAAATGAAGAACTTTGGATAGTTCCCCATTCTTGTATGCAAAACTGTATACATATTTCAATTTTGGTAAAATGATGCTTAGCTGCCATGTCAAAACAAAATTTTAATAATTGTCAAATATAATACTAACCCAGATCAACTGCCTGTACATTAAGTAGATATCAACCAGGTCGACAATCTCACTGTACATTATGTAGATATCAACCAGGTCGACAATCTCACTGTACATTATGTAGATCTCAACCAGGTCGACAATCTCACTGTACATTATGTAGATATCAACCAGGTCGACAATCTCACTGTACATTATGTAGATATCAACCAGGTCGACAATCTCAGGACCAGTCTGGACATCATTTCTGAATTTATTATTCTCATTATCCAAAAACTATATTCAAATTATTTTTAAGAATATATTTTTATACTATAGACACATCTCCATCATGGGGTCAGAGTGGGATGTGGCAGGGGTTTAATTGCATGAGCAAATTGCTCCTGTAGTTTTTGTTCTCTTGCAGGCTTTTCTCTCACTAATTGGTTGAAAGTAAAAGGATATATGATCAGCAATGGAACACTTGATAAAGTTGTGATGAACCAGCTACTGGAGGAATTGGAACTTGCACAGTTCTTGGTTGATTTTCCATGTGACCCCACACAGCCTCCATATTCTGGTGCAGTTGGACGACTCAAGAATAGTAATATTATTGACTTCTATAGTTATCTGTTGAATTTATTTATATCTGTCACCTATTAATTCTTATTACCATTTTTTTTACCCCACCAACAAAAGTTGCATGGTGTTTTAGCTTAAAGCCACCCATCTGGACAGTCATGTGTCTGGGTCAGAGGAATTGATGAATTTGTTCCTAGTAATATGGCATATGTATAGATGGTGGCAGTCTGGCATGCACCGGACCTGTTATCAGGCCAACAGACTCATACAAAAGTGCAAAAGAAAAGCAGACAGGTACGGAACCAGTCTGGCATGCATCGGACCTGTTATCAGGCCAACAGACTCATACAAAAGTGCAAAAGAAAAGCGGATAGGTACGGGACCAGTCTGGCATGCACCAGACCTGTTATCAGGCCAACAGACTCATACAAAAGTGCAAAAGAAAAGCAGACAGGTACGGGACCAGTCTGGCATGCACCAGACCTGTTATCAGGCCAACAGACTCGTACAAGAGTGCAAAAGAAAAGCGGACAGGTACGGGACCAGTTTGGCATGCACCGGACCTGTTATCAGGCCAACAGACTCATACAAAAGTGCAAAAGAAAAGCGGACAGGTATGGGACCTGTCCTGTTATCTCCCTAATTGGGCAGATAAAAAAAAGACATTGGAATATGTTCTGGCAAGCCAATCATATAAGACTACATGTGAAATATAAATAACAACAAGGATACTCTGGTATAAGATCATTAATGTTGGGGGTTGGGGAGAAAATATTACAGTGACCCCCTATTATGTATCCCATAGTGGCTTGCCAGGAACAAATCCAACAGGATCAGGTATGGGACCTAACCCAGTGCTTCCACAATAGCAAACACTAAGAGTGTTTGTGAAAAACATAGGAACAAGTACATGACCTGCCTGGTATCTCCCTTTGTGGGCAGATACAATTAAATCAAGAACGGGAGGGGTACCAGAGCTAGCCTGTCATAGTTATCATTGAATGTTTATGCGTTATTTCATAACATGCATTGTGAAGAGCTCCTGAAGTGACTTGTAAAGGTGCCACTGTCTTTTAGGGGACAACTGAATGCCATTTAAGCAAAATTTCTCCCTGATCATAGGCAAATTTGCTATTATGGTCCCAAAATGTTAAATAATGATAAGCAGACACTTTAGATTGCCCAGTATCATTGACCTCCTTTGCATAGTTACAGTACCTTGTAGTTTTTTTTACTGCTTCATTGTTATGGTTAAGTATTCATGTGACCACAACTTGATGTAATGTTGCTGGTAATCTAGGCATGAGCTGACAAAGAACAATATGTTTAACACGATATTTCTTATGTAAAAGCATAGCCAATGTGACCATCTTAATGTGCAATTACCTCTGGCGATGTTTCAGCATATACATTGTTGTTCCCAATAAGTAGAAGTACAATATCATGGCTTCTTAAGTTCATTTCATTCATGTCATGGAGCAATACCTTGTCGATAAGGTTCCTGCTGACATCCATCATGTTTAAATTAAGAAAAATTATGTTATGTTGAAAGACGGAACTAGTCTAAGATCCATCCTGAGCCTTGGACTCTTTGTGATCCTATATTTTAAGGACTTTATCTATTTTACCTTGACATTTTACAGAATATTATACAGAATTTTAAAATTTATTCATATATTGTTTATTTTGTAGACCTCATGTTTAATTAAATTACAAATATTTCTCACCTTTAAGCTTTTGTGCAATTATTGATTGTTACATTTTTAGAATATTCAGTTAGTACCTTAGAGACATTATTGTGCTCAAATTCCACTATTTATTAATACAGATATGCATACATCATTTCCAGACAAAAACTTACATTATGTTAATCTTTGTAAACATGTGTTCACCTGCCCACCTGCAGCATGCCTATGGCACACAAGTGGATGTTGACCAATGGTTTGAAAACCTATGCTCTAGACTACATGGCTACAGATGTTTATACTACTGAATTAAAACAGCTTAAAGTGTGTACATATTTGTTCATGTTGCAGAATAAGTGTGAAGTGTCTGAACAATGATTTCTTTCTTTTTCTTATACTTGCTATTTTGGGATAAGAGATTTTACCTTCAACTAAATTAATAAATTTGATGGAATTCTGCAACTACATTTTTTTTTTTTACAGATTGTCCAAAGCAGATATCAAATTTGCCCAACCTGATTGGTACTCCTGTGACATGTGCAATCACAGAAAACTGTCTTGGTGTTGAGTGTTGTATGGAGGTGCCAGTGATTGCAAAGAACTTGCGAGTCTATGTCAAAATGGACCCATGTCTGTATCGTGTCCAGATTGGTATAGAGGCATGGGAATTTACTCTATCTCTCCTGACATACAAGTTGGGAGAAGAGGAACACTATTGGCTGAAGGGAGTGATTCGAGTCAAGTAAGGACCAGCTTGACCACCACCTGTTCTGAAGAATACAATATCTCTCTCCTTCACCTTCTTGTATTTTTTATTTTCACATGGTTTGCCTGTCTTGTTCTTCACTGATATTTATATTCATCTTAATATTTTCACATAGTTTTTCATATCAGCAACATTACCTCCTGTTTTAAAGTGAATATTAGACATTAGAGATCTTACAGAAAAGAAAGTGTTATATTGGAATGTGTCAATCAATTTTGATAAATTCGCAGGTATATCATATCATACATATCATGCATTCCTTTGAAATAATAACATGATAATTAACTTTAATTCATACCTTATTTCTTGTCATAAAGAAAGAAAAAAACAAATCATTAAATAATATGTGTATAGCAGAAAGAAGAAAAATGAACTAATGAAGAACTTTAATATCACTTCAGTTTCAGCTTGTTTGACCTTGAGACAGAGAGGGCATATCTTTTGAACTTGGCTGTCAGCGTGTGCCTATCTAAAGATAAATGTGAATTTTCTATCTCAGTATTTAACAACTCCCGCCTCCCCAAGCCATTATGTACCTGGGATGCTGGATTTCTTATGTCTGGTATTGTATTTGTCTATCTCTCTCTCTTTCTCTCTCTCTCTCTCTCTCTCTCTCTCTCTCTCTCTCTCTCTCTATATATATATATATATATATATATATATATATATTTGTCTGTCCGTTTGTCCATATATATCAGTCTTTTGTGTATCTTTGAATCTACACTTCTCTCTAGATAACTTGTGCACAATGGGGTCCAAAAACACAAGACCACAGCAAAAGAGAGGCTGCAGGTTACTGAGGCTGCTGTGAAAAATAAAGGGATGGACATTGACAGTGAGATGAGAGAAGGCATGAGATTAAATTGTTTGATCCTCCTTTTACACTTGCCTTCTGAACCGCTCTGGTGGCCTCGTCATTAGAGCGTCACCGTGGAAGCGGGAGGTTGTGGGTTTGATCCCTGGCTGAGTCATAACAAAGACTTACAAAAATGGTACTAACAGCTACCTTGCTTGGTGCTCAGCATTAAGAGTTTAGTGTTAGGACTGGTCGGCCTGGTGTCAGGATAATGGGACTGGGTGGGACATCATGCTACATGTCTGTGGCATGATACCCCAGTGCTAGACATCACTATAAACTGCATCACTGCAGACATCATAGCAATATGACTGAAAAATTGTTAAAGCTATGTTAAAAATCCTAATCAAACAAACAAACAAACACTCACCTTTGGAATAACTGTCAGAATAAAGCATCTTTGGTAATAAAGTTGTCCACATTTAGTTATCAATTGCCTTAAATTTCAAGATGGCTGGTCTTTGAAAGATCATGAAAAATAGTATTCAGAATGTTCCAATTCAATCATGTATATATCAATGAAGACATAGTGCATTACATTACTGATTTTTGGGTATCTTTGTTGGTACATTCTAGTGTAAGTTTTGATTCATAACAGAACTATTTTTTTGTATTAAAAGATAGCATTATTTATTTTAAGAAACATGTCAAAACATTTCTTGTATTTTTAATTTCTCTTAAAGGAAACTTTAATTTGCCATTATTTTGTCTTTGAGGACAGGTCTGAATACCAACTTGAAAATTCAGTTTTACTGCAAACTTTGGGTTTACTTTCACCACAAAGAACCTTATCTGTAATGCTTAGCAATATGTGCATTGTTTGTTTCCTTTGATTTCAATGATCACATTTAGTGGTGTTCCATTAAGACATCCCAGGGAAGGGAGTTTTTAAAAATACATATGTCAGGGTTCTTTTATTGCACAGAGTTCATTATAAAAAGAAAGGAAAATTCTAAATTGCATCTCTGGGTGGGTACCCCACATTAAAATTGCCTTCCCTGGGTCCCAGGTATGTTTTACTGGAACTACCCTTATAAATGATTAGGATAAACCATTGATTAATGTTATATACAGTACTTAGGTGATATTACTTGAATAATAATAATAATGATAATAATAATGACTTTATATAAATATAAATATTAATTATACAATTAATAGTAAGCTATAATTAAATGTGGACATAATAAACATAAAATTTAAATGGACATGCTCTAGCTAGGTACATTGTGAAAGTAATGAGAGAATAAAATGGAAGATTAGTGAATTTATACTTTAAATTGTAATGTATAATTTGTCAAGGAAACATGTTCTACTTTTCATTATTAGATTATAATTAAATGCATTTGTACTTTCTCTAATTACCTTTTGGATTTTGTTTCAAATTAGTGATCCTGATTATTGAAAAATTTCTTAAAGAGTTATTTGTTTTTTGGATGGAAAGATGGTTAGCAGAAATGGATCTTGCCTTTATTTCTAGCATGGTTAATTAGGATGTAATGGGCATGAAATAGATGAGCTTAAAGGATGGCCGGTCATCCTTTGTCCATCTATTTTCTGATATCCATTTATCAGTTAGCACAAGTATGTTTTTTTCTACTCCACCTAAACTGCTTGGAGCATTGCCATGAAATTTTTTGCACAAACGCATTCCATGGTCTGAAGACCCGAGTGGTCTAAAGTGCTTTCTGTTACGGATCACTACCCTCTCACCTCTGTCTGCATGGGTTCGAGTCTAATATTCGGCTAATGTAGTTATGTGAGAAAGCTTGCCAGTAGCTTCTCGTGGGTCAGTGGTTCTTTCCGGGGGTTCACCCGGGTTCTTCCTCTACCAATAATATTGGCCGCCATGTATAACCAATCATGTGCTTAAAAATGGCATTAAACCCTAAAAACAAGGCAAACAAAACAACATTCCATGATCTAGTTGACCTTGAATAAAAATTGTGCTGGTCTGATATTCAATATGGCTGATATGGTGGCCATCTTGAAAATGTTGTCACTACGCTGTCTAGCTTGAAAGGAAGATCACAAGAATTATTATGGGGTCTGGTTGTATTGACATATGATTTTCATCAGAATACTCCAGTGTTATCAACACATTCATTAGTACTCCAACACATGCAAATGAGACAGTATTTGTATTCTTATTTTATTTTTCTATACATCTTTTGATAATACAATAAAACCTATCATGCAAGTTCACCCCTTTTGCCAGCATCAGACCAGCACATTTCTTATAACAAGGTTGTGGAAAGTACCAGTTTAAAATATTAAGACTAAACACTTTTTAAGCAGGATATAATCTTCTGTTTTAGGTTTTGATCTGACAAGCTGGCTGTCCAGTAAAGGTCTTGCAGTTGGACAGGAAATGGGGTCTTTGGTCAAGTCCAAGCTGTACCAGGATCTTGGTATTGCATCCTTCATGTCTAAGCCACAGTGTGTCAAAAATGAAGGTGTTTATGCCAACGCAACATCAAATGGTTGGAAGCAAGGTAAGTTAATACAAGATATTTTTGTTTTTCCTGTGTAAGGATTAATTTACAGTGAGACATGTCAGTTTAAGCTTGTTGTGGGGTTTACAAATATCGATCATTATGGTGCATGCCATTTCTCATTAATGGTTTTAGCCATTTCGCTCTCTTAGATATCAGTGTACTTTCATGAGTTATTCCATCAAAAGTTAAAGACAATTATCATGAATAAGATCATAAGTGTTCAGATAGTTGAAAAAAGAATCATGTACATGTTTTTCCTTGTAATTTGGAAAGACTAGGAAGGATAGAGATAAGTCGTAAGGCTGTTCCAGTAAAACATACCTGGGGCTCACGGAAAGCACTTTTAATGTTGGGTACTTTCCCATGGATGCAATTTTAGAATTTTCTTATCATTTTAATATGAACTTTGTGAAATTAAAGTACCCTGGCATAAATTTGTATAAAACTGCCTTCCCTGGGTACCATGTATGTTTAAATGGAACAGCCCTTAGTTATTTACTTCATCTTTAATTTTATTCTAGCTTTATACAGTGGTGTTACCTTGGCGATTTTCAGGACTCTTTTTAGGAATTTTAAACTTTGTATTGTTTGGGAATTGTTTTAGTAAAAAATATTGAGTTCTAGATGATAGAGGAAATTTTAGGTTCTTTAAGTTTTTCAGCAAATTGAACAAAAGAGTCTTTAAAAATATATGAGACATGACCTTGGGTTTACAGTATAAATGCCATCATGTATGAGATATAAAATTTCAGTTTTACTCTTACATTTCCTTGCCCCAAACTTTTTAAAAACTCTAGATAGCACTTGGATTATTTCTTTTTTCATCCAGCACTTTTTTTTTAGTGTCACAGTGCTTGTTTTGGAATATCAATTTATTAACTTTATTAATCCAAATTTTGTGTTCAGCTTGATTTTCTATGAGTTTTAGATGGTCTCTCTGCTTTATTGCATCTTAAATTCTGGGGATATCCAGCCCAGATAGTGGTATTTCTTGATCCTGTTTGTTTTCAAAGGAGCATATTTGTGTACAATTTCTGCCTGAAATAAAAATCTGCTTGAAATTTGTTAAGAACCTTTCCAGGTAGACCTAAGGATTTCAAAAGGGTTTATTAGCAATTTTTTCCTAAACCATAAACTTAAAGAAGCTCCTGCTAATTTCAAGCAGACTTTAGGTTGATTTCTGGCAGAATTTTAGGCAAAATATGCAAATTAGTTGTCCCAAGATTCTGCTTAAACAAAAAAAATCCAAGATTTGTCTGAAATAAAAATCCACCTGCAAAATATCCCACCTGAAATTTCCATCTAGAATACAAATCCACCTAACTTTCCATCTAAAAAAAGCTTCCTTAAATGTTCACATAAGAATCATCCAATAAAAAATCTGCTTCAGATTTCTATTAAAATGATGCTTAGAAATTATTGGGAATCGATGATAAATTTTCACAATGATTTTTAAAATCGATCATACATTTTTTTTGACAGACATTATCAAAGAAGATTTAGGTTTTTCTCATCCTCATTTTCTTTTTGCATACAAAATCTGTTCCATAAGGGCATCATTCATGTCTCTTTCGTTTCACTGAAATTCTGGCAAGATTGAAGAAAAAAAATTTGGCTAAAACTTTAACTGAAATTTTGGTGATATCTCACTAACAATTAATTCATGAAAAGTTTGGTGCAAGTTTATAAAAAATATTGTTGAGATTTCACTAAAGTTAAATTGATCATTATTTTTTACTGAAGTTTCAGTAATTTGTTACAGGTATCTCAAAGGGTTTCAAATAAACAATGGATATGAATTAAACAGGACTTTATTAACAGTGTAATATTTCAGTGTACATTATATTATATAAAAGCTGTTTAATTTTGTTTCATCTACACTGAAATATTACCCTGGTTAATAAAGTTCTTATATGAATTGAAGAGATACAGACCTGCCAACCCTTATGATTTTGTCATCATAAATTTACTTAAAATACAGCCTTCTGGCATACAAGCAAAATCTTCAGAAAAATGATTATTGCCAAAAAATCTGGATAATAATTGGTTCATCCATACTTGATTTGAATCTGGGTTTCATCTTAGAAATAGTGAAATTAGTCAGACTAACATAACAGCAGCACTCCAGATGCATTTTAGACAGGTGGTTGTCTAAGTTAGGTGGTTTTCTCTTGGTTCATTAGTTTCCTTAAAACCAAAATGCTGAGCCAACACAGAATCCAAATGTCCTGTCTTCCACTGAATGTGATAATTAAGTTGCTGGAGCCAGGATAGCATAGTCACTTAACACCTTTGCATGGCAGATTTGATCCCCCCATCTCTTGCACATGTTAAAGCAAGGTGGTTGTTCATCTGGTTTACTCTGAATTAATTAGTTGTCCTTACAAAAAATGATAAGCCAACATCTTTGATGTCATATATGATTCAAATTAGTTGTGAGGACCTGGTGTAGAATCAACATAAAATTAGTATTGTTACCACTGCCTAAATTTCTAGTGTAGTTTTGAAACATAAATCATAGGGTATTTTTTTTCTTCTCAGATTGTTCCAGACCAATATCTATACAGCCTCTTCCCTTGGACCGTTTGACGTGTCACATTGCAACCACATGCAACCAGGTGGACTGCTGTCTGGATATTCCAGAGATTGGAGCCTCCTTCTCACTGCTTCTTCGTCTTGACAGTTGCCAAAAGAAACTAACTGTTGGAATTGATAAACTAACATATGACCTTTCACTACTGAATGATTCAATAGAAACTAAAAATCATCTTTACTTGCTTGGACTTGTTAAGCTTGAGTAAGTTTTATGGTTCAACACAATTTTTTACCTTCATCCTACCCACCTTACTCCCATCTGTATTTTAGGTTTTCCTTCTTTCATTGTTCTTTTGTTTTAAGGTTTAAATTTTTTTTATTGGTCTCCAAACACTGTCAGACTTATATTTTGCCCAAACTTTAAGAAAAAACAACTTGTTTAGCATCTTGCATAATTTTTCTTTTCATTTCTTACAGCTATGAAATTGTAGACTTGATCCAGGCCAGGAAATACATAGTCAGTTTGAATATGAGTTACTGCTTGTCATCTGCTTCAACAGGTTGCCACACAATCCAGCTCCTGGACAGAGCAGAGATGCCCAATCTACATTGTCAAGCAGAATTGAACTTTGCTGTTCAAGGTTTTGATTTGATTTCTTGCTTAGTTTTCATTTCACTGTATCTATTTTATATATGTAAAGTAAGTTTTACACATCCTCTGATTCAGCACAAGTTAAATGGCTCAGAAAGCTTAATTTTGGATAAACTATTTATAATGTAAGAAATACACTTCACATTTTGTAGCAGTAAATACAGTTGCTTCTTACTATTAAAATTTTAAAATATTTGCAAGTTTTTTTTATGTGAACATAATAAAATGACACGATCATCAACTCCATTAACAACTTTTTGGCATTTTTTGCCTTCAAATATTAAAAGTTTACAGTCTGTTCATATCATACCCCATATTAGATTCTAATATGACTTCTCTGGTGGCCTAATGGTTAGAACATCTGCCTCAGATGCTGGAGATTGCAGGTTTGAACCCTGATCGAGTCATACCAAAGACTTTTAAAAATGGTCCTAACAGCTGCCTTGCTAGACACTCAGTGTTAAGAGGTTAGTATTAGGATTGGACAGCCCAGTGTCAGGATAATGTGACTGTTTGGGACATGATGCCCCAGTGCAGACATCACCATAAATTGCCACATGGAAGACATTTTAGCAATATCACTGAAACATTGTTAAAACTATGTTAAACTGCTCTGGTGGCTAAGTGGGTAGAGCCTCCACATTGGAAGTCGGAGTTTGTGGGTTCGATCCCCTACCGAATCATACCAAAGACTTATAAAAATGGTACTAACAGCTGCCTCGCTTGGCTCTCAGCATTAAGAGCTTAGTGTTAGGACTGGTTGTCCTGGTGTCAGGATAATGTGACTGAGTGGGACATCATGCAACATGTCTGTGGCATGATAACCCAGTGCTGAACATCACAATGAACTGCCTCACTGTGGACATTGTAGCATCATGACTGAACAATTGTTAAAGCTATATTAAAAATCCAAATCATACACACACACTAACACTAGATTCTAATAACATTTTTTTCAGTTTCTCACAAAGACATCTAATAATAGAAAATATCCTAAGATAATTTTCAGCTTTGCTTTGAAATGTATGGTAAAAAACTTGAAGAGCATATGCTGTTTGTTGTGATTTTTTTTTCAAACTTATTTTGCTGATCTAATATTTTTAAATGAACTTTCTTTTCTGACATTTATTTTGCTCAGTAAGTGGAAGAATAAATACTGTTATGTATATTTATTTTGTGTACCTGGCCTTTATACATAATTGAGGATAGAATTTTGTGCTTTCCTGATCTTTGTCTTGTTAGTAAGCTATCACTAGATTTTTTTACCTGGGTTTGAGTTCTAGACCGAGTTTTGTCTATAACCTTACAATATGACTGGGTGGGACATCATGTTACATGTCTGTGACATGATGACCCAGTGTTAGACATCACTATAAACTGCCACACTGCAGACATGGTAGCGATATGACTGAATTTTTTTAAAAGTTACATTAAAAATCCAAATCATACACAAACACAAATCATGCAATGACTTTTCAGACAAAATCATTGCTTTAGGATTATTGTGAATTCACTCAAAAACATTCTGTATTATATCATTGTGATGTACATCAAACAAATGAAGGTTATTGATACATCAGCACATTCAGGACTCTATAGAACTGCTGGGAGTATTTATGATTTAATTCACAATACAATGTTCATTTTATAGATTAAAGAATTAAATTATTCATTTTTATTTTACTAAACTTGTTGGTTGTGCTTTTTATACATAACTAAAGTCAGGAGTTACAATTTTGTATACTATTTTCAGACTTTTCATTTACACTGTGGAAGAAACAACAGGGTCTACCAATTATAGGGAATCTTGCTGGTGATGCAGTAGATATGTTACTGGAGACACTGGGTCTGTCTCCATATTTGAAGAGTCCACAGTGTGATAGGGCTGCCATGGCAACAGCATCATCGGCTGCACTTGATCAGGGATGGCTTATGGGTAAACAGTTTTACAAAATAATTCTTTCATTCCGACTTGACTGTTTCTTATAATATTTGTAAATATAGTGGATGAAATTGCCCATTATTCAGAAAACAAGTTTTATTTTGTTCTCCATGTGTTTCAGGATGTTATCATAGATATTGTTGTTTTGTCAATCACTTGTATAATCATTTTGGTTTATATATGTAGTTGCTTGTATAATCATTTTGGTTTATATATGTATTTAAAACTTGAAAGGAATTTGCATGTCACTATGCTCAAAATAAGGAGAGATATTTTGAACTTCACTAGTACATATTGTTTAAATTGTGTATTATATACCCATACTCATCATTGAGATCATGTTAGAAGCTACTTTTCACAAGGCATTGTATCAGATACAAATGATGTCACCTATAGCTTGTCATGCAGGTCATGTAGGTATTCAGCACCAAATATTTCAGTAATGGGTGTCATTTTTTAGAATTAGATTACATATACCTTAAAGTGGAAAGTATTCATTGCATTCTTATTCATCCATATTCTTTTTGAAGATCATTATTCAAGTTGTGTAAATGATAGAATAAGCACAAATCTGAAGTAAGAGAGAAAAACATAATGCGCTGAGCAAAAATATTAAAACTGGACTTGTACCAGGTAACCTACAATAATCTAGTCCATCATAACGGTATGCATACAATTTCCTTGGGATCTATCTACAGTGTTATAATATCAATGATACATAGTTGCAATTGCCAGTAACACTAGGCCTATATGTTAAATGTGTTGGTTAAGAAGCTTAAAATATGCAGCCATTTTTGGATGAAATGTGTGAATCAGTACAATCTAGATTAAATTTCACACACTGCGATATCACAATGAAAACTACGCATATTGATAAACAAATGTCTTCTACCCTAACATGATGATACCACTAATCATGCTCTTTTCTTGACCCCGTAAATGGCAACCATTTTAAAACACCATAGAGATCAATAATTTTCATCTGGAAGTTTCTTGATGACAGTTGGGTGCAGAGCATTCAATAGTCAGGATTGAATAGACTTTGGTTAAAGAAAATTAGTGTTAAATTTTAAAAGATCAATTTATATTTAATTTTTAAAATGAGTAAAATGCACATACATGACCCATGTGACTTTTTTTTATAACGATGCACATCTGAAATGAGTAGATTAACAGAATCAAAGGAAACAAGCAAATGAAAAGAAAAAAAAATTCATTTAAAAAAAAAATAATTGTTTATGGTATATATTAAACATCAATTTAGCTTCATCTGGGTGCTTGATTGTGCCTTGTTTGATGGTTGAAGGACATTGGCTAATGTGGAATTTTGGGATTTGTGAGATGATGTGTCGTTTTGCCATCAAATGGGATGCAATACATACACCAAGATTTAGTTACTGTATTGATAATCGGCATGCATTGTTGCTCTCTTTTATGTTTTTATGGTTTGGTACAAAAGTTGTCCATTGATAAAACCGTCTTTGAATTTTGCGACCACTTAATCAAGTGAGTGTAGGAAACCTTCATTAGGAATTATGTTTAAATCCAGTTGCCAAATGGCCATTCATTTAAAATCTTTTTTTTTTATCACCTTCACAGAGTGTAAAAAAATCCAGAGACCAGGCAGTCTGGATGGTAAATCTACAACCTGTAGAATGGCAGATTCTTGTATGGGTGTTGAATGTTGCACAGATGTAGCAGCTATTGCCAGATCCTTCCATGCATACATTTACATCGACCCTTGCAACCTCAGGATGATGGTGGGAATTGAAGACCTCCAGTTTAACATCTCTTTGTTCAATTATGAATGGAGTAAGTCAGTTTTTCTTTCTTAAAATCATTGGTGTATAGTGTATGACTGTAGCAAGATGCTTGCTTAGTACCTGCATGGTTCAGATTTAAATCACTGAAGCAAACATGTAGTTGCCTATCACCATGAATACATTAGGTACACTATATATCACTTTGATGAACAGAATTGGTATACCTCACCATGAATCTGTTTGGGACATAAAATCTTACTCTTTGTCAGACCTGATAAGTATTACATTTAGGTCAGTTGGCAGACATTATAGTTAGTCATTCATTCATGATCCATGAACATGTTTCTGGTTTCTGGTTTATTAGCATCGAAAAACGCAGGTGTTAGATACCATAAAGTCTGTGTATTTCAGAAATTTTGTTGCACTGAATTGGTTACACAATGTATTTTTTTATATGTTTGAAGTTGATAATATAAATGCACTGTCTTATGTTTTGACCACTTCAGTGGTTTAGTGGTTAAATCATGAAACCTCGGATGTGGGAAATCTGTGGGTTGGATCCCCGACCGATTCATACCAAAGATTTATAAAAAAAGGTACTAACAGCTGCCTTGCTTGGCTTGGCACTCAGCATTACGAGGTTAGTGTTAGGACTGGTCGGTCAATAATGTGACTGGGTGGGACATCAGTCTACATGTCTGTGGCATGCTGCCCCAGTGCTAGGAATCACTATAAACTGTCACACTGTAGACATTGTAGCAATATGACTGAAAAATTGTTAAACCGATGTTAAAAATCCAAAACACACTCACTCACATGCACACACTCTTATGTTTTGCAGTTACTTTGCAGGAGCTCCAGATTGCTTCTTTCACAAGGTTGCATTTGCCTTCACAAGCAAAAATATACCAATCTGTGATGCCTTCACAGTGTAACATTCATGTCAAGTTTCATGCATTTATCCTTTGTTTTTGTACCCCAGTTTTTTGTCAGAACTTAAATGTATTCAACAGTTATAGCCATGTGCTTAATGCCTGCTTCCTACAACATTATCAGCTATTGCTTGTATCAGCATTATCAGCTATTGCTTGTATCAGCATTATCAGCTATTGTTTGTATAAGTGTTGTCAGCTATTGTTTGTATCAGTGTTGTCAGCTATTGCTTGTATCAGCATTATCAGCTATTGTTTGTATCAGTGTTATCAGCTATTACTTGTATCAGCATTATCAGCTATTGCTTGTATCAGTGTTATCAGCTATTGTTTGTATGAGTGTTATCAGCTATTGCTTGCATCAGTGTTATCAGCTATTGCTTGTATCAGTGTTGTCAGCTATTGCTTGTATCAGTGTTGTCAGCTATTGTTTGTATCAGCATTATCAGCTATTGCTTGTATCAGTGTTATCAGCTGTTGCTTGTATCAGTGTTATCAGCTATTGCTTGTATCAGCATTATCAGCTATTGCTTGTATCAGCATTATCAGCTATTGCTTGTATCAGTGTTATCAGCTGTTGCTTGTATCAGTGTTATCAGCTATTGCTTGTATCAGTGTTGTCAGCTATTGTTTGTATCAGTGTTGTCAGCTATTGTTTGTATCAGTGTTGTCAGCTATTGCTTGTATCAGTGTTGTCAGCTATTGTTTGTGTCAGTTGTCAGCTATTGCTTGTATCAGTGTTGTCAGCTATTGTTTGTATTAGTGTTATCAGCTATTGCTTGTATCAGTGTTGTCAGCTATTGTTTGTATCAGTGTTATCAGCTATTGCTTGTATCAGTGTTGGCAGCTATTGCTTGTGTCAGTGTTGTCAGCTATTGCTTGTATCAGTGTTGTCAGCTATTGTTTGCATCAGCATTATCAGCTATTGCTTGTATCAGTGTTATCAGCTATTGCTTGTATCAGTGTTATCAGCTATTGCTTGTATCATCATTATCAGCTATTGCTTGTATCATCATTATCAGCTAATACTTGTATCAGTATTATCAGCTATTGCTTGTATCAGTGTTATCAACTATTGCTTGTATCAGCATTATTGGCTATTGTTTGTATCAGTGTTGTCAGCTATTGTTTGTATCAGTGTTGTCAGCTATTGTTTGTATCAGTGTTGTCAGCTATTGCTTGTATCAGTGTTATCAGCTATTGTTTGTATCAGTGTCATCAGCTATTGCTTGTATCAGTGTTGTCAGCTATTGCTTGTATCAGCATTATCAGCTATTGCTTGTATCAGTGTTATCAGTGTGCCTATACCTTGTGCCAGCCACATAGTTATTGGACATGCTTTACGACCCTGCAAACTACCCTGAATATTTCTCTTCATGAGGTATTCATATAAGCAAATTCAGAGCTCGGTTGATATTGTGATAAGATTATTATGCCAAAGATTGTTTCATATGTACAATAAAATTTTAATTTTAACCTCCATTTTGTGTATTGTTTAATTTCCTTAAAAATTACACTGGTCTGGTCAGATTTTATTCACAGGAATTTTTTGTTTTAAAATTTATTTTTAAAATCTTAGAATAATAATATTTAAAAAGAAAAGCATCTTTAAAAGAATGAAAACTTTCAAAATAAATTAAATACCTATGAATCTGTCTCTTAGTCTTTAAAATAGGTTAAATAACAATGAGTTTGTCTACTAGTCTTTACAATAGATTAAATACCAGTGAGTTTGTCTATTAGTTTTTACAATAGATTAAATGCCAGCGAGTCTGTCTATTAATTTTACAATAGATTAAATTCCAGTGAGTTTGTCTATTAGTTTTTACAATAGATTAAATGCCAGCGAGTCTGTCTATTAATTTTACAATAGATTAAATGCCAGTGAGTTTGTCTATTAGTTTTTACGATAGATTAAATGCCAGCGAGTTTGTCTATTAATTTTACAATAGATTAAATGCCAGTGAGTCTGTCTATTAATTTTACAATAGATTAAATGCCAGTGAGTCTGTCTATTAATTTTACAATAGATTAAATGCCAGCGAGTCTGTCTATTAATTTTTAAAATAGATTAAATGCCAGCGAGTTTGTCTATTAATTTTACAATAGATTAAATGCCAGTGAGTCTGTCTATTAATTTTACAATAGATTAAATGCCAGTGAGTCTGTCTATTAATTTTACAATAGATTAAATGCCAGCGAGTCTGTCTATTAATTTTTAAAATAGATTAAATGCCAGTGAGTTTTCTATTAGTTTTTAAAATAGATTAAATGCCAGTGAGTTTGTCTATTAATTTTAAAATAGATTAAATGCCAGTGAGTCTGTCTATTAATTTTACAATAGATTAAATGCCATTGAGTCTGTCTATTAATTTTACAATAGATTAAATGCCAGCGAGTCTGTCTATTAGTTTTTACAATAGATTAAATGCCAGTGAGTTTTTCTATTAATTTTTAAAATAGATTAAATGGCAGCGAGTCTGTCTATTAGTTTTTACAATAGATTAAATGCCAGTGAGTTTTTCTATTAGTTTTTAAAATAGATTAAATGCCAGTGAGTTTGTCTATTAATTTTAAAATAGATTAAATGCCAGTGAGTTTTTCTATTAGTTTTTAAAATAGATTAAATGCCAGCGAGTCTGTCTATTAGTTTTTAAAATAGATTAAATGCCAGTGAGTTTTTCTATTAATTATTAAAATAGATTAAATGCCAGCGAGTCTGTCTATTAGTTTTTACAATAGATTAAATGCCAGCGAGTCTGTCTATTAGTTTTTACAATAGATTAAATGCCAGCAAGTCTGTCTATCAGTTTTTACAATAGATTAAATGCCAGCGAGTCTGTCTATTAATTTTACAATAGATTAAATGCCAGCGAGTCTGTCTATTAATTTTACAATAGATTAAATGCCAGCGAGTCTGTCTATTAATTTTACAATAGATTATATGCCAGCGAGTTTGTCTATTAATTTTAAAATAGATTAAATGCCAGTGAGTCTGTCTATTAATTTTACAATAGATTAAATGCCAGCGAGTCTGTCTATTAATTTTAAAATAGATTAAATGCCAGCGAGTCTGTCTATTAATTTTTAAAATAGATTAAATGCCAGTGAAATTGTCTATTAGTTTTAACAAATATGGTGTTCACATTGATTTTGCCCCAAGTCATAACACTTTAGAGCTGTATGAAAACTTTATATGAAATCCTGAAATTCAATATGTAAAATTTTAATTTGGTTTTAATCTTTATTTTCAGATAAAAATGAAAAGCTGTATCTGTTTGGTGTAGTAAGAATTGAGTGAGTATATTGTGTATATATATATATATATATATATATATATATATATATATATATATATATATATATATATAAAATACTGTTTGGTGTATTACTGTGAGTTTGGACTATGGTAATTGTTATACTTAAAATTATATCTGTTTGGTGTATTACTGTGATTTGGGACTATGGTAATTGTTATACTTAAAATTATATCTGTTTGGTGTATTACTGTGAGTTGGGACTATGGTAATTTGTTTGGTGTATTACTGTGAGTTGGGACTATGGTAATTTGTTTTGGTGTATTACTGTGATTTGGGACTATGGTAATTATATCTGTTTGGTGTATTACTGTGAGTTGGGACTATGGTAATTATATCTGTTTGGTGTATTACTGTGAGTTGGGACTATGGTAATTATATCTGTTTGGTGTATTACTGTGAGATGGGACTATCATGGTAATTATATCTGTCTGGTGTATTACTGTGATTAGGGACTATGGTAATTGTTATACTTGTAGGATACATGAATTAATTCTTGTAAAATTACATAATACAGACTTAAGATATTATATACATTGGCATGTTCTTTATACTTGGCAAACTGATTGGAATGAAAAACTCTACATATAAGCTTAATGACATCACAAGAGAGTGGCATCCATCATATAGAACAGTTTATAGAGATGAGGTGTTGTTGTGTCGGTCATATCATATTCCGAGTGTTCAGACTGTTATTTGGAACAAACTTCCACTACATGTAAAACCTGCTGAAAATATTGGAATATTTAAGAAGAGATATCATGAGCATGCATGTGTTTTTAATAGATACTGGAATTTAGTATTTTAATACTAAACCTGCTGAAAATATTGGAGTATTTAAGAAGAGATATCATGAGCATGCATGTGTTTTTAATAGATACTGGAATTTAGTATTTTAATACTAAACCTGCTGAAAATATTGGAATATTTAAGAAGAGATATCATGAGCATGCATGTGTTTTTAATAGATACTGGAATTTAGTATTTTAATACGAAACCTGCTAAAATAAACAGCAATTCATATAATGTACATTGTTATACTGTCCATGGAGGACCTCAAGGGAGAATAGTCCTTGAACAACGAATCATCCCCAATAAATAAAGCATTATTTTTAATAGTAGTAGTAGTATTGTTATTGTCAGACTGAGTTCAAGCTGTTGTAGTACAGTTTGTAGGAGAAATATTTCCATGTCATATTGTGTTCAAGATGTTGTAGTCCAGTTTGTAGGATGAAGCATTTCCATGTCATATTGTGTTAAAGCCATTATGACCTTCTTGAAAATCTGATTGCTACTCATATTAAGTGGAAAATAATTTTTACTTTTCAGTAGAAGAGTTTTTATGGTGAATAACTGGCCCAAAAATGAAAATTATGCAAACTGACCCTCACCACCTAGAAAATATTGTTATTTCTACTGCTTCCAAAATAGATAGTATATTCAAATGAGGTTTTGCACCAATATACCAATTCTAAATGAAAATGTTGCTAACCTTGCATCCAGTATGGCTTCACCAACAGCATCTTAAACATTTTGCTATTGCTAATCTCTCAGATTGGATGGTCATATTGATGAGGGTTGTCACCAGAAGACTTCTAATAATGTCTGCTTGATTTTAAATGACTATTCGGCCAATACGACATCCAATATGAGCACCACAGCATAAACTTGTTAAATCTTGGTATCCCTAAAGAATATTAAAGATGGCTTATACAGTCAGCAGTTAAAAGTAAGAAATGGTTTTATTGTAATTCCTGGATTTTCTGGAGCATCAGTCCGTTTAAGGCACTCATGCTTCTGAGATGTCTTTGTTACCCATCCTGGTCATTCCACTTCATGTTATGTCCCATCATGTCACTTCATGTCCATCAACAATTCTGTTTTTTAGTATCTTTGAAGGTTATGGGGAATTGTGAGAAAATTTGAAATTGCACTTTATAAGAAAAAGGTCCAGGTCCAGTTTGAAATTTATTGGTTTCTGATAATTTTTATGGAGTTATGGTTCCTGTTTAATTTTCCCTACTAAGCTTGAATTTTTTATTTTTTTGTCAGCTTCCGTGTAGAAGACCTCCAGGCAGACCGTATGTATTTAGTAAACATGGAGTTGAACATTTGTCTGGAATCGCGTGGCTACTGTCAGTTGTCCATGACCATCTTCAATGACACATTGCTTCCCAAACCTACCTGTAGATGGGACAGGGGATTCCTCAAACCAGGTAATTCAGGAATGAGATGCTTTATTTCTCTAATGATAAGACCTTATAAAAAAATTATCTCTTTCCAAAAATAATCCCCCCTCCCACTTATTTACATGAACCTGAAAAATAACATTTTTGCCATCCTTATACTTTGGGTTTACCTTCTATTGCAACCGCCGCTCTGCAGGCTTGGGTTTGTAGAATGGGCTTCATGCATCCTTTATGCATCCTTTGGCATGTCACAAGAGGTGACTAATAAAGGCAGCCTGTTTGCTATCATTTATGTCCTGTATTGGTAATAATAATAATAATAATAATAATAATAATAATAATAATAAAGACTTTATTTAGAGAAGGTAACTCAACTAGTTACAGAACTAATCTACCTTGAGGCCTTCTATCTGTTATGTACAATATATACAATACATACAACATGATGTGCTTTCTTATATCCCAGTTATTATGCTTTGCTATATCCCAAATATTATGCTTTCTTATATCCCAATTATTATTCTTTGCTATATCAGTTATTATGCTTTCTTAAATCAGTTTTTAGGCTTTTTTTAATCCCAAATATTAAGCTTTCTTATATTCTAATTATTATGCTTTCTTTTATCCCAGTTATTATGCTTTCTTATATATTTCAATTATTATGCTTTGTTATATCTCAATTATTATGCTTTCTTATATTCCAATTATTATTCTATCTTATGTCCCAATTTGTATGCTTTCTTGTATCCCAATGATTATGCTTTCTTATATCCCAATTATTATGCTTTGCTATATCCCAATTAGTATGCTTTATTATATCATAATTATTATGGTTTCTTATATCTCAATTATTGTGATTTCTTATAACCCGATTATTATGCTTTGCTATAACAGTTATTATGCTTTCTTATATCCCAAATATTGTGCTTTCTTATATCCCAATTATTATGCTTTCTTTATCCCAATTATTATGCGTTCTCAAATATTCCAATTATTATGCTTTGCTATATCTCAATTATTATTCTTTCTTATATCCCAATTATAATTCTGTCTTGTGTCCCAATTATTATGCTTTCATATATCCTAATTATTATTCTTTGTTATATCCCAATTAGTATGCCTTTTTAAATCTCAATTATTATGCTTTCTTATATCCCAATTAGTATGTTTTGTTATATCCCAGTTTTTGAGCTTTCTTATAATCCAATTATTATGCTTTGCTATATCCCAATTATTATTCTTTGTTATATCCCAATTATTATGCTTTGCTATATCTCAATTATTATGCTTTGCTGTATCTCAATTATAATACTTTGCTATTTTCCAATTATTATTTAAAGATACAAACTTATCCTCGGAATGGAAATCACCTTTCAGTTAATATTACGTCAGTATCCCCAGTATAGTCACTGGTGTGACTTTCATGTGTCCTTGAATTATATGCTTTAATCTGTAAGTATGTTACAGATCATTGCTCTTAAAATCCTCAAGATCTTATTAATTACATTTTTATCTTAAAGTCACTAGAGTTAGTTTCAAAGTAGTTGCTGCTAAGCATCTTCTTTCAGGATGGATCTTAAAATATTTATTTTCCTTTTTCAAAAAAATATTTTTTTTCTTCAGATTTCTCACTGATAGGGTGGCTAAGTCAATATAGTTTGGATCCTAACATGGCTATTCCAGAAAAGTACCAGAACTGGCTTATGGAAGCAACTGGATTGGCCAGCTTTCTGAAATCAGATTCCTGCAGGTTTTCAGAGACTAGGTTTACACCAGTGGATGTCAAGGGCTGGAACACAAAAGGTGGGGAATGGGAGTGGCATAGTAGATTTATATTCAGGATAATGTAAAAGGAATATTAAATCCTTCTAAAAGACCTTTGATTGCTTTTTAATTCTTTGTGAAAAGCATCATGCTGTGTATTATGTTATTATTCTGTTTTATCCTCCAATTTTATATTTAGCGTGGGGACAGATGCACCACTAGCTTTGTACATTTACAGTTCCAGGCTAAATCCCCAATGTTCACAAATGTAAAGGTTCATATCTGCTGATCAAAGGTTTGAGCTAGTGTTCTCAACCTTTTGCTAATATCTGGTTTGTCATTAATACTTATTATAGGCTGGTATAATTTTGGTCCATTTAAATGTTTATGACAGAAAAATCTACCATAATTTTGTATTTCAGAATGCAATGCCACGCTACAGCTGCCTGACTTAAGTGGTTACACAGCTGCACCTTTGACCTGTCACATCACAGATATGTGTACTGCACTAGAATGCTGTGTGAATGTGATGAGACTTGGGAGGACTATAGAGATATCTGCCTATTTGGATACATGTAACTTTGTCATGAAAGTGGGCATTGAGAACTACATACACAGCGTCTCTCTGTTTGACTATCAGTGGGGACAGCAGGAGAGTGTCTGGCTTCTGGGAATATTTAGACTTGAGTAAGATATTAGAAATATTATCTGTGTGTTACTGCTATCATTTCAGTTTTGAGTCATTTAACCTTATCAGGTGCTAATTCTACTACTATGTGCATGTTTTCTTTAATTGTAGACCTGAATTGGGTATTTTCTCATATATTTCCACAAATGACTAAATTTCTTTTGCGAATTAAATATACAATTAAATCATATTGTCTTATATACTGTAATCTTTAATTTTTTCCATAAAGTACAATATCACATTAATAAGCATTGTGACTGGTGAATGACTTCTCTTTTATTAGGAATCAATAATATAAAATTCACATACGGTAAAACATTCCCTTATAGAGATATGACTGAATTTTTTTTAAAGCTATGTTAAATATCCAAATCTCTCACACACACACTATTAGATTTGAAATAGAAAAAAATGTGAGCTGGAATAACCGTTTTGCATTTGAATCAGAAAATGCTTTTTCTGTGATGACAGTTGCAATAAAAATGCATCTTGACATACCTAGAGTGAATCCTACATGTTCAGACCTTTTGAAGGGTCCCCGAGTGGTCGAAAGCACTGTCCATTATGGATCACTGCCGTTTCACCTCTGTCTTCATAGGTTTGAATCTAAGATTCGGCTAATGTAGTTATGTAAGAAAGCTTGCCAGTAGCTTCTCGTGGGTCAGTGGTTCTTTCCAGGGGTTTCCCCAGGTTCTCCCTCCACCAATAATACTAGCCACCATGTATAGCCTATCATGTGCTGAAAAATGGCGTTAAATCCTATAAAACAAACAAAACAAACCTTTTGATATATTTAGGAGATAAAAATGGGGCTGGTAAACTGCCAATGAGTTTTGACGACATTGTTAGTGGACATATCGTGTGCTGAAAAAAGTACAGTAGATGGGTGGAACTGAAAGTTCTTCAGTAACTGGGTGGAAAAGAGAACATATTTATTGAAGCATTGTGTAAAAAGATGGTTGACTCTTTGTGAGGGTATAAAGAAGCTGATGGAATAGTGTCAACATTTGCAAATAGAAACCAAGTAAAACAATGCTTGAAGCAGAAAGGACTGAAATTAAAAGTAGTAGGTCAGACAAGTCAAACTGTGACATATTTTCCTAACGCAGCCAATTCCTCTTCCAAATATCTGTTTTCATAACAATGTGATAAGGAATGTATTTGCCAGAGATTGAAAATTTTTTATTATCTTTCTCCGAGAATACTTACCCTTTTGCTATTATGTGAGCATCCTTGTTCATATTTTGCTTAAAATGGTAAACATCTGGTATACTGCTAACCACCCAGTATTGGAAAGGGGAGGTAATTTCCTTTTCCAGTTTCTTTGTTTTATGTTCATGTTAAAGACAATATTTTTCATGTTTAGTATGATCTATGAGGTAGTAGAATTTATTTCATAAGGATAATGTTATGGTATGTGTTCTCTGAGAAACATTATTTACAAAATGATTCACTACTTGATATTTGGTAATGGCAAAATAAATATATGTTCTTATATCCAGATCAGGAATTATTTATATATTTTTACAGCTATCGGATCTACAACTTCGATGCCCAGAAGATTTTCGTTGCCAACTTGTCCCTGAGTATTTGTTATGAGAGTTCTGCATCCTGTGCCATACATATCCCCATTCTACTGAACACACAGCTGCAAAAAATACAATGTGATTGGAGCTTTGGATTTACAAACCCAAGTGAGTTGTCTATATAATTTCATATCCATTTGCCATCACATCGTTGACAGTGTATCAGAAGTCTCTCAAAGTTATTACATGTCTCAGAAGATAAGACCATTTCTAATTTTGACATAATGTTGGCAAATTTTAATTTAGTTAACCCTAATAATAATAATAATAATAATAATAATAATAATGAGGACTTTGTTTAGTGCCTAATCTTTCGAAGCTCTAAGCGCTTTACACCATCAATAATGATATGACTACACTACAGAACAACAAATGACAAAAACAATGAAATTGGAAAACATAACAAACATGCTGAAAACATATAAGATACAAAACATGATTAGGTCGCTATGTTTGTCCCTGCAGTCGATACAGGTGAGTCTTAAGAGCAATCTTAAAAGGGACCACTGTGTCTTTGTGTCTAATTTTAATGGGCAATTTGTTCCATGTCGCTAGGCCCTGGTGTGCAACCGAACGTTGTCCATATGACTTTGTTTTCACCTTGGGAACAATGAGTATACGATTATCAAAAGAAGAGCATAAGGATCTAGCTGGTGTATACACATGGGTGAGGCTGGATAGGTATGTTGGACTGGAGTCTGTCATTGAAACATAGCACAGAGAACAAATTTTGTGTTTGATTCTGTATGAAATTGATAGCCAGTGTAGGGTACAGAGCAGTGGTGAGGTGTGCTCTGATCGAGGTACTCTAAAGATGATCTGTGCAGCTGTGTTTTGAACTTTTTGAAGTTTCTGGAGTAAATATTGTGATGAACCAGACAGATTTGAGTTACAATAGTCCAGTCTTGAAATTACTAATGAACACACATGTGTTTTAGTGGCATGAACTGAAAGATATTTGCAAATGGAACTGATGCATCTCAATTCAAGATATGCAGCCTTGCATATGTTCATGACATGTTGGTGCAATGTGAGAGTACTGTCTAGAGTACCAGTGATAAACCTATCCCACGCTTTTCATTTACACTGTCATCTCTCTTAAAGAAACTATTATAGGTCTCAAGTGCTTGATATTTTGCAGTGGTTAATAATTTACTAAATTTTATAAATGACAGAATTAATAATAAAAAAATTGCATGTTGGATTAAGAATTTGGTACCATTCACTGAAATAAGTAGTCAAATTGAAATTCAAGATCTACAGAATGTCTAAACATGTGTATTACTATGGATATTTAAAAGACCCACAGAATGTCTCAATGTGTGTATTACTGTTGATATTTAAAAGACCCACAGAATGTCTAAATGTGTGTATTACTGTTGATATTTAAAAGACCCACAGAATGTCTAAATGTGTGTATTACTGTTGATATTTAAAAGACCCACAGAATGTCTAAATGTGTGTATTATTATGGATATTTAAGTACCCACAAAATGTCTAAATGTGGTTATTACCATGTATATTTAAGAATCCCTCAGAATGTCTAAATATGTGTATTACTATGGATATTTAAGAGACCCACAAAATGTCTAAATCTGGTTATTACTATGTATATTTAAGAGACCCTCAGAATGTCTAAATGTGTATTACTATAGATATTTAAAAGATCCACACAATGTCTAAATGTGTATTACTATGGATATTTAAAAGACCCACATAATGTATAAATGTGTGTATTACTGTTGATATTTAAAAGACCACAGAATGTCTAAATATGTGTTGTATTACTGTGGATATTTAAAACACCCACAGAATGTCTAAATATGTGTATTACTGTTAATATTTAAAAGACCCACAGAATGTCTAAATGTGTGTATTACTGTTGATATTTAAAAGACCCACAGAATGTCTAAATATGTGTATTACTGTCGATATTTAAAAGACCCACAGAATGTCTAAATATGTGTATTACTATGGATATTTAAAAGATCCACAAAATGTCTAAATGTATGTATTAAAAGTGCATATTTAAAAGCTCCACTGAATATCTAATTGTGTGTATTATAATAATATTCATATGTGTATTTATAACATTCTAATATATAGTGTATTTTTATAATTCCATTTAAGTATATTTGTATATGATCGATGCGTCTTGAAAATTTGCAGCTTTCTCCATCAAGAATTGGTATGGCAGTTTAGGACAATCTGTTGGTAGCAGTCTTGCTGAGCAGTATTTGAAGTTATTACTTGAAGATATTGGTATATCACACTACCTACTGGACAGCCAGAGTTCCTGTAACCGTACTCAGACCAAATACAGCAACAGTGTGAATGGCTGGACAAATGGTGAGGATAAAGAATATTTACTTTATTACATATAAAGCAGTTATTGTCATATATTTGGATGTTTTACAGCAGTGGTAGTATTGGTATAATTTAACCAAAAGTGGAGAAAAAAATAGACTACTGAATACAGATAGTAACATTGAAAATACCGTAAAGAATGCAAGAATAGACACTCTTGAAAAACTAGGAATGTAAATTTGTTGTTCAGTATTGTTGCCATGTTCATTCATGCCAACCATTACACTTTTGACATAATCCTGATGCTTTTTTGGCCAAATTATGCTTGATTATACATGAATTTAGTTTTTGTATCCATTAAAAATGTAAAATATAAAGCAATAAAAAGTTTTTATTATCATATCTTTAATTCCAATAACCTGAGAATATTCTTTAAAAATTTGGTTGCATACGAATGGCATAAGAGTACTACAGCAGATGTCCTAGATGTACATGTGGTCACCTTGTTTTCTATTTATAGCAACTGTATATGACACATTTCCAAGAAAAGCTATGGCTTTCTTATGTCTCCAACGTTGTCTCACAGATTCATTTTATTGATGAGATATTTCAGTAGAGGACCAGTCTATACTTTCAAAAAACAATGGCACCAGATGTTAAGGGAAACAGGCTTTAATAGGGTGGTATGTGGATGTTATTATGTTGAAAATGTTAGAGCAGATGGATCTTTTGAAACTTAAAAGAGCATATCAGATATAAAAAAAAGAACAACACAACACCCCTGTACAAACTTTGAAAGAAGAATATGAGTGTAATATAAAACAGCACTTGGATTAAACAAAAGATCGTAATACTCGTGGCCGAATTCATGACTTCATGATCAGTTAGCAAAAGTTACACATGTAGTTTAGTTACAGTGAGCACTGAATATAAATAATTTGTTAATATATTTTATGTTTGTGTTCTGGTTCTAATACACATGGATTTTGTATTTTTGTGGCAAGAATTTTGACAGGCTGCAGAACCAGGTTAGTTACAAAAATGAATGTACAATTTTACTACAGTGTACTGTAATTATGTACTGTAAGTATGGCATGTTATATTGAGATTATGCTTTTAATGCCCAATTTACACTTTTTTGCCACTTACATTAGCAAAATTGATGTTTGTACCTCATGGGGAGCGGGGGGTTTGACATGTATGCATATTTGCCATAGATAAAATTCACATCATGTAAATATCAGTTATGGTAACAAACTGGAGTTACCTAATCGGATATTTGATAAATACATTTTGTAAGATGAAACTGAGACATATAATCTGGAAGAAGGTAGTGGAGCAATAATTTAAATGATTTAATTACTGCTTGACATTTATTGCTGCACTGAATTGAAATATATATATATATATATATATATATATATATATATATATATATATATATATATATATATATATATATATATATATATATATATATATATACATATATACATATTTACATACATACATACATACATACATACATGCATACAGTGGAGCCTCATTAATCCGGACACATTCATTCCCGGATAATTGAATCATGCACATTTTTTAGTTTACGATATCATCACACCGTATGTACATGTATATGCTTGCTTTTAATGTAATGTACTGTATATTCAAAAATGATTAATTTGTGTTTCACATTATTATAACATGAGCATGTACGTACATATACAGTAAATACAAGTTTATACAATTAATTAACAATTAACACATCAAACACATCACACTATGTACCTGTACATGTATGTACTATACATACATTTATCATGTCAATTTTCTGAAGAAATCTGTAACCTTTGTTTGCCTGCATTCTTTGGCGGATCTATCTGCAATGATTATTGATAGTGGCCATATATTCTCAAGGGCTTCACTATTGTGCTTTATGTCATTACTTATGAATATTGCTGATGTCTGCTCAAAATATTAAATTAATGTTGCTATACTGTCCTTGTCTTGGTTGATGGTAATGTCTTTTCTCTCTGGGTCAGTAGTGTCATCATCGTCCTCAACATTACCATTGGTTGGAACCTCATCTATAGATACCAGGGTCAAAATGTCGTCATCGTTTAGTTGTTGCCCTGTCTCTTCCTTTTCGTCTATCTGTACGTATTCCTCTGCAGACATTTCAGCCTCGTTGAGAAGGTCTCTTATTAGATCTGTGAGATCACTTAATGGCATGTCATCTCCATCATCAATATCTTCGACAGTAGTGGTTAGTGTTGGTATGATCCGTACATGTCTAAAGCAGTTTGAGATTGTTGTTGGTGTCACTGAACCCCATGCTGTCATTATGGTATCTCTACTCGTCTACGCTTGCTTGATGGTGTCGCCATAATATATATAATAAGTACAATGAAAACAAACTGTTTTCTCGTAGTTACATGCCTTATGGTAAACTAATTAAACTTCATTTTTATAAGTCTTATTTTACAGCTGTTACATTTGCTAATGATTGATGTCCCCATTTTATTCAGAAATGAAGCCCTATATTGTCCACAGCTCAAATATGTCAACTGTATTTGTACAGGCATCAATAAACTCTGATTGTTACATACAAACAATAAAGAAGCTTAATGACACTTTTAATTTATTTACCATATGTTATGTTAAAAAGAGTGGACGATTTGATCCTAGTGTGTTTATTTAATTATTAACACCCTCGTCGGCAACTAGCTAAAACAGACATTGCTTATACAATCACTGGTTACAATATGATCATGCTACTTCATTATTGATAGTGGCCATAGATTCTCAAGGGCTTCACTATTGTGTTTTCTGTATTATTCTACTGACTGTATTTTCATGTAAGAAATTTTGAATTTTCTTATTTTTGGACAGATCATTTGCAGATTATCGAGTCCAATTTTAATGTTATTTTACACTTTTGTCCCCATTTATGATTTCCGGTTCCGGAACGTGGATTTCTTGATTAACGAAGCAAATTAATGTTTAGGAATTCCGTTCCTGTTGAATTATGTCTGGGTAGCAGGGTTTCTGGATAAACGAAGTCCGGATTAACGAGGCTTCACTGTATGTATGTGTATATATATATATATAGTTTTACACCATGAATTTTACACTTCATGTAGCACGTTAAAGAAAACTTTACACCATTACATTTACACTCCATGAAGTACCTTAAATTTAGACAGTTTTACACCATTACTTTTACACTCCATGAAGCACCTAAAGACAACTTTACACCATTACTTTTACACTCCATGAAGTACCTTAAAGAAAACTTTACACCATTAAAGACAGTTTTATACCATTACTTTTACACTCCATGAAGTACCTTAAAGACAACTTTACACCATTACTTTTACACTCCATGAAGCACCTAAAGACAACTTTACACCATTACTTTTACACTCCATGAAGTACCTTAAAGACAACTTTACACCATTACTTTTACACTCCATGAAGTACCTTAAATTTAGACAGTTTTACACCATTACTTTTACACTCCATGAAGTACCTTAAATTTAGACAGTTTTACACCATTACTTTTACACTCCATGAAGCACCTAAAGACAACTTTACACCATTACTTTTACACTCCATGAAGTACCTTAAATTTAGACAGTTTTACACCATTACTTTTACACTCTATGAAGTACCTTAAAGACAGTTTTACAGTTACTTTTACACTCCATGAAGTACCTTAAATTTAGACAGTTTTACACCATTACTTTTACACTCCATGAAGCACCTTAAAGACAGTTTTACACCATTACTTTTACACTCCATGAAGTACCTTAAAGACAGTTTTACACCATTACTTTTACACTCCATGAAGTACCTTAAATTTAGACAGTTTTACACCATTACTTTTACACTCTATGAAGTACCTTAAAGACAGTTTTACACCATTACTTTTACACTCCATGAAGCACCTTAAAGACAGTTTTACACCATTACTTTTACACTCCATGAAGCACCTTAAAGACAGTTTTACACCATTACTTTTACACTCCATGAAGCACCTTAAAGACAGTTTTACACCATTACTTTTACACTCCATGAAGCACCTTAAAGACAGTTTTACACCATTACTTTTACACTTCATGAAGTACCTTAAAGACAGTTTTACACCATTACTTTTACACTCCATGAAGTACCTTAAAGACAGTTTTGCACCATTACTTTTACACTCCATGAAGTACCTTAAAGACAGTTTTACACTGTTACTTTTGCACTCCATGAAGTACCTTAAAGACAACTTTACACCATTACTTTTACACTCCATGAAGCACCTAGAAACAACTTTACACCATTACTTTTACACTCCATGAAGTACCTTAAAGACAGTTTTACACCATTACTTTTACACTCCATGAAGTACCTTAAAGACAGTTTTACACCATTACTTTTACACTCCATGAAGCACCTTAAAGAAAACTTTACACCATTACTTTTACACTCCATGAAGCACCTAAAGACAACTTTACACCATTACTTTTACACTCCATGAAGTACCTTAAAGAAAACTTTACACCATTACTTTTACACTCCATGAAGCACCTAAAGACAACTTTACACCATTACTTTTACACTCCATGAAGTACCTTAAAGACAACTTTACACCATTACTTTTACACTCCATGAAGTACCTTAAATTTAGACAGTTTTACACCATTACTTTTACACTCCATGAAGTACCTTAAATTTAGACAGTTTTACACCATTACTTTTACACTCCATGAAGTACCTTAAAGAAAACTTTACACCATTACTTTTACACTCCATGAAGCACCTAAAGACAACTTTACACCATTACTTTTACACTCCATGAAGTACCTTAAATTTAGACAGTTTTACACCATTACTTTTACACTCTATGAAGTACCTTAAAGACAGTTTTACAGTTACTTTTACACTCCATGAAGTACCTTAAATTTAGACAGTTTTACACCATTATTTTTACACTCCATGAAGTACCTTAAAGACAGTTTTACACCATTAATTTTACACTCCATGAAGTACCTTAAAGACAGTTTTACACCATTACTTTTACACTCCATGAAGTACCTTAAATTTAGACAGTTTTACACCATTACTTTTACACTCTTTGAAGTACCTTAAAGACAGTTTTACACCATTACTTTTACACTCCATGAAGCACCTTAAAGACAGTTTTACACCATTACTTTTACACTCCATGAAGCACCTTAAAGACAGTTTTACACCATTACTTTTACACTCCATGAAGCACCTTAAAGACAGTTTTACACCATTACTTTTACACTCCATGAAGCACCTTAAAGACAGTTTTACACCATTACTTTTACACTCCATGAAGTACCTTAAAGACAGTTTTACACCATTACTTTTACACTCCATGAAGTACCTTAAAGACAGTTTTACACTGTTACTTTTACACTCCATGAAGTACCTTAAAGACAACTTTACACCATTACTTTTACACTCCATGAAGCACCTAAAAACAACTTTACACCATTACTTTTACACTCCATGAAGTACCTTAAAGACAGTTTTACACCATTACTTTTACACTCCATGAAGTACCTTAAAGACAGTTTTACACCATTACTTTTACACTCCATGAAGCACCTTAAAGAAAACTTTACACCATTACTTTTACACTCCATGAAGCACCTAAAGACAACTTTACACCATTACTTTTACACTCCATGAAGTACCTTAAAGAAAACTCCATGAAGTACCTTAAAGACAACTTTACACCATTACTTTTACACTCCATGAAGCACCTAAAAACAACTTTACACCATTACTTTTACACTCCATGAAGTACCTTAAAGACAGTTTTACACCATTACTTTTACACTCCATGAAGTACCTTAAAGACAGTTTTACACCATTACTTTTACACTCCATGAAGCACCTTAAAGAAAACTTTACACCATTACTTTTACACTCCATGAAGCACCTAAAGACAACTTTACACCATTACTTTTACACTCCATGAAGTACCTTAAAGAAAACTTTACACCATTAAAGACAGTTTTACACCATTACTTTTACACTCCATGAAGTACCTTAAAGACAACTTTACACCATTACTTTTACACTCCATGAAGTACCTTAAAGACAGTTTTACACCATTACTTTTACACTCTATGAAGTACCTTAAAGACAGTTTTACAGTTACTTTTACACTCCATGAAGTACCTTAAAGACAGTTTTACACCATTACTTTTACACTCTATGAAGTACCTTAAAGACAGTTTTACACCATTACTTTTACACTCCATGAAGCACCTTAAAGACAACATTACACCATTACTTTTACACTCTATGAAGTACCTTAAAGACAGTTTTACAGTTACTTTTACACTCCATGAAGTACCTTAAAGACAGTTTTACACCATTACTTTTACACTCTATGAAGTACCTTAAAGACAGTTTTACACCATTACTTTTACACTCCATGAAGCACCTTAAAGACAACTTTACACCATTACATTTACACTCCATGAAGTACCTTAAATTTAGACAGTTTTACACCATTACTTTTACACTCCATGATGCACCTAAAGACAACTTTACACCATTAATTTTACACTCCATGAAGTACCTTAAATTTAGACAGTTTTACACCATTACTTTTACACTCCATGAAGCACCTAAAGACAACTTTACACCATTAATTTTACACTCCATAAAGTACCTTAAAGACAGTTTTACACCATTACTTTTACACTCCATAAAGTACCTTAAAGACAGTTTTACACTGTTACTTTTACACTCCATGAAGTACCTTAAAGACAGTTTTACACCATTACTTTTACACTCCATGAAGCACCTTAAAGACAGTTTTACACCATTACTTTTACACTCCATGAAGTACCTTAAAGACAGTTTTACACCATTACTTTTACACTCCATGAAGTACCTTAAAGACAGTTTTACACCATTACTTTTACACTCCATGAAGCACCTTAAAGACAGTTTTACACCATTACTTTTACACTCCATGAAGCACCTTAAAGACAGTTTTACACCATTACTTTTACACTCCATGAAGTACCTTAAAGACAGTTTTACACCATTACTTTTACACTCCATGAAGTACCTTAAAGACAATTTTACACCATTACGTTTACACTCCATAAAGTACCTTAAAGAAAAATTTACACCACTACTTTTACATTCCATGAAGTACCTTAGAGACAACTTTACACCACTACAAAAGTACTCAGAATGGTAGACTGTTTTGTTTTTGGCACATTATTGGCTATCCCATTCCTTTCCAAAGTGCTGATATATATGTGCTGATATATATGTGCTGATATATATGCTGCATGACTTCTGAAGATGGACATACTAAAAGGCTGTAAAATTTTAAAAGTCTGTCAAGATTGTACTAAATAAATTCACAATAACTTGTTCTTTTCCAGGATGCAGCCTAGATTCCTCAATTACAAATAATGCCTGGCTTAGTGAAAGCAACAGTGTGTGTAGCATCCCCAGTTTCTGTACAGGAGTTGAATGTTGTACTACTGTCCCAGAACTGTTTGTCAACCTCCATACAAAAGTTTTTGTTGATGCTTGTAAGAAGGTTTTATCAGTTGCCATAGAGAAAATGACATTCGAGATCTCTCTGTTGGATTATCAGTGGGGCAAACAGGAGGAAGTGTCCCTACAAGGAGTAGTCAGAATGAGGTAAGTTGTTTTGCACATTAGCAAATGTTACTCTTGGGTTATGAAGTTGTCTAAAGGACTCGTCTTTACAGATCACCGCTATCTCAATGTTCATATGGGTATCATCATGCTTGGTCAAAATGAGTATATTAAAAAGCTTGCCTATAGCTTCCCTTGGGTTGGTGGTTTTTTCCAGGGTTTTTACCCAGTTCTTCCTCCACCAGCTTTACCATGCTGAGAAATGCATTAAGTCCACAATAACAACAGCAATAACAAAACAAATGTTACTGATGCATAACACCAAATGCTGAATCAGCAAAATTGATGAAAATTTCTTAGCATTCATTGTTAAGTGCCAGCAACAGTAAGCAGTATTTTTGTTTTTAAATTATTGTATAAAAACAGCTGCTGTTTATTTTGTTCTAGTGGTTGTTTAACACATTAACCCCTTGCGACGAGTTTATGGGGCATGAGGTAGTAGCCTACTTCCAAGGTCTGTAGCATCAAGGTCATTCATGATACACTAATGTGGGTGTTATTATAGAAAGACAGATTTAGCTCTACAATAATACCAAATAATCTGGATATTTTAGTTGCACTACAAAGATTTTCGACCCGTTTTTTTTTCACCCAAAGTTCGCCCATGGTCGGAATCTGAATTTGTGTCCAGATTTTAGACTTTATGACCTCAGATCTACGACAGACCAGTCTGAAGTGCACACAGACAGGTGAACCTGTGCAAAAAGTAGGATAAGGAGGACATTTAGAATAAAGAGTGAAAATTATGGGTCCATTTAGCAAAAACAAAAGTAAAAGAAGTCCAACTTTTCACCTTCTGCTCATGCGCCAGCAAACTAACCAGTGAAAAACTTTTTTTAGCACAACTAGCCATTTGTCTAATGGAATATTGCTTCCATCAAGCAGTCTTGTCTTATATATAACAATTTTAGAATTTCCTACAATTTTGGAAATCTTTGACTTTTTTTCTAGAATAAAATCATTTGGAGTTGTTTAATTTCTACCTCTGACAAAATTTTGATAATCCAGATAATCTGAAATTTTAAAGCAAGATAAAGTGAAACTGCAAATTGTGCAACAGTCGAATTGGGACTTGGAATTGGTAATGGTTATGATTGATACTGAATTGGTTTATCTTGAATACATCACTTACTTGGAATTATGTGACTTACCCAGGTAACTTTGTCTTTCAGGTCTGCAATCTTTAGTTTCAGAACTCTGACATTATAAGGTGCTTCATTATAACATTAGAACTCTGACATTATAAGGTGCTTCATTATAACATTAGAACTCTGACATTATAAGGTGCTTCATTATAACATTAGAACTCTGACATTATAAGGTGCTTCATTATAACATTGTTCCTTTTTATGGCTGGTATGGATTGTACTTTATGAAAGTAGTTGAATAATTAAATGCATTAATTACTTCATTTTTTAGGTATTATTTACCAAACAGCAGCATAGCAAAACTGATAACATATTTCTAGTGCACTTGTTTGTACATGTATGGTGGGAGTGGGTGGGTAACAAAATTACAAATGCATAGTAATAGTTTTAGTTTATGTTAATTAGTTTTTTTCTCCACTAAATGGTATTTATGCATTTCATTATGTATAATTACACCAAGCATTAGATAGCTCTCTTTCAACCCATATTGTTGTGCATATGATTAAAAACAATGATGTAAATACCTGATTTTAATAAATATATATGCCAGTTGTATGTCATAATTTCTCTTATATTCAGCCGCATCTAATTTAAAGTGATTGAAAATGTTATAATCACTTGCAAAAAATGAAGAAATTTAGGTTTCTCTTTAGGCCACTGAATTTAAAAGCTTCATTCCATTTTAAGTATGAGATCACAAATTTACCACAATTGTTTTGTGATTTTAGATGGGTTATCTTTAGACTAGATTTTTTTTTTAAAGCAGTGTCTTTGTGATTTCTCAGCTGCATTATTTTCAAGGGCTCAATATCCTGTGTTTCTAGCCATAATAATCCTTGAATGCAAATGTGTCCTCGGAAACAGCATTTGGTACTTCCTGCTGATCCTTCTTGTCATTTTCATTAGTAGATCCTACTTCTTGTTAATTGCGATCTAAATGCTCTCCTTTGGCGTAAACACACACACACACATACACACACACTGGTGTGACATGTCTATTCTATAAACTCATTTCTAGTTTAATTTTATTAATTCCAGCTTCAGCATTTCGGATCTGCCCAGTGCTCAGGTGTACATCATTAACTTGGACCTGAAAATCTGTCTGTCAGCCATGGAAGACTGTGTGTACAAGACTACGATTTTCCAGAACACACGGTTGCCCAAACCTATTTGTAACTGGAGCTCTGGATTCACACAGCCAGGTAAATGCCTTGACAATTTCCATATAGTAGATCAGAAATGTTTTAAATACAATTATATTTTCATCAATTCAGGTAGTCAATTGAGTAAGTGTAACATTGTTGTCTTTAAAGACATTCTGCTTATATATTTATTCATATACATAAATAATTAAATCAGGTTTTGTCAGCCCCTCCCTATTCCCTCAAAAATGAAAATGTATGATAGTTCAAGAGTATTAGTCAGGTGAAGCAAACTGCAGACTTTCTTTTTATGGCTTAATGTAATTAAACAGTAAGAGTTCTTGTAAATAGATTAAACCTTCTCTTAACTTTTTTCAGATTTTTCACTCGATGCCTGGAAAGTTTCTCAAGGTTTGACAACTCTATCTGTCCTGAATGTGGCCCATTTAATGGAGACTCTTGGGATTGCAGCCTATCTGTTGGACACATCTTGTTCCTTCACAAGTGGACCTTTCAGCCTCGCTACAGCTGGACAAATCTCTACAGGTAAAACAAATAACTGGTTTAGATTCAGAGAAAAAGGAAAAATTATCATGATAATGGACTTAATACTGTGAAAGTTTGAAAGCTATACTTAATACTGTGAAAATTTGAAAGCTATACTTAATACTGTGAAAATTTGAAAGCTATACTTAATACTGTGAAAATTTGAAATCTATAAATTATAATACGTTTTTCATTCATTGAAGTTCATAAAGTCATGTTCAGTGATCATGAGTATGAGGTTCTATTTATATCAGGTTTTCAATCCTTGACAACGTAATACATGTAAAATTCCTGTACAAATTGGTCATTTTTTTCCAAGTCATTGTCTTTTCTTTTCTGCAAAGCATTGTGGGTAAAATGGGAACACTGTGATACTATTTACTAGTTTACTTTTTATTGCAATGAACTTTGAAAGGAGAATTTAATACCAGTCAGACCCATAATACTTTGCAGTCATACCTATAATACAAGGCAGTGTTATTTGCTTGTGTAATATGATGTGGTTTCCTGTATTCCTTTTGATAGAGAGGTGCCCCCTGACCCTTGGTAATCTGAGCAGCATGACAGCAGTTGACAATTTGAGATGTAGCCTGATGTCTTCTTGTACAGGATTAGAATGCTGTGTACACTCCCAGCTACTTGATAAATCATTCTATACTGTCATTGACTTGGATACATGCTTGCAGACCCTATCAGTTGGTATTGAGAAAACAAAGCTCCAAATATCGCTGATTAATTATAAATGGGGTGAGTGATCATCACATCTTAATTTATGTATTGCTTACATAAATAAGACTGTTTCTGTTAAAAAGGAATTCCAGAATTGTTTTTGAATCAGTTAAACACTAGATTCTGAATGTTGATTGCAAGTAAAAGTTTCTTTGTTCTGTGTATTATATTATGATACAAACATTTAAATTTTGTTGTTTGATTTTCTATATATATAGATATATTTCATGTATAAATGAATTTAGAGTCAACTAAATTATCATTTAAATGGCTCATATTCTTTCGTATTTGATTTGTAAGATCAGGAATAAAATTTACATTAGATCTGGTGCAAAATCAAACTATAGTATTAATGGTACTAATGGCATTAAACCCTACAACAACAACTTAGTGCTGGAAAGCAGGTCACAACTAGGTTTAGGAATTTGATGTGAATAGAAGAAAGCAAATATTGGATACATTTTCAGAAACTGACAAAGATATTGTTGTTTCTTGGAATTTTGTTGTTGATATAAAATGTGTTGTTATTTTTATTTCAGGGACACCACAGCAGTACTACCTGAATGGAGTTGTGCGACTTGTGTATGTAATTGAATCCATCTTCTCTAATTACTCTCCCATGTTTATTAATTTTTTCATTAGTTTTTGGAATTGAGATGTTTGAGCAATTTTAAAAATCACTTTTTTTGTCGATCTGTTGGAACCACTAAAGCTCTGCAACCGTTGCGTGTAACTGGCTATAGTTGATCTGCCTGTTATATATAGATGTGGCCTTTAAAGGTTTCACTAGTTCAGGTCCAATTTTAACAAGGGTATTGCCCTTTTTCCATCAATTTTAAATTTCTACAACAAATGCTTGTAACCAGCATATCACATTAACCATTCAACATATCCTGATAACTGCTCTGGTGGCCTATTTGTTAGATCATCAGCCTTGGAAGCCGGAGGTTGTGGGTTTGATTCCCGGCTGAGTCATACCAAAGACTTAAAAAAAAAATGGTACTAGCAGCTACTTTGCTTGGCACTTAGCGTTAAGAGGTTAGTGTTAGGACTGGTTGACTTGGTGTCAGGATAATTTGACTGGGTGGGACATCATGCTACATGTCTGTGGCATGATGCCCCAGTGCTAGAAATCACTATAAACTGCATCACTGCAGATATCATAGCAATATGACTGAAAAATTGTTAAAGCAATGTTAAAAATCCTAATCAAACAAACAAACAAAGCATATCCTGATATATTTGATGTGTACATTATCTCCTTTTATGGGCATTCTTGTCAGTACCTTTTTGGATAGAGATGAGAATTTACTTGTAACTAGAATAGCTAAATAGTCATTCAGTATGTTTTAGTGCAGTTATGAATGAACATTATCTCATTGGCATAAATTTTTCTTTTATGAATTTTGTCACCACTTCATTTTGGATGCAGTTCTCATGGATGTTGCTCCTATTCTAGATGGCACAGCTTAGGGGCCATTCAGCATTCTCTGATGCAGACTTACGAAAATATTGTTTCATGGACCACAATGTGATCTTTATGGATTTTGTCTAGTCATCTCCATTTTGGATAGAGTTATGGCCCTTTGTGATTATCTTCACATGGGATGTTGCTTTTAACTGGCATAACGCAGCAAATACTTCATCATATTCCAGATGCAATTTGTTATTAAAAGTCTTGTAGACTTGCATATTTCCGTATTTAATTTATTGTACTATATCTGAAGAGAGTTAACCCCTTGTCAAAAATATTCCTGTCTTCACATGGAAATTTGTGATCATGTTTTCAGTCATTATGGATCAAAAACCATATAAGGTCTGATGGAATGTGGTAAGAATATTACTCTATTGTCAAAGTTATATATCCTTTGCTTGTAATTTTATAGCTCAGGATTCTCTGAACATATTCTGATGCAATTCATTGCATTGTTTTTTTTTCTCTCCATTTGATTAATTTGGACAGCATTAAAGTTCTTGTTGATCAACTTCACGTCTTTAAAAGGGATGTTGCTTGTATTGACAAGTCCTTGAATGAGTTCAATTTCAGGCAGTATCATTTAGAGGGGTCATGGCCCCTAAATGCCCATTGTCTCCTTGGCAACATGTTAATCTGTTTAAAGCCCTACAAAGCATATTCTAATGGGACCATTTGCAATGCATCTATTGATGTTTACTAGAGATTGTATAATAATTAAATATCAAGGGCATTTCAAGGATGGTTTTTATTTTTCAAAATATTTGCTTCAAGTATTTGAATACAAAGTTAAACACAATAGGTTCCACGTTGGTTTTTAGCTCACTGCCATCAAATATACATGTTGTCACAAAAAATAGAAAAACCATTAAAATCACTTGAGAAACTGCTCAATTGAATTTGACCAAATTTAAGAGAAAGCATTTGGTATGTAGGACTTGCAAGTTTACACAGATATGTAAGACCACCATCCAATATTGCTGGCATTAATGATAGTAGAAAAATCTTTAAATGGCATCAAGCTCAACAGAAATTGATAAAGCATGACAGTAAACTTTTTGGCATAAAGAGATTAAAGTGTTCTCATCTCTGATCAGAATTTACCTCAAATATGGATGAGTATGAAAAATACATTTTTTAAATTTGTTTTTATAACATGCTCACTCATCATCCTGCTTGGTCAGAATTCTTGGCCAGCTGCTTTTGCATATGGTTGTCAGACAAATGTCAGCCAGGTGATAGATCCAGTCTTCCATGGGTCTCTTGCATTTAGTTGTCAGGCAAATGTCAGCCAGGTGATTGGTCCAGGCTTCCACAGGCCTCTTTTTGGGAAGTACATCCTGACTGGTTCAGAATACCACCTGTTCTTGTTACACTATTGCTTCAAGCAGTTTTTTTACTTGTTTAATTGTTATGAAAAGAAATGTTTTTTTATTGCTTGACAACTTGCAATACAATTTCAAAAACGTTTGCCAAAGTAATATTGTAAAAAATAGTCTATGATGTGGAAAAATATAGCATATCATGAGGAAGCCACTCATTATTAAAGTGTGGCAGTTGAACCTTGGTTGCTTTAATACAGAAAAAATTTAATCCTGAAACATATGAGGTGCAACATGAAAACAAAACGATTATGATCACTGCCCTACTTAGAACCCTAGTTTAGAAATAAATTGAATTTTTGTTTTATTGCTTTGCAGTTATACCATCATGGATCTCTCGGGCAGAGGACAGTACCTGATCAACATGTCAGTGTCCATTTGTCTTGAAGCAACCAAGCCATGTGAATACAGCATAGAGGTTCTAACTAATACACTGTTGACAAAGAGGCCATGCCAGCTAAACACCACATTCCTCAACCCAGGTATATTAATGATTCATTTAGTTTTGAAGATATTAAATTGAAATACTTGACACAGAGCAGAACCGATTTTATTTACAACCTTTCCTTGACTCTATCTCAACAGGACAGTTCCTTTAAAAAAAAAGTCTTTCAAATGAAAATGTCCATCCAATTGATCTAAGGTCTTGAACATGTAAGAGCTTCTGCAGTTAGGTCAATAGTAGACATTTGTTATTCTCGTTTTATGCTTTCAAATTTGTTGTTAAAATTACTTGTTTTTACTACTTTTATCAAGCAAGTGGCATCAGTTACTATTTGATCCTAACAACATAGTAAAGGGGTGAAGTAGCTATTGTAATGACTGTCTTGCTGATTGCACTGTTGGGATTCATAATGCAGAGTCTACAATTTAGATGCAATGCATAATGCAGAGTCTACAATTTAGATGCCAATGCATAATGCAGAGTCTACAATTTAGATGCCAATGCATAACGCAGAGTCTACAATTTAGATGCAATGCATAATGCAGTCTACAATTTAGATGCCAATGCATAACGCAGATTCTACAATTTAGATGCCAATGCATAATGCAGAGTCTACAATTTAGATGCCAATGCATAATGCAGAGTCTACAATTTAGATGCCAATGCATAATGCAGAGTCTACAATTTAGATGCCAATGCATAATGCAGAGTCTACAATTTAGATGCCAATGCATAACACAGAGTCTACAATTTAGATGCCAATGCATAATGCAGTCTACAATTTAGATGCCAATGCATAATGCAGAGTCTACAATTTAGATACCAATGCATCCTAGTTTTCAGTTTTAAGAGCATTTAGTTCAAAATTGTAGCCTAGAGTACATGAATTTATTGTTACTTAGTTACCCTTATATCAAAACATATAGGATGAAAGGGAGTCGAAATGATCATAAAGTAAACAGAATCATGTAGGTGGTTCTGTGCATTTAAGTCTCCAACTTCATGGCCAAAAATCAAAGTGGATTGTACAGTTTATTTCATGAGAAGTTTGATGCCTTTTTATTCTGCAATGGTTAAGCTAGGCAAATTCAGCAGAGATCGTAGCATTGTTTTCCATCTAGCCAGCTGTTGCCAGTTTCTCTGTTGGCAGTTTCATTTGTACATTTACTGGAAATTATTGCCCTGATTTGTACAAAATCTAAATCATCTTATTTTGTTGGAGATTTCTTTTTATTGGGACATTTAAAAAAAAATAATCTTTGTCTTGAAAGTAAAAAGACAGCCCCAAACAATTGGTACCAGGCCTTAAGTTAGTGTACACATATTCCCTTATGGATGTTACCATAATATGATAATAAAATAGAAACAATATAAATCATTATTTGTAACTTACCAGTTTGGGTGGTGTTTACGACAGGGTTGTTTTAAAAAAATTCGGTTTTGTTTGCATGCCATCTGGTGAATTGAAAACTGTTAGTTGGTTTTCCAGGTTAAGGCTTGAAGCAAGAGTTTGAGGAGATTCATTTTAATTCCTACAAAGGAAGCTGGTATTGAAAGAAAAAAAATCAGTTGGACTGGCATGTTGCAACATAATTTCAATGAATTTTCCTGGGGATAATCAATGTTAAATTTTTCATTAATTCCCATTCTCGAAATGCCAGCTGCAAATAACAACATTGTGCTACTCTTCCATTGTCATTAAATATGCAAACATTGATACAATCATCCTTTTCAACACATTTTTGTCTTGTTATCATATTTATACTTAAGATTAACACCTTCTCCTCATTTTATCCTTGTTTTTTGTATCAAGATGCTCCTATTGCAAAAGATAGATGCACCATTGTGTAGATTGTAATTTCTCACCCATGCAACAGAGAAATCTAGCTGCTTTGCTAACCTTACTTTTCTTATCTCAGTCTAGTCATCTCAGTCTAGTCATGTCAGTCAAGGTGTCCACACACTCAGAATTACTTTTTTAAAAACAAAACTCTTGTTGTCTTCTGCTGTGCCTGATGTAGTTGTTTTAAAATCAAGCAACAACAACAAATATATAAGAAAAACTTAAGCTCAGTACATTTTTGAGAACACACCATACAAAAACATGTCGAGAGAGACAAAGACACATGCATATGATGTCGAGCTTTTTGGTATTATGCTAGTTATTTCCTCACCGCATTGGTCAATTTTATCCTACATGCAGGTCTAGCTCAGTATATTTTCATGTCAGCATCATTAAATGTAACTAAAGCAACCCAACTAGTTTTAAACACTTCATGTGGAACAAATTATATACTGTTAGCTACATTTAATGACGCTGACCTGAAAATTGACTGTGCTACAGATAGGATAAAATTCTTATTGCTGTGTGAAATGAAATATGACAGAAAACACTGATCCATGCACACAGACTATAGACATATACACTTCATATACTATAGACCTATACACTTCATAGACTATAGACCTATACACTTCATAGCCTCCCATCTCACTTAACTATGGAAAACTTAATAACAGTCAGAAATGTGTTATGTCAAACTTGCTTTATTCTGATTTTGTTAAGCATCTCCATTGTACCCAAGTTGAATAAAAAATATACCTACAATATTTAATGAAAAATAATGCACTTACCAGCGAGAAGGAATCATTTATTTGTCAACACATTAATCCATAAGCAAATTTCATTCTAGTACTTGCCATATTTCCAAGAGAGAAAAAAAAATTCAATGAATCTGTGAATTTGAAAGTTTAGCGCATGGTTATCCACTAATTGGACGGTCTTTTATACAAAGGCATAATTTTACAATCAGTATTAAGGACAACACAAGTATATCACAAACAGTTTCACCTCCTCCAAAGAAAAGGAGAGATAGCGACACAAATCACTAATTACCCATAAATAATCTAATAAAATGTGTTACTCATCCTTACAGCTTTGTACTAAGTATAACTACGGTAAAGCTGAATGCCCAGTATTGTTTCATTTTTTACAATTAAACTTTTCAAAATTGGAAATGATGAAAATGAAACAGTTTCTTGTAATAAATATTGATTATTTATTGTCAGTTTCATATAACATCCTTATATTAAATGTGATAATGCCTCTATACAATGTAAAATTTTATGTTGTTATATTTCTTTGCTCATGCATATAAACTGTGTACTTTGTATGCAATGGTCACATCACAGCTCTCATTAACATATTTGTATTATTGCGCCGCATGTAAACATTGGGATGTAAAAACTAGTGAAGAGTTCTTTTTACTTTAAAGGAAATTATTTGGTGAGAAAAATAATATATGTTGGGGTTTTGACCAAGATAATGAAATCCCAATCATGGGATTATATTATTTGTCTCCCACAAAGGCTTACCACGTGGGGAGACAAATAATGTGACCCCTTGACTGGGATGTCCTTGTCTCAGTTCAAAGCCCATCATAGATTCTGTTTGGAACATTATATAGCTTCTCTGGATAGACCCACTAGAATGTATCTCTGGTGGAGATAAAGATGTAAAAATGTCATAGCCATCTTTTTCTAATGCAGCAGATGCCATAGTTGGAAATCAAACTGATGAGACCTTGAACAAGCTAGACTTTTAACTTTCTGCTGCATTATTTAAGATAAATTTATCCTGATTTTCTATCATCCTCAATTTCTCCATTATAATATATTTACTAATGATTTTTGGATTTCAACCAAATTTAGTATGCAACTTTATATTTATAAGTTATTAAATTAGTTTAATTTCCATCATTTCTTGATGCCATTTATAGGATTTGTGGTTCCTATATCTTTTTCCTCACTTTGGTTTTCAGACATTAATTTACCCATTTATCCATATATGTCATGAAGATTAATATTCATGACATCTTGATGAGTTTGGTTTCCAGCATTCCTAAAAACATTTTGAAGTTCTGGCCCCTGATTGTCTTTTTTTCTTGACTTGGTTTCTGCTGCACTGCATTAATGTTTGATATCACCATGCTGGTGGCCTACATGGTTAGAATGTCTGCCATCGATGCAGGAGGTCATGGGTTTGAACCCCAGCTGATTTCTAACAAAGACTTGTAATAATGGTACAAGCAGCTCCCTCATTTGATGCTCAGCATTAAGGTTAGTGTTAGGACTGGTCAGCCTGGTGTCAGGATAATGTGACTGTATGGGACATGATGCTACATGTATGTGGCATGATTTCACAGTGCCAGACATCACTATAAACTTCTACACTGCAGACATGATAGCGGTTTGACTGAAAAATTGTTAAAGCTACATTAAAAATCTAAAAAACACACAGTTTGATTTCAAACAAATTTGGCATGCAGCTTTCAGTTAATCTTGAATGAGACCAGCATGTCTGTTCTTCTGACATTGTTTCCTAGCACAAGTTCCTCTGTTACAAGCCAAGCAGTTGTAAGTAAAACCTTTTTTGCTGTGGTGTATTTTATGGCTAAATCATTACCATATCATTGTAATACCTTTATGTATGTATCTCATTTTGGCTATATCCGGATAATGGGAGAGATATAGATTTATTATATAGTTGAATCACTGGTTTCAAGATGGAAATTAACTTTTGAATCAGTATCATCAATCCCATCGGCTTAAAGAATCCCTGCTTATTTTCTTTTTCATCTTCAGATTTCTCCTTCTCCGAATGGATGACAGTAAGGGACCTGCAGATCTTTAAACCATTCGCGGAATACTATGTTTCAGAAATCCTAGATAGATACGGACTGGCACTGTACATGTCTAGCCCACAGTGCTCACGTAAAAATGATGATGCTCGTTTTGCTTTCCCTACTGCAGGATGGATAAAGAGTGAGTTGAGTATAAATAAACATGTCACATAGTCCATCAGATGAAAATATATATGTTTTAAGGATTTCTGCCAAAATTTGTCTGATTTCCGAAATTAATTCTTATAATTATTGCAGTTTTGTATAACCTTTAATTTGTTTCTATAGTAAAGTCATAAAAGCGTTTATTATTTGTTTGTATCTATATCTGTCCTTCAGAGAAATTAGTTTCATAATTGAAAACTTGTAATTTTTGGTACAAACCTCTTCATACTTAAATTGACTCCATTATTATGAGGGAGGAAGGACAAGGACATGCTGATATGTACATACAAGCTTTGTCTTATAGAAGTCAAAAAATCTTGTATTAAAGTGAAAACAAGGGAAACAATTAGGAGCTAACGAACTAGTTTAAAAATCTCTTAAGTTTGAGTGTTGATATTTAAATTTATATGTAATGCTTGTGTGAATTTATCATGACAACAGTTCACATCTACGGTCATCATTAAATACCAAACATATACCAAGGTTAGTACATACTCTTTCTAGAGCCCAAATTATATCCCACTTTGATTCCTTAGGGTCCTACCCTTAAGGCATTTAACCCATTTTACTAATTGACATATTTAATTTTATTTATTTTGGGACATGTATTGCTAGTTATATAGTTTCAATCTTTCTTTGTTTCATTTTCGTTATATTACTGGATAATGTCAGGTGCTTACAAGCGTCTGTTTCCTAGTGAGTTACACTTTGTACCAACTGGAAAAAACATAAACGCTTTGAATTAAATGTAATAATTAGCATGATCAAAACTTAAACCAAATTCCACTTAACTGCCTGACTTGCTGATAAAGAGTAAACTTAGATGTGAATAGAGAGGCCATTTTACTTGCAGAGAAAACAACACAATTTGTGAAATGATTGTTCTTGGAATTTAAAAAAAAGTGGAGTTTATATTGACAAATACTGTAATTATTTACATTTAAATTATATATCTTTAAATCTGAATTAGTATGGTATTTATTTTGTTGTTTTTTCTCATTTTTCTGGGCTCATATCCCTTAACAGACCTGTGGTTGGGTTGATAACTCTTAACTGACCTATAGTTGGGCTGATATCCCTTAACATACCTGTGGTTGGGCTGATATCCCTTAACATACCTGTGGTTGGGTTGATATCCCTTAACTGACCTGTGGTTGGGCTGACCTACAATCAGGCTGATTCCTCTTCATATTGTTGCAGGTTGTGAGAAGGTGAACACAGCTGAAGTGGAGAATCCTAACACGTGTCATATAATGAAATCATGCACAGGGGTTGAATGCTGTACCGATGTGAGCTATTTGGCCCAAACTTTCCATACATATCTTGAACTGGATGCATGCAGCAACACTCTGACTGTTGGCATAGAGAAATTACAGTTTGTCCTTTCATTGGATGAGACCTTCAAATGGGGTAAATAATGTGACATATTTCCCATATATATATATAATCAGTACTCCAGGGAAAGGTTTTTCAGAGACAAGCCCAGTGTAAGTGACTTGAAAAACTCACAAGCAACAACACTGACTCTAGCCCTAGTCCCAACAATTCCATGTGCCTCAAGGGGTCTATTTTTTTTTTTTTTTTGTACACTAGTTTTTACATATAGTTGAAATCTGTTTAAATTCAAACATAGTAATAAAAAATTATTTCGAGTTTTGCCTCAAACAATATTTGATGAAAAGCAATATTTTCCTCCAGATCCTGATGTCAGCCATTCTCCAATTCCTCTGATATGCTCAAAGAATAGTTCAGACACTTGTCCTGACTTAAAATTTACTTATGTGATAATATTACATATTCACTGTTATTCTGACATGCCCACCTCATGTTATCAGTTCCACTTTTGCTGGAATCATTATGATTTCAGAACCATAAATCTGGATTCCGAATATGCTGTTAAAAATCCAATTTTTTCTTGCTTGAAGCTTAATCTAAAAGCTGCTAACCAGACTAAATTGTTTTTTTATGTTAATTTTTCCACATCTCACATTGTCGAGAACATAGACAAAACTTTGCAAGATCGTTGCCATATTTGTTTCCAGAGTGTGGATGATGGGAAAGGACTACTAAGCAGATAATAGCTTGCATAAGGCATAGACTATTCAGCTTTGCCATTGATGGTAGTAATGGTTATGAATAGTAAAAACTATCCAGTATCCATTAGATATGATGAAATATCCTACTCTGGCAAATATTTTAGCAAAACTCTACTGGCAGTATATTATTCTAACTCTAATTGTGAGGCCCGGCTGGGAGCTGAATATTAATAATTGAACAGTGTCTTTCAAATAATAAACAAAACAAGTGTGGGTTGAAGGTTTCTTTCAGGTAAGCTAGATAACACTTGTTTTGGGGAACAAGCCTGTTGGGCTACACACTTATGAGAGAGAGACTTGATCTAGATTGAGAGGGGTCCCATGGGACCTCATCTAGATTTTTAGAGTTCCTGTGTGTTGGGATATCAGATCTCAATCACTCTGTATTTAGTTAGTACAGATCATTTCTTACTAAATAGAAACAGACAAATTTGTCTGCTGTATTAGTGGATAGTGACCAAGTTTGACTCTCATTCTTTAGCGAAGAAGAAAAATGATTTCTTCATGATAATGGAATAATTTTTATCTTGAAAAGAGAATAATGATGTTACTGGAAGAACTGGTAATTTGTAAAATGGAAGCTGTTAAACATCTTCTGTTTCTATGATTTAAGGACAGTTGAATTAAATAATTGTATATACTAAATTTGAGATAATTCCTGCACAAGCCCTACTATAAATCATTTTGGTGAAAATCGGGAGTATTAAGGGCATTCGACATGAGCCTAACCCACTTTACAGGGAAGCTTCTTTTAAAACCTATCTAGCACATTGTTAGGGTATTGGAGCTTATCGCCTATGCATGCCTGTTACCTTGTTATAACTTTGTTGGTCAGCTTGGTCTTAAAAACAGATGTTACATGCTTAGTGCAAACAATATTCAGGGAGATAATAATCTCTTGAGTGGAGAGCCAACATTATAAATAAAGGGAGCTAAATCTTCTAACATGTACTTGTACGTGTTTGTAGATATTGTTTATAAATTTGTTGGTGTGCACGGATTATGATGAGCTTTGACCTTTTGATATGTATCTAAATATTAATTATTAAGTGTATGTTGTGGGTATGCCATCAAATCATTCATTATTTCATTCTTAAGGACATGCATTTAATGTTGTTTTTACAGACGAAAAACAAGAGATGTGCCTGTTTGGTGTTGCATGCATAAGGTAAGTTAGATGACAACCTAATATCAATTCCTGCAGCAATTATGCTAGAGGCAAGGCATAATAATCACAATGTCCTGCCAGCCTTTAGCTAACATGCTTTCAAAATGGGCAATACCTTTTATTTTCATTGGGGGATCATCTAATTTAGACTACATCAGATAGAAAGTTATATCACTACAGATTGATAACCAAATAGCTCCAAGGTCAGTTGTTGCATGGTAGAGTTCATTAAATTTTAGGTGGGTGGCCAGTAGTTAAAAGTAGTTTGCTCAAGCAGTACTATTTATCATTGCCATGGATGAAGTGACATCGAGTAAAAAATATTTATGATGATATGCAAATTTCATTATTGATATGGAACTCAGAATGACAAATGTCAAAGTCATAGTTGTCAGTTTCTTATATTTTGTGGCAAAAATTGTGTATTGTGTGTCAGTGGATATGTTTAGGCTTTTAAACATAATCTTTGGTGTATTCTTGGAATGTTAGATCCAGGTATCGGAGGTTAAGGTCACAGTGTGAATTGTTTAGTTTTGTTATGCCTGCCATAAGACAGCTTATTGTCAGATCTATCTGTCAATCCATCTTGTCTGTTTCCAGTTTTTTTTCTGCATGGTAACTGCATAGTTGACCTATCTACAGTTGTCACACATTGTGTATGGTTTGCACTTGGGTAAGGATGAACCATTATCAATTTTAAGGACAATAAATCAGAGGTCAAGGTCACTTTGGAAGCATTGAAGTTTTTTCCACATACCCTTACCAAATTTAATATACTGGTCTTGAACATGTCTATAACAAAGATTCTGCCAGGATCTACAAATGTGAGAATCATGGAAATTTTTTATGAATTTGACCAGCAATGTTGCATGAGAGCTCCCACAAAACAGTTTAAAGTCTTGCATATACAAATGTATTCTGTGCAATATACAGGTTTGTTTTTTAACTGTTAACCTATAACAATATGCCATGCCACTGGTTTAGGCATCATAGTGTTTGTTGAGACATCAGTCTCATTACAGAGAGGCAACAGTTTACACATCTGTGTTATTTGGCTTAACATGAATGGCTGATAAACTCTAATTGGCATGTTGGGCCCTGGAAAAAGCATTGTGTTGTAGTTTGAACTATGTATCAAGGAAGTTTCACAGCTGGACCACTCCATGTTGGACATAACTCTGTCAATTCTGCTAGTCAGTCCAAAAGGTAGAAACCATTTGTTATGTTTTTTTGTTTTGTTTTTTGTTTTTTAGTGTTTAACGCCATTTTTTTAGCACACAATAAACTATACATGGCGGCCAGTATTAATGGTAAAGGAAGAACCTGGGAAAATCCTCATAAAGAACCACTGACCCACGAGAAGCTACTGGCAAGCTTTCTCACATAACTACATTAGCCGAATCTTAGACTCGAACCCACACAGATAGAGGTGAGATGGCAGTGATCCGGAAGGGCAAGCGCTTTAGACCACTTGGAGCCCCCCATTTGTTATGTATGTTGACAATGTGTCCTCATCACTACTGGACCCCCAGACACATTATACAAGAGGAAGACAATGCCCAGGTTTGAATGTAAGGCAATATTCAGGTGGGGGATCTCTCAGTGATAGTGATCATCTTTGCACATGCATAAACACAGAAATCTTCAGATGTGCTAATCCCATTTTAGGAAAAGTTCATCCTTTCAGTAAAGCAATTATTGTTTTACTACAGGGTCATGTGGGTATAGGGTTGATGCTCAAGCATTTCCTCCTACTCCTCTGTAATTATTTCTTAATTTTAAAAAGAACAGATCATGTATTTGATGGAGAAAGGAATTTTTTTGGTTAAATTATGTTTCTCCAAAAATATTTACAAAATCACATTACTCCTAATCCCTTTTTCAGGTGTCACTTAGGCTTATACTAGTTACAAGTGTCCACATTGTATGAACAAGGGGAGTTAATCTGTAGGAAATGTTGGTGTGATTGGATAACATAATTGAAAACAAAATGTCCATTTTAGAGGTGCAGTTGTTATATTTTAAGGAAAAGTTCAGAATATACTCTAATTCAGACTCTTGGAAAACATAGGATGATGAAAGAACATAAAGATACAAGCATGTACAGGTAATATCAGGAAGAGTTTTTTAAAAACATACATTTTAGGAGACAGTTTATTGGGAAATAATTCCAATTATTATGAATGAACCAAAGTTTATGCAATCTGATTGCATAGAAACATGATGCTAATTAGGAATTTTGTATACATCCTATCAATAAATTCTGCAGACTGCTTTTGGTTCCTAGTTACCAGGTAATTATTTGTGAAGCTTTATCTATACCAAATGTCTTGCACCATAATAATGAGCCCTCCCACCCTCCTTTGTGATTCCAACCAGTCATTCCTGCATATCAACACTCATCCCTTTTTGCCAAAGAAAGCATTAGCAGGATTTATTAGCTCATCATTAGAAATTATTGCATTTTGCATCAACAATGTTTCACTTGCTGTTATTCAAGGTCAGAGTCAAATATCAAGTGAAGGATCTCATTAAAATGGAAACATATTTGGTTTTGAAAGATTGAAATTGCATAGAAAGCAAGAAAAATGAATGCTGCATGCCATGCACAATTGCTATCTAAAAAATATTGAATAATCTGATTGAAAGAGTTAACCAATTTTTTATATGCTAAAATAATAATAATATCAAGCGCCTTGTAGAATTGGCATGACCCGCTCTAACACTACCTTATATTACTACATAAACAATTGCTTGCAAAGATCAAGCTATTTATTCATTTGCAGTGAAGAGGCTAATGAAAGAAAACTTTGAGCTACCAAAAGCGACTGTTTTGTTGAAACTGCTAATATGATGGCAGAAAAGAAATAACTTGGAATTATAAGGATTTAATAATCTTGGTTGGGTATTTATAAATGTGTAAATTTTTCCTGATCACTCACAAAGTTAACGTAAATGTTTCCAACTTTATTTACTTTGTGAGTGATTAGGTAAAATTTACACATCAATAAATATCTAACCATGATCATTTAATCCTATAGTATAAAATTAAATGTCATGTGTTTTAACTTATTGAATGATATATCAAAAACTGATTTAATATAAAATACAGTTATTGTAAATCAACAGTTAATGTATTTTCATTTATTCTTGTTTTAGTTATACAATAACTGACTTAAAATGGGCGAATAGTTACCTGATAGACTATGGGATTAGTATTTGCTTTGATCCTGCTAAACCAGACGACTGTGTCACCAAAGTATCAATAATGAAGAATGTGAAAATGCCAAAGCCAATGTGTGATTCTCAGCAGGGCTATCTCATCAATGGTGAGTGTTATTGCTTAAAATTTAGATTAAGAAAATGTATACAAATTAGTAATTAGATTACCAAATCAATTTTTGTATGCACTAGATACACTCTGTGCTTCATATATATTACTGTAAATCAAAAAATAATAGTAAATGTACAATTTTAGTGAATATAGTGACTGCATGCACCTTTTTTTATACTAAATTTGGATCCACATTAAAATTGTGTGCAATCAGTTATTGATTCTCTCTCTCTCTCTCTCTCTCTCTCTCTCTCTCTCTCTCTCTCTCTCTCTCTCATATATATATATATATATATATATATATATATATATATATATATATATATATATATATATATATATTTGAAATTTTCAATGTATATTTAGATTCAGAAGAAGTTATTATATAAGTGTAAGAAATTGAAACAAATCTATGTAAATACAGATTAATTTTTTAAAATGTGGAACTATCTTTGGGGATAATTTCAGGATTTTCCCTGGATTCATGGATGCAGAGCCATGGACTGCCAGTCTCCATGTCATCATTACCTAGTTACATTACTGCCCTTTTGCTAGAAGATTTGGGAGTTGCCATACATCTGTCCAAGACCGAGTGTGATAGAATGAAGGAACCCTACTTATCTGCCGCTAGTTCTGGCTTTAATACAGGTAGTAGTGTAGTGATTTGTAGTAATGTTGTCACTTGGTCAAAGTTGCGCTATTGTATCAAGTTAATCAGAATGCCTAATAATAGTATCGATGTTTGTATAGGGTTCAATGGCATGTCAGTAAAGTACAGGCTATATAATGCCAATTGAAAGTTCTTAAAATGCAAAGGTCTAGAACAGTAAGAAGGTGAAATTCCAAATCTAAATATCTAGTCATGTATACAAAATAAAGCAGCTACAGTGTTGAAGGTCTTTAACATGTATTTATAAAAAGTAATTGTTAAAACATATACAAGTATGAAATATTTACAAGTTCATGGAAAGTAAGGATATTTTATTTCTCATTTAATAAATTTAAAAGCACAAAATTTTCAAAAGGTAATCTTGTCCAGTGTATTATATGTCCTCTTTTTACTTTAGTTATACAGGAGTTGTGTCATTAATACAACACAATCCTTTGCCAGTAAATAGTGAGCAAGTCTACGAGGTGGAAAAATGGGTTGAATGATCCTCATTAGATTGTTCCTCTTAATGACATCATTGCATTAATGGGACTAGAGCTACTTTCATGGCTTACCCTGATGATTCAACCCTGTGTTTTAGCTCTAATAGTCAAAGACCAGAGGAACTTCTGGGATGCTGTTTTCCATTGTGATATCTTGCATCCTGCCAACAACTAGTGCAACATTTTTGTTATTGCAGATCCTCCTTAACCATTAGAATATTGCATATTGGTCTAGTTGATTGTAATGAAATCATACATCTAATATAAGTACAACATTTTTGTTATTGCAGCTCCCTCATAACCATTAGAATATTGCATATTGGTCTAGTTGATTGTAATGAAATCATAAATCTAATATGGCCACCCTGATGAACATATTGTAAATAATATTTTTATTTGAATAAAATTTCAAATTGTTATGGGTTTTTACTAAAAGACTTCATGTAATATCTTGCTGACCCTGAATGAAAATGGTGCTGAACTGATGTTCATTATAGACGCCATGGCAGTCATTGTTGAAAATCTTGTCATCGCTACATCTCGATGTAAGGTCAAATGGGGTTTCTACTGGGAAACTCCTTATAATATCTTAAAATTAAATCATGCCAGCCTAATCCATAGTATGCCACCATGGCAACCACCTTGAAAATCTTGTTATTGCTACTCTCAAAGACTTCTAATCATGTCTGGTTGATCCTAAATGAAAATGGTGCTCATCTTGTATCCAATATAGCAGCCACAGTGGTTAATTTGAAAATCTTATTATTGCTCCAAAATATCAGACAAAATGGTTTCGGCAGTCAACATTTAGAAGAAGAAACTCCAGAAAATTGTTTTTAGCCAATAGATGGTCAGTCTCTTTGAGGAACTCCTATATATTCATATACCAGTAACCTCTAACTGGATATGGTTATTATAATGGCAGCTTATTTACCAGGTTTAAAGGGAGGTAAGAGTTAAACAGTTTGATTGATAGATTTTAACAGGATATCACAAGGCTAAAGTGTGGGGATCATCAACACAGGTAACCTCTAACTGGATATGGTTATTATATTAGCAGCTTATTTAGCAAGTTTAGTGGATCATCACTCATTGGTTTAAAGGGAAGTAAAAGTAGTCAAAAACAGTTGGATGGATAGATTTTAACAGGATATCGCAAGGCTAAAGTGTGGGGATCATCAACACAGATCAGAAACAAGGCTACATTTTAAAATTATTGTTTATTCACTCTGTTTCAGTCCAGTGTGGCCAAAATCTGACCCTGAGTCCAATCAGTTCTAACCCATTGTCTTGCGTCATTTCTCCACTCTGTACTGGGATCACATGCTGTATGGATGTGTCTCTGATTGGACGAACCATTCAGGCAAACATGGAAATTGACGTATGTAGTGGAATCTTGACTGTTGGAATAGAAACACTGACTCAGCAGAAGTCACTTTTGAACTATGAGTGGGGTAATTTTATTTATTCATTATATTTTTTTTCTTCTTATTAAATAAGTAGGTTTAAATTAAAGATCTTTCTGTATTATGTGATGATAGATGGTATGATATATTATATATGGAAAATAACATTCTAACAATACATATTGATTACTCATTATTGTTTGATACAGGATCATGATGAAAGTTATATGAATAATTTGCAGAATTAAATATCACTGAGAAAATGTTATAAACTTATGATATTAGATACATAAAAACATGCATAATGAAATGAATTTCAATGTTATTTTATGTTTTATTATGATATTAGGTACATAAAAACATGCATAATGAAATGAATTTAAATGTTATTTTATTTGTTATTATGTTATAAGGTACATAGAAACATGTGTAATGAAATGAATTTCAATGTTATTTTGTTTTATTATGATATTAGGTACATAAAAACATGCATAATGAAATGAATTTAAATGTTATTTTATTTGTTATTATGTTATAAGGTACATAGAAACATGTGTAATGAAATGAATTTCAACCTGTTTTGTATTTGTTATTATGATATAAGGCACATATAAACATGCATAATGAAATGAATTTCAATGTTATTTTATTTGTTCATATGTGCCTTTTTCTGCGGTTTCATTATCACTAACATTATGTCCTATTTTTGACATCATTGAATCAAGGATTTGCCCAATTTGTATTGCTGTGGAAGTTACTGTCAAGAATCTGCCCAATTTTGTATTGCTGTAGGAATTACCGTCAAGAATTTGGCCAATTTGTATTGCTGTGGGTATTACTGTCTAGGATTTGCCCAATTTTGTATTGCTGTAGGAGTTACTGTCAAGAATTTACCCAATTTGTATTGCTGTAGGAATTACTGTCAAGAATTTGACCAATTTTGTATTGCTGTAGAGATGACTGTCATGAATTTGCCCAGTTTGTTTTGCTGTAGGAATTATTGTCAAGTATTTGCCCAGTTTGTATTACTGTAGGGATTACTGTCAAGAATTTGCCCAATTTGTATTGCATTAGGAGTTACTGTCAAGAATTTCTCCAATTTTGTATTGCTGTAGGAGTTATTGTCAAGGAGTTACCCTGTTTCGTATTACTGTAGGAATTACTGTCAAAGAGGATATTATACCATATTTTTTGACAACATTGATTCATAAATTTTACCCACTTTTTAATTCCTAAATAAGACAACTGTCAAAGTGTTTTCTTATAATTGTATATATTTATTTCATCATTGATAGTTCTTTGCACTATTTCATTCTTTTTTGTGTCATTCCAGGCAAAAAAGACCATTTGTATCTACTTGGCCTCATCCGTCTTGAGTAAGTTGCTTGAAATAAACCATAATGTCTCTATCATTTGTTCAGATTTAAATCATGGTATATTTCTGTGCATATCTTGTTACTATATTTATTTATCCTTATATCTTGTTAATTTTAGTTTCACCTTGGTGGACTTCCCATATAATAATATAATAAACAACACGATCTAATGTTAAATATTTATTTATCCTGATGTCTTCTTAATTCTAGTTTCTCCTTGGTGGACTTCCCACATAAGAATATAATCATGGCAGATCTTACTATATTTATTGATCCTGATGTCTTGTTAATTCTAGTTTCTCCTTGGTGGACTTCCCACATAAGAATATAATCTTGGCAGATCTTACTACATTTATTTATCATGATATCTTGTTAATTCTAGTTTCTCCTTGGTGAACTTCCCACATAAGAATATAATCTTGGCAGATCTTACCATGAGTGTTTGTTTCAACAAGAGCAATGCACCATGTAGTTATTCAGTGCCAATATTCAGTGGAGTTCAGCTTCCAAAACAGATTTGTAGCCAGAAAACCGATTACTTAATACCAAGTAAGTAATGTTCAACAGTTTGATCTTATCTCTGTAATTAAAATGTCTGTGCTTATGATGTCTTTAATACTCATGTCTGTAATACTCAAGTCTGTAATACACATGTCTGTAATACTCAAGTCTGTAATACACATATCTGTAATACTCAAGTCCATATTACACATATCTGTAATACTCAAGTCTGTAATACTCATGTCTATAATACTCGAGTCTCTAATACACATATCTGTAATACTCAAGTCTCTGTAATACTCAAGTCTGTAATACTCATGTCTGTAATACTTGAGTCTCTAATACACATATCTGTAATACTCTTATCTATAATACTCATGTCTGTAATTCTCAAGTCTCTAATAGACATCTGTAATACTCATGTCTGTAATACTCTAGTCTCTAATACACATCTGTAATACTCGTATCTGTAATACTCATGTCTGTAATACTCAAGTCTCTAATACACATATCTGTAATACTCATGTCTGTAATACTCAAGTCTCTAATACACATATCTGTAATACTCATGTCTGTAATACATTTGTAAGACTAATATCTAATATTTGTGTCTGTAATACTAATATGTATAATATTTTTGTCTGTAATACTTAGTCTATAAAACTAGTATCTGTAATACTTATGTCTATAAAACTAGTATATGTAATACTAATGTCTCTAATACTGGTAAGCATGTCCAGCAGATTGAACTAATTTCTGTAATGCTTAATATAATTGAACTTAGTACAGTGGGACCCCGCTATAACACGGTAGTTGGGAGCCATTGGATCCGACTGTGTTATGAACCGAACTGTGTTATAAGCAACCATGTACAATACCAACACATTTTTGGATTTAATTGGGGGGGGGTACATAAAGATGGGTGTGAAAATGCATGGCACAATTACCATTTTTGATCAATATATATTAAATGAGAAAATTATTTGCTGTGGTAACAGAAATTGCTGATATATTATATTACTTTATTCAGAGAACCATGCATTGGTACATACACGTGTCTAATTTATATATACATGTATAATCTATTGCATGAAAAGAGTATCAACACCGTGTACTCACCTGCAAATCTTGTAACATATATTGAATCCATAATACAAATATTTCCATTGAAAATATCAGCACACGGATGTAAAATATTCAATAATTTTGTCACAGATCATTATGTGACTGAATTCAATGAAAAGAAAATAACAAAAATTATGTAACGGGTGTACGTAATGAATGATGAAATAGTACATGTCCGTAGATTAAATAATGGAAGCTAAAGTGTATTCTTATAATAACTACATGTACATCTCAGGATCTTTCTCTCTGAATTCAGTCATTGTAAATTTCAGCACATTTTCCCAACCAAGCTGCTAGTCAAAGTCCTTTGAACTTGCCGCCCAGCTATTGCGTCACGTTCTTTTGATGTACTCTAATAAATACAGCAGGCCGAACTGGCTTTATTTTAACCACTGAATTGTGTCACTGTAAATATCGGCACAGCTAAAATGATAAAGTAATCAACACTAACTTGTCTCCCAGCTATTTGCATGCGTACGGAGGACTCCTGTATAGAGTGATTTATGTGTCCCAGATCAAATATCTGCATTCAAATAAGCGTAATTAAGTGTTTCCGAAACCTCTGTGTCATATACATTTTATATCATTACATTTCTCATCTGTCAATAGTTATTATTTTTTTAAAAACTCGGATTTTTGGCTGTTTTCTTCTAATGTCACGTTTTCTCTTGGCAAAGTCAATTATAGTTCTCAGTTGCAGAATTTGAATTTACTAGTCAACAGATTGCATAAAACAACACCGCCAAGCCATGCACACATGTTGGCGGCTTTTGTTGATTTGATGCTGTATAAATCATTTCCCCCTGATTTGAACAAGTTTAGCTCGGCAGTTCACTTTGATGATAAACAATGTACTTAAATTAATTGATTTATATATTCTGGTGAGAATCTTTTATAAACCCACGCATTGGCTGTTGCTTAGTTGTGTATGAAATTAAGAGAACATATATCAGAGATTATTAGAACAACGATTGTATTCGGAGTGCATTCAAGACACAAGTAGACACGATGGTTTCATTGCTCAAGGATCAGTAATAATAATATTGACACTTATGAGCTGTCATTTTTCAACAATAAACAAAGATCAAAGTTCTCAGTAGGCCCAGCAATTGGTTCGTATTTCCTATGTTTATTCTGGCACAAAACTAGAAGAAATTTGTTAATGTTTGAAATTTTAGGAGCGATACAACGATTATTTTATATTTAATTTTGTGTGTGATTTCCTCCCCAAAATGAAAATTCATTTTCTACAGGTTTTTTTGCACTTTTTAGACAAGTATGAGAATGATAATTTAGCTCTTGACGTATTTTATTTTTCATACTTAAAAGATGGGTTTTTTTGGTCTTTGAGAAAAATACCTGTAATAAATTACCTGAAATTTCAGGAGCCATGCCACAACCGTGTTATATCCGAATTCGTGTTATAACGGGGTGTGTTATAGTGGCATCCCACTGTGTAGGTGATCTCTGTACATCTTCATTTTGTTTGTATTTTTGATTACAAAAGAAAACTGAATCTTTGTTGGATTGACTGTTTATTTTCTTTTTAATTAAATTTAGTATGAACCCAAAAATTGTAAAGCTTTATGCAAACTTTGCAGTGTTTTTATGTTTATACTTTTTTTAATTTAAAAAAAAGTAAATCATTTAAATTCAAGAGCATAAAAACTGAAATAAACTCGTAATTTAATAACACTCTTTTATTTAATCTTTTATCCTCCATTTTTAGGAATATATACAAATCACAATTCAAAATGCCATTTCAAACTGTACTGTTATATCTTAACTTCAAGATATGTAAGCAGACGATGTTTTTATTCATTTAAAGTGTATTTCATTTGTATCATTAGCAAAAATATCTCATTTATTTGAAAAATGGTCAAGTTTTGGGTTCATGATATAAAATTGATTGATGACTATACAGGACTTTGTTTACTGTCTAATACCTCACATGTCCAATGTTTGCATAACTCATTGGTTTAACCTGTTGTGATCCTAATGCAAAGGTTGTTAGGATGAACCCTCCTATAGCCACAAAATGTTTTTCTCTATTCTTTTATTTATTTTTTTTCTTCTACAAAAGAAATTTCAAATTTTCATATTGCATTGCTATACAGATTTCATATCATACATTAAAATACATACATACACTGATGAATTTATCTCATTGCCTTGATATCTTTCACATCAAATATTTAAGTAGATGATGTTTATTTATTCATTTAAAGTGTATTTTACATGTAGCATTAGCAAAGATATATCATTAATTTGATAAAAAGGTCCAGCATTTGGTTCATAATCAAAATCTTACATAAGAAGTTTGAGTTTGTGTGATTTTATATTCTAAATATTGTCAACACTGAGTATAATGTAGAGCAATGTAATGCAGGTGAGTGTGGCTTTCCAAAATTGGGTTCATACAAGTTAAAACATTTTTTAATGGACCTGGTCAATCAAATTTCTTTCATTTACAATTAAAAATTTTTTACAAATTATTTCCATATTGAAATGTGCTCAGATTTGATTTTTTTCATTAGATAATTGGATTTCATTGGGATAATTGAATTTCATTAGATAATTGGATTTTAAAAAACTAAATTTACAGTGCTTTAGAGCTCTTGATTAGTTTATTTTGTGCACAGATACATTCAATAACTATAAATAGTTTAAATTATTATTAATATTATTGGTTATTATATTTATTAAATGTATTTAACATATGCAGAACATTTAATTCCTAGCATCTCATCCAAAGTTGACAGCATATTGTTCATGCCACAAGTAGGGGCCCCAAGTGGCCGAGTGGTCTAAAGCGCTGTCCATTACGGACCCCTGCCCTCTCACCTCTGTCTGTGTGTGTTCCAGTCTAAGATTCGGCAAATGTAGTTATGTGAGAAAGCTTGCCAGTAGCTTCTCGTGGATTGGTGGTTCTTTCCGGGGTTTGTCCGGTTTCTTCCTCCACTATTAATACTGGCCGTCATGTATAGCCTATATTGTGCTGAAAAATGGCGTTAAACCATAAAAAACAAAAAAAACAAAAATCATGCCACAAGCACATATTTTCTGATGTTGCATTCAATGAATATATCAAGTTTATATTGGGACAAATTCCATAGATTCTGTTTAAATTTGAAATTACAGTACATGTACTCGACCTATGAGAAAACTCTCTCATGCATTGATTTAGTCTTTGTTACTACGCCACTTGATTCATTGCAAAATGCATGATTATTATCTTCATGATTATTAGGGTAAAAACGGGAGCAAACTCGTGAACAAAATTTTCTGATGTATATTTGAATGTCATATTCTTTTACTTCCAGTACTTCTTTGCAATTGTACGCAATATGATTTTTTTCCAACAATATTTTCTTCTTACCAACAGATTTCAACTTGAATAAATGGCAGATAGAGAAGGGATATTCCACAGAATATATGGATTCTATGCAGATTTCCAAGTTACTAGAAGATATTGGTCTTGCAGTCTACTTAGACATTGAACAGTGCAAGACATCAGTCTACCCATACAGTGATACACGAAATGGATGGAACATTGGTAAGTTAATGGCACCGAACCAAGAAAGCTTGGATGGTCATTGTTACCTCACTATTTTCATAATTGTGGCCCTGCATGAAGAAGTCCAATGAGCTCTGTAGTAATCCTGACATTTGGTTTGCTGCCCGTTAATCCATCTATCTAACAATCACCAGATTGACTTTCATAAGATAACTTCTATTGGAATAGTTGCATTTCAAGTGTATTCGATTTGCATATTTTTTTTTACAAGACAGATTAAATCAGATTTTTTTTGGGTTGAATTATATGTTATGAGATTTACAGCCCCTGATTGCCATACCATTGAGCTTTAGTTTCTATGGTATAAATTTAATAGTGTTGGATTTTTGGATTTAGTATTTAAATGTGACAGACTTTTTACATCTTAAGTTTTCTGCTTTTGTGTTTGAGCTATATATATATATATATATATATATATATATATATATATATATATATATATATATATATATAGTTACAAAATCACTGTGACTTTAAGACTTTGACAAAAGACATCTGCAAATATCAACAAAGCATCTTGAAGAATTTTTTAAAACATTCAGATTCTTCACTGTTATAACTTTATAAGTTTTTTATATGTAAATGAGTGAGCTTTAGGTATTTTCCTTCCATCCATATAGAACATGTTTAATGTAATTTGATAAGTAGTAAGCAATACATATATATATATATATATATATATATATATATATATATATATATAACATCATCAGTTGAAGAAAATCACTAACTTGAATATTTTAAGTTTTGCACTAATGGCATCAGTTGCAGAGAAAAATCATGTGGAATTATATATTGCCTGTTCTGTAGTTGAGTAAAAATATATATTCAGGGAAGACTACAGCTGTAAAAATATCACATGTACTATCAAACTGATTAAAATGTATTCATTTATTGTGCAAGCTTGTGTCATGTATTTTGTCTTTATAAAAATTAAAAATGCATGTAAATACTGGGGGAGGGGGCGATGTGACTTGTTGCATGCAATGGATGATTTTTAAGATGCAGTGTCTGTTGAGAGATTTTGTATAGTAGTGTTGCATGTAACTTAATCCAAAGCACTGAGAGCTGTTCAATAAGTTGGAGTTACAACTCTGTTCATGATTATGTTTTCATTATTCATGAGGATATGATTGTGTTGCAGTTATGTTCATGATGTGATTTTTATCTCCTCAGAGTGTGGCAATGTGATTCCTGTCAACAGCCTTCCAGGAGATATTGTGTGCCACATCCCCAACTACTGTACTGGAATCAGTTGCTGTCTTGGTATTCCTCTTATTGGTAGATCTGTGAGAACATACCTGTCTATTAACACCTGTGATCTCACACTGACTGTGGGCATTGACAGGCTCCAATTCACAGTTAATTTATTTGATTATACTTGGGGTAAGTTCTTATGAATGATAACTATTAATTTATTTGATTATACATGGGATAAGTTCCTAAGAATGATCAGTATTAATTTATTTTATTATACTTGGGTTAAGTTCCTAAGAATGATCACTGTTAATGTATTTGATTATACATGGGGTATGTTCTTAAGAATGATCACTGTTAATTTATTTGATTATACTTGGGGTCAGTTCTTGAGAATGATCACTATTAATTTATTGGGGTAAGTTCCTAAGAATGATCACACTGACTGTTAATTTATTTGATTATACATGGGGTAAGTTCCTAAGAATGATCACTGTTAATTTATTTGATTATACTTGGGTTAAGTTCCTAAGAATGATCACTGTTAATGTATTTGATTATACATGGGGTATGTTCTTAAGAATGATCACTATTAATTTATTTGATTATACATGGGGTATGTTTCTAAGAATGATCACGGTTAATTTATTTGATTATACTTGGGGTAAGTTCTTGAGAATGATCACTATTAATTTATTGGGGTAAGTTCCTAAGAATGATCACACTGACTGTTAATTTATTTGATTATACATGGGGTAAATTTCTAAGAATGATCACTGTTAATTTATTTGATTATACTTGCGGTAAGTTCTTGAGAATGATCACTATTAATTTATTGGGGTAAGTTCCTAAGAATGATCACACTGACTGTTAATTTATTTGATAATACATGGGGTAAGTTCCTAAGAATGATCACTGTTAATTTATTTGATTATACATGGGGTAAGTTCCTAAGAATGATCACTGCTAATTTATTTGATTATACTTGGGTTAAGTTCCTAAGAATGATTACTGTTAATGTATTAGATTATACATGGGGTATGTTCTTAAGAATGATCACTATTAATTTATTTGATTATACATGGGGTATGTTTCTTAGAATGATCACTGTTAATTTATTTGATTATACTTGGGGTAAGTTCTTGAGAATGATCACTATTAATTTATTGGGGTAAGTTCCTAAGAATAATCACACTGACTGTTAATTTATTTGATTATACATGAGTAAGTTCCTAAGAATGATCACTGTTAATTTATTTGATTATACATGGGGTAAGTTCCTAGGAATGATCACTATTAATTTATTTTATTATACTTGGGTTAAGTTCCTAAGAATGATAACTGTTAATTTATTTGATTATACTTGGGGTAAGTTCTTGAGAATGATCACTATTAATTTATTGGGGTAAGTTCCTAAGAATAATCACACTGACTGTTAATTTATTTGATTATACATGAGTAAGTTCCTAAGAATGATCACTGTTAATTTATTTAATTATACATGGGGTATGTTCTTAAGAATGATCACTATTAATTTATTTGATTATGCATGGGGTAAGTTTCTAAGAATGATCACTATTAATTTATTTGATTATACTTGGGGTAAGTTCTTGAGAATGATCACTATTAATTTATTGGGGTAAGTTCCTAAGAATGATCACACTGACTGTTAATTTATTTGATTATACATGGGTAAGTTCCTAAGAATGATCACTGTTAATTTATTTGATTATACATGGGGTATGTTCTTAAGAATGATCACTATTAATTTATTTGATTATACATGGGGTAAGTTCCTAAGAATGATCACTATTAATTTATTTGATTATACTTGGGGTAAGTTCTTGAGAATGATCACTATTAATTTATTGGGGTAAGTTCCTAAGAATGATCACACTGACTGTTAATTTATTTGATTATACATGGGTAAGTTCCTAAGAATGATCACTGTTAATTTATTTGATTATACATGGGGTATGTTCTTAAGAATGATCACTATTAATTTTTTTGATTATACATGGGGTATGTTTCTAAGAATGATCACGGTTAATTTATTTGATTATACTTGGGGTAAGTTCTTGAGAATGATCACTATTAATTTATTGGGGTAAGTTCCTAAGAATGATCACACTGACTGTTAATTTATTTGATTATACATGGGTAAGTTCCTAAGAATGATCACTGTTAATTTATTTGATTATACTTGGGTTAAGTTCCTAAGAATGATTACTGTTAATGTATTTGATTATACATGGGGTATGTTCTTAAGAATGATCACTATTAATTTGTTTGATTATATATGGGGTAAGTTTCTAAGAATGATCACTGTTAATTTATTTGATTATACTTGCGGTAAGTTCTTGAGAATGATCACTATTAATTTATTGGGGTAAGTTCCTAAGAATGATCACACTGACTGTTAATTTATTTGATTATACATGGGGTAAGTTCCTAAGAATGATCACTGTTAATTTATTTGATTATACTTGGGGTAAGTTCTTAAGAATGATCACTATTAATTTACTGGGGCAAGTCCTTAAGAATTATCATTGATTATACATGGGGTAAGGTCTTAAGAATGATCACTATTCATTTATTGGGGTAAGTTCTTAAAAATTATCATTTATTATACTTGGGGTAAGTTCCTTAGAAAGATCACTGTTAATTTATTTGATTATACATGGGGTAAGTTCTTAAAAATGATCAGTATTAACTTATTGGGGCAAGTCCTTAAGAATTATCATTGATTATACATGGGTTAAGTTCTTAAGAATTATCACTATTAATTTATTGGGGTAAGTTCTTAAGAATGATCATTGATTATACTTGGGGTAAGTTCCTAAGAATGATCACTATTAATGTATTTGATTATACTTGGGGTAAGTTCTTAAGAATGATCACTGTTAATTTATTTGATTATACATGGGGTAAGTTCTTAAAAATGATCAGTATTAATTTATTGTGGTAAGTTCTTAAGAATGATCATTGATTATACATGGGGTAAGTTCCTAAGAATGATCACTATTAATGTATTTGATTATACTTGGGGTAAGTTCTTAAGAATGATCACTATTCATTTATTGGGGTAAGTTCTTAAGAATGATCACTATTCATTTATTGGGGTAAGTTCTTAAGAATGATCATTGATTATACTTGGGTTAAGTTCCTAAGAATGATCACTGTTAATTTATTTGATTATACTTGGGGTAAGTTCTTAAGAATGATCACTATTCATTTATTGGGGTAAGTTCTTAAGAATGATCACTATTCATTTATTGGGGTAAGTTCATAAAAATGATCATTGATTATACTTGGGGTAAGTTCTTAAGAATGATCATTGATTATACTTGAGGTAAGTTCTTAAGAATGGTCACAGTTTGCTCTAATGTACAGACTCTAGATAATTATTGATATCAAGGTATTCTTCTTTTGCATCAGTAAAACTGTTATCATTTCACATTCATTGAAATAATTAAGTCATTGTAAATTATGCAGAATTCAAGCTTCTGTTAATCCTGTATGCATATTTCTCAACATGACTGATACACATAAACCCAGTAACTTTCTGTTTCAACACCAGTTGAGTGAGCAGCACAAAAAACAAAGAATGGTATTAATGGCAATAAGAATAAATATTCATAATAATGATATAATAATGATATAATATTGATATAATAATGATATAATAATGACATAAGGATATAATAATGATATAATATTGACATAATAATGATATAATAATTATATAATATTGATATAATTTGTTTGTTTTTATGGTTTAACGCCATTTTTCAGCACAATATATAGGCTATACATGGCGGCCAGTATTAGTGGTGGAAGAAGAAACTGGAAAAACCCCGTAAAGAACCACCTACCCACAAGAAGCTACTGGCAAGCTTTCTCACTTAACTACATTAGCCGAATCTTAGACTCAAACCAATGCAGACAGAGGTGAGATGGCAGTGGTCCGTAACGGACAGTGATTTAGACCACTCGGCCACTCGGGGCCCCTTATTGATATAATAATGATATAATAATTATATAAAACAGTCCTACCTGTTTATCTCGACATCCTTGGGCCCGAGGAAATATTGTCGACATAGGCGGATGGCGAGATAAGTCCGGGGGGGGGGGGGGGACTGAAAATTTTTTTTTTTAAAAATTCGTCAGCAAAGGGAGACCCATCGTCAGTGCATAGCATTTACACTTTGTGAAAGAAAAAAAAAGGAAATTTTAAGTTCATGAAGACAATCAGTGTGAAATACACTTGTATATTGACAAATTACATTTTGGTTACCTTTGTGTAATAAAATCCAAATTAAAATATTGCATTGATCACATCCTGATACAAACAACATTATGATATTCAACGTCGGCATTAGCACGTGGCTGGGAAGTTGTCAGTTACATGCTTCATGTACATGTACTTAAATTAGCCTCGATTTTGGTCAGTCTGTGCCCATCTTATTGAGGCTACCAAGGGAATGGGGCTATTCACAGGGAAGTGAAAAACTGTCAACAGTACATGTATTCTCCACAAATACTTTTGTATCCCATGTTATGACGAACATTAAAGAGACTGAACCAACCACTTGTTGCAGCGAAGTTCTCCACACTATGTTTTTTCGATAATGCTTCATTGAACCATTTTGATGCTTCCTCCACGTCTTCAAATGTAGCAGTCTTGCTTCTTCCTTTGGGGAGCGCAGTTACCTTCAACTTAGTCTTTCTTTATAGACTCAGGAGCTTTCATCCTTCCTGGACATGTGTTATTTTTAAGTGAAAAAATTTCACAGACCTCTTTGAGACATGTTCATCCCTTAACTTCCTTAACAGCCAGATATTTAGTTTCCAAAGACTGTAAATTTAATTTGCGTTTTACCCTGCTGTCGGTATCCATCGTAAATGTAAATAAAGTTAAAAACAAAATTTTCACAGCAATAAATACATTTTGTTTTAATCACCGATCACTTTCAAAGGTCTCGGAAATGCGTAATCCGTATTTTCATGCAATTTTTATATATGGGATTCAGAAAATCACATATACAGGAGTCCTCTGTACGTATCAATTTCCTGGATGGCATATTTAAGGGCTTGCTAGTCCTAATTCGACCAACTGTTGATTGGGAAATTGTGTTCATCAATTGATCCTTTTAGCTGTGCTGATATTTACAATCAGAAAATTCAGTGGCTGAAAGACCGACAGATGTACATGTTGTCATTGTAAGAGTACATCTGAAGAACATGACCCACAAGCTAGGCGGCAAGATCAAAGACTTAACTAGCTGCAGAGTGGTGAGAAAATGTGCTGCTATGTTTATTTTATCTGACCGCGACATCAATTGCCTGGCGGCAAGATCAACTAATTGTTGAACAAAGTATTGGTCTTAATTGGCAGCTTGTCGACATAAACAAAGTATTTGTTCAAGCTGGGACCAAGCACTTCTGTCAACATATACGTTTTTCTTTTATCTCGATGTCGATATAAGCATGACAATTTGATAGTAATACATGTAGTAGACCATGGGACCGGGACTTTGCTTTTTTGTTGACATAGGCGGCTTGTCGAGATAAGCGATTTCGATATAAACGGGTAGGACTGTATTGATATAATAATGATATAATAATGTTTATTGCTAATTTCATTATTCCAGATACTGAGGACCACTTGTACATGAGAGGAGTCATCCGAGTTGAGTAAGTTATTTATGTAGATTTCAGTTACAGTTATTATTTAGTCAACATTAGTTATTTATGTAGATTTCAGTTTCAGTCAGTATTTAGTCAACATTAGTTATTTATGTATATTTCAGTTACAGTCATTATTTAGTAATGTTATTTATGTAGATTTCAGTTACAGTCAGTATTTAGTCAACATTAGTTATTTATGTAGATTTCAGTTTCAGTCATTATTTAGTCAACATTAATTATTTATGTAGATTTCAGTTTCAGTCAGTATTTAGTCAACATTAGTTATTTATGTATATTTCAGTTACAGTCATTATTTAGTAATGTTATTTATGTAGATTTCAGTTAGTCAGTATTTAGTCAACATTAGTTATTTATGTAGATTTCAGTTATAGTCATTATTTAGTAATGTTATTTATGTAGATTTCAGTTACAGTCAGTATTTAGTTACAGTCAGTATTTAGTGAACATTAGTTATTTATGTAGATTTCAGTTAGTATTTAGTCAACATTATTTATTTATGTAGATTTCAGTTATAGTCATTATTTAGTAATGTTATTTATGTAGATTTCAGTTACAGTCAGTATTTAGTTATAGTCAGTATTTAGTCAACATTAGTTTTTTATGTAGATTTCAGTTACAGTCAGTATTTAGTCAACATTAGTTATTTATGTAGATTTCAGTTACAGTCAGTATTTAGTCAACATTAGTTATTTATGTAGATTTCAGTTATAGTCAGTATTTAGTCAACATTAGTTATTTATGTAGATTTCAGTTACAGTCAGTATTTAGTCAACATTAGTTATTTATGTAGATTTCAGTTAGTATTTAGTCAACATTATTTATTTATGTAGATTTCAGTTATAGTCATTATTTAGTAATGTTATTTATGTAGATTTCAGTTACAGTCAGTATTTAGTTACAGTCAGTATTTAGTCAACATTATTTATTTATGTAGATTTCAGTTACAGTCAATATTTAGTCAACATTATTTATTTATGTAGATTTTAGTTATAGTCATTATTTAGTCAACATTAGTTATTTATGTAGATTTCAGTTTCAGTCATTATTTAGTAATGTTATTTATGTAGATTTCAGTTGGTATTTAGTCAACATTAGTTATTTATGTAGATTTCAGTTACAGTCAGTATTTAGTCAACATTAGTTATTTATGTAGATTTCAGTTAGTATTTAGTCAACATTATTTATTTATGTAGATTTCAGTTATAGTCATTATTTAGTAATGTTATTTATGTAGATTTCAGTTACAGTCAGTATTTAGTTACAGTCAGTATTTAGTCAACATTATTTATTTATGTAGATTTCAGTTACAGTCAATATTTAGTCAACATTATTTATTTATGTAGATTTTAGTTATAGTCATTATTTAGTCAACATTAGTTATTTATGTAGATTTCAGTTTCAGTCATTATTTAGTAATGTTATTTATGTAGATTTCAGTTGGTATTTAGTCAACATTAGTTATTTATGTAGATTTCAGTTACAGTCAGTATTTAGTCAACATTAGTTATTTATGTATATTTCAGTTACAGTCATTATTTAGTAATGTTATTTATGTAGATTTCAGTTATAGTCAGTATTTAGTCAACATTAGTTATTTATGTAGATTTCAGTTAGTCATTATTTAGTCAACATTAGTTATTTATGTAGATTTTAGTTATAGTCATTATTTAGTCAACATTATTTATTTATGTAGATTTTAGTTATAGTCATTATTTAGTCAACATTAGTTATTTATGTAGATTTCAGTTTCAGTCATTATTTAGTCAACATTAGTTATTTATGTAGATTTCAGTTAGTCATTATTTAGTCAACATTAGTTATTTATGTAGATTTTAGTTTCAGTCAATACTGGAAAATGCAAGTTGATAAGACCATTCAAGTAAACTTACTGCTCTATCTCTTAAACAGAATAAAATCTTATCTCACTCAAGAACAGAGAAAGATATTCTACAATGCCTATATCTTATCTCACTCAAGAACAGAGAAAGATATTTTACAATGCCTATATCTTATCTCCCTCAAGAACAGAGAAAGATATTCTACAATGCCTAAATCTTATCTCCCTCAAGAACAGAGAAAGATATTCTACAATGCCTAAATCTTATCTCCCTCAAGAACAGAGAAAGATATTCTACAATGTCTATATCTTATCTCCCTCAAGAACAGAGAAAGATATTCTACAATGCCTAAATCTTATCTCACTCAAGAACAGAGAAAGATATTCTACAATGCCTAAATCTTATCTCCCTCAAGAACAGAGAAAGATATTCTACAATGCCTAAATCTTATCTCCCTCAAGAACAGAGAAAGATATTCTACAATGTCTATATCTTATCTCACTCAAGAACAGAGAAAGATATTCTACAATGCCTATATCATGCCACACCTAGAATATTGTTGTTCTTTCTGGGGTAATAGTGGGGCAGAAATTAAGAAAGATTAAAGAAATTTCAGAAATGAGCAGCTAGAGTTATTCTTAATTCTGATTTAGATACAGCATTAACAGATCTTTTTAATTGTCTATGGTGGCTCCCGTTTCAGCAGAGAATTTAGTTTCAAAAGGGTTTATAACTTCTCATATGGTTTGGCTCCTGATTTTTTTCTACAATTAACTTAAAATTTGTTATAAATGTACATCTGTATGAACTAAGATCCATTTCAAACAACAGTTTATTTACCTGAGCCGAATTCAGAGTTATATAAGAAGAGCTTTGCTTTTTTCTGGAGCCAAACTATTGAATTTCATTCGACCTTAAATAAAGTCAGCTGACACATGCCAAGCTTTCATAAAGCTTGTTAGGTAACATGTACAGAAACAATCATTTGTATGATTATGTTTAATTCAGTACTACTACTTGTTACAACATTGTTATCATGTACTCACCTATAATGTTTTACACATGTTTGCTACTACTATTTATAGGAATCCTTTTGAATTTTTAATAGAATTTGTTGTCTTAAGACATCTCATATTGTAAAAGTTGTGCATTGTATTTGTATGTGTGTGTATGTATATACATATATATATATATATATATATATATATATATATATATATATATATATATATATATATATATATATATATATACATACAGTCGGCTCTGCTTATATGCTTGGCTTTGGGACCTATGCTATGATATGCAATAAGGTGGCGTAACTAAGCCGGTGTTCATGTTATGGCATGTATCTGGTGCAGCACAAGCATACTGATACCCATTATTTCTCGGAAACAAACCCCCCCATTTGGCCTAGTTTATTTAAAGGTGATGCGATTTGCTCTTGTATCATATGGAGGTCAGTTTTGTCAGTAGATCGAGGAGCAGACTTGTGGTCAGCGCTCCAGTTTTAATCTATCGAATTTAATGACCAGACTGGATCAGATTCTTAACGAGGGCGATTCGAGTTTGCCGAACTGGAAGACCACCCACAGGTGCTGGGAATTAAATAAACAAGTCATAGAAAATGTTCAGTTAATATCTTGTCTTGTGCCCCCTGGTGATCAACGAAGAGTGTTAAAGCTGACCATGCTTGGTCATCCTTATGTTGTTGTAGTGTTTAACGCCATTTTTCAGCACACTATAGGCTATATATGGTAATACATGGTGGCCAGTATTCGTGGTGGAGTAAGAAACCCGGAAAGCCTCCGGAAAGAACCACCGACCAAAGAGAAGCTACTGGCAAGCTTTCTCACATACCCACATTGGCTGAATATGAGACTCTAACCCAACGCAGACATAGGTGAGATGGCAGTGATCCATAATGGAGAGCACTTTAGACCACTAGGACCATTGGGGCTCCTACTCATCCTTAAACCTTGTACATATTTTGTTGTAGTACTGTATTAGATCAGCTGTTTAGTTTTTAATAGAATTTGTCGTCTTAAGACATCTCATACTGTAACAGTTGTGCAATAAATATATATATATATATATATATATATATATATATATATATATATATATATATATATATATATATATATATATATATATATATATACATACATCCATACATATACGCACACATACATACATGGTTTTATTCAATTATTTCTGTTGCATTTCAGCTACAAGATCAGGAATGTGTTGAGAAACAAGAAATATCTCCTGGACCTTAAACTCAGCATCTGTTTTAATGACACACAAGGAGAATGCTACCTTCAACAGCAGATATTCAATAACACCATTTTGTCGGCAGCACAGTGTGACTACAATCATGGATTTGCCCTACCCAGTAAGTACATAGCTGCTTATGTAGCCCTGTATATAGATGTTTTCAAAGACAAAGTTGAAACACCTCAAGCAACATCTCGAAAACAGTTACCAGTTAAATTAATTTAATTTATTATTCAGAAATTATGGCCATATTCTAAACTTGTGACACCAATCATTTTGCGAGCCACAGGATACAACTTAGCAGGTTGCATGTGGCCAAAGGCCACATGTTTGAGACTCCTAGTGTAATCCATAATATAGCATATAAAAAATTGTGTTTGTGATAGATGAAAACATTTATGTTAGCATAACATTATCCCTAGTCAACATAAACACTTAAGGGACATGCAATTTATATTTGACTGAAGAAAAAAACATCAAACTGAAATGTCAAGGATAAAGTTCTGTTATCCATATGGCAAAGAACAACAACATAGTATTATTATATATACTTTCAATATTAATGGAGCTATAAGAACTGTCAAGTCCGTCACCTTGTTGAATGAGCAAATAGCAATTTGATTGGTGAATAGCCCGGTCAATGTCAATTAAAACATATTGATTGGTTAATAGCCATGTCAATGTCAATTAAAACATTCTGACTGGTTAATAGCCAGGTCAATGTCAGTTATACAATTAAAATATTTGGCTGGCATTAATTTGACTCAATGTATCCTTTGCAGATTTTACATTTAGTAACTGGCTGAAGGCTGCCTATGGCAATACATATGATTCATCCACAAGTTTGCCGGCATTGGTACAGGATCGACTTCTTGAGCAGCTGGGGATCAGTCAATATCTGCTGTCAGATCGCTGCAGTCATGCTCAGATTCCATACTCACAGGTCAATGAAAACCGTTGGAAGTCAGGTAGGGCTTTCATACTACAGATGTAGTGTTTAGTTGGTCTTTGGGACAAGTAATTATATGCTCAACCATCAATGTTGTATGAGGGTTGTTCCATTTAAACCCAGGGAATGCAGTAAAGAAAACAACGTATGCCAAGATACTTTGTAGGGTTTTCATACTACAGATGTAGTTTTTAGTTGGTTTTTGTGACAAATAATAATTTCTATGCCTCGTCATATTTGTTGTAGTGCTGCTCTTTTCTGATGGGTCTGCCTTTTTCTTCATTGGTTAAGTTTTGCATTTATACAAGTTCTCAGGCAATTCGATGAGGCATTCTAGTTCCATGAACACACTTCTCATTGAGTTTCTGCTCCATATTAACAGAAATAGTGAATAATGATGATATTTTCTTTTGATCCAATTTTTGCTCACATGATGTCATATTTTGTAGGTACCGATATTGCCCCTTACAAAAGAAAAGTTTAAATTAAAATTTGAAAAGTAGCCAAAACATTAGATTTGAAATGTATATTGTAGAGGTTTTAACTGTGTTGGTCAAGACACATCTTACCCTTGTCAATAATATTCTTTTGATTTTCAATTACAAATAAAGTCAAGGATTATTTTGTTTGTTTTCCATGTTGCAGTTTTATGGTAAAGAGCTCAGTATTGGATGGAGACATGTACACTTTCCATTTGATTCTTTCTGATATCATTACAAATTGCATTCCCCACTAGCTTAAGTGGATTGTTGCTCAGTAAAATCAAAGATAATCAAATTTTTTAAAATTTCCTTTTAGAAAATTATTAAAAGAAAATGTCTTTTAACTGAAGATTGTGAGAACATGACTTGCATAGTTTGTACATTTTCAGAATCATGGATTCCAAACATTATTAGATACATATTTACAGGTAAAGTTGTGATGGATCCCAAACACATTATTAGATAGATATTTACAAGTAAAGTTTTGATGTTGCCCATTATTGGACAGATATTTACAGGTGAAATTTTGATGCTGTCTATTATTAGACAGATATTTACAGGTAAAGTTGATGTTGTCCATTCCAAAAACATTATTAGATAGATATTGACAGGTAAAGTTTTAATGTTGTCCATTATTAGATAGATATATACAGGTAAAGTTTTAATGTTGTCTGGATTCCAAACATTTACAGGTAAAGTTTTAATGTTGCCCATTATTAGATAGATATTTACAGGTAAAGTTTTAATGTTTTCTGGATTCCAAACACATTATTAGATAGATATTTACAGGTAAATTTTAATGTTTTCTGGATTCCAAACACATTATTAGATAGATATTTACAGGTAAATTTTAATGTTTTCTGGATTCCAAACACATTATTAGATAGATATTTACAGGTAAATTTTAATGTTTTCTGGATTCCAAACACATTATTAGATAGATATTTACAGGTAAATTTTAATGTTTTCTGGATTCCAAACACATTATTAGATAGATATTTACAGGTAAAGTTTTAATGTTGCCCACTATTAGAGAGATATTTACAGGCAAAGTTTTGATGTTGCCCATTATTAGATAGATATTTAGAGGTCAAGTTTTGATGTTGCCCATTATTAGATAGATATTTACAGGTAAAGTTTTAATGTTGTCTGGATTCCAAAAACATTATTAGATAGATATTTACAGGTCAAGTTTATATGTTGCCCATTATTAAACAGATATTTACAGGTAAATTTTTGTTGTTGTCCATTCCAAAAACAGTATTAGATAGATATTTACAGGTAAAGCTTTATTGTGTCCATTCTGTTTTCTAGACTGTTCATTGAGCTTACCACAAGTTTCTCTTGGTTCCTCAATGGCTTGTCATGTTGACAGTTCCTGCCTGGCTGGTGACTGTTGTGTGGACATGGGACGGATTGAATCCAGGATGCAGCAAACCTTCCTAGTCACACTTAAACTGGATCCTTGCAATTATCAGCTGACTGTAGGAATTGAGAAAATGAAGTTTGAGATTAGTCTGCTCAGTTACAAATTTGGTAAGTTTGAGACTGGTGGTATTAAATGCATGACTTTCATTTGAAGTCATCTTTCTGCATTTCAAATGATGCAAGCTTAAAGTTTGTGATACGAGCAGGTGAAACTCAGTTTGAAAGAAATCTTACCTGTAACAAATTGAAATAGGTTTTAATTTGTGATGTTAGTTATCAGTACATATAAATTATAGTTACATATCTGTAAATATGTAAACTTACCTAAATTTTGCCTATATCATGATTTTGCATGAAGCCTTCTTATTAGTGCCCCACTTGACAGTTATTAGTCACCTATAGTACACCTGTCCCTCGATAACTTGCACAACAGGGTCCAAAAACATAGACCACACTATAAGTGAGGCTGTTTATCAAGTGACTTCCATGACAATATGAAATGATACCATCCTTGCTGATCACTGAGAAAGCCATGGGGATGGAGGGGAGAAAATTTTATCTGTTTAATGGCTGAATACTTGTTTTAAAATTGCTTTAGGTATAGTTGTCAATCAAGCTCTTTTTCTAACAAAGATTTTCATTTTTGTTTTTAAAAAAAGACCTTTTATTTCAAGATGTTAACTGCTGAGAGATTGTTTACATTATTTCAGCTGGTTTCAACAACCTGCACATGTATGCAAAATCATTGTGTATTACATCACTGCTTTATGTTGTTGTTGAGTAGTCTGGTTCCCAGATCTTATGCTAGTTAATGATTCAAATTCACAACCAAGCAGGATTCCTTTTATTGAAACAAAATGACAAAAATAAAAACAGAACATATTTGTTTGTGAAACAGCCATCATCGTCAAAAGTCATCTTTTTTGTATTGTTCTATAATAAAATATTTATGCCATGATTCATTATAAGTAATACTGAAACTTCTTCTCATCCATGAAGAAATCTCCAATTAAATGAATTATACACACTCTTATAAACTAGCTTGTCATTAATAAACGTATCTGTGAAACAGAATTTTACATTATCAAATATTCATTTTATGAATGAGTATACTTAATTAAGGTAGTTTGTGTTCTCCCAAATTATTTTAACTGTTTGATTGATCGCTTGAAATGAGTTGACCTGACACTAGATTGAAGCCACTAGGTCATACACAGGTTGGATTTGCATACAGTTTAACTCTTCAATTAGTCTATTCCCATTATTTGATAAAAAAGATGCAATTGACATGGTAACACAAGGAGGTCAGCTCTTAATTCAGTGCCACAATACAAGAAATACTTATACAAATTAGGGATTAACTATGTCATGTTTGAATCCAATAAGACACATTGTATTTATTATTGTTACACTTAAACCAAACTTATATATAACTTAAATATGCATCTCATTTGATAAAAGACAAACATATTTACTTGGTATATATTTAAGTGCTTCCTCCAATAGACGTTATTGACAAATTCATTGGTAAAAATTTCATTAGATACTGTTTTTTTACGGTGTAGCAGGAATGTTTTGGAAATAAATTTTAACAAAATATATGATTTATTATTGTTACACTTAAACCAAACTTATATATAACTTAAATACGCATCTCATTTGATAAAAGACAAACATATTTACTTGGTATTTATTTAAGTGCTTCCTCCAGTAGACGTTATTGACAAATTCATTGGTAAAAATTTCATTAGATACTGTTTTTTTACAGTGTAGCAGGAATGTTTTGGAAATAAATTTTAACAAAATATATGATTTTTTTAACTGAAAGTTGCTCATTTCAAAATGTTAATTCAGATTTCCAGGACATATAAACAGTTTTCTACAACAAAATGCAAGGTTTCAGTTACCAATTTTAATCTCAATTTTCTTCATGTTCAACAACAAAAGGTCAAATTGTTTTTATACTTTCTAGTAAAAACAAGTTGGGATCCACGAATGTACACACGTGTTAAGCCTGTTTCTGAGCTATCAAGGCCCAAGTTATCAAGGAAGTGATGCAGTCATTTGGTCTGTTTATCCATTAGTCAACAACTTGCCTTCCACAAGATAACTTTTCTTGTATTGCTAGCTTTTAACACAATGTGATATTCATCTTTATACTGATAAGACCTCAAGCAAATTAGATTTTAAACCTTCTATATCTTCATTTAGAAGAGTTATGGCCCTTGATTGTCATCCTAACTGTAATTACTACAAGATAACTTTAACCCAGTAAGTATAGACAGCTTTGTATTGAATATTGATTTTCTGACATCCATGATGTCATTCACACGAGTTGCTTTCATCTTCCTGACTTGTCGTTACCACAACATAACTTTGCTATGAAATCTTTATCAAGTTTGATTTTCAGCCATGAAAAAATCATGCATTAAACCTTCTGGACCAGTTTTCTGATGAAAACTCACAGTAATCACAGAACTTCTGAAACTGCAGACTTGGATGCAATTTGACTGAAATAAAGCAATTATAAAACTCCAGAACACACACACACACACACACACACACACACACACACACACACAAGCTAAAACAACATCTGCCAAGCAGATATTATTGTCAGCTAAAACAACATTCAGTGCATTGTTTACAACTATCTTAATCCATCAATCAAGTTATTATCAGCCTAAAAACTAATCCTGTCATGATTTGTGACCTGCACTGATGCATTTATAATACATATATAAATTGTTTTACTCTCCATGCAGTCTGCATGGGTTTGAATCTTGTCCAGTGTGTGGTTTCATGAGAAAGTTTGCCTGTAGCTTCTTGTGGTTTGGTGGTTCTTTCTGGGATTTCCCCAGCTTCTTTCTCCACCATTTATGCTCGTTGCTATGTATGGCTTATCTTGTGCTACAAAATGGTATTAAACCCTACAACAAGAACAAAAACTCTTCAGATTTCAATACAAGTAATGTTTCATGTATAAGCTTTCAGGCAACTTAACAAAAAATATGAAACAGTTCTTGAACTCTTTGGAAATATAAAAAGTTTTGGTACCATATTGAAACATGCACTAATGGATTGGGAGACAAATATGCAATTGTACAAAAATAAAGAAATTTATTTAACAGAGCATGGATAAAGACAAACTAATGTGTGAAGCATGGTGAAAATAACTTATAAAAAATTAATAAAGTTGAATAACTGTTATTCATTGTAACTAATTAGTTTTGGTATAAAGTGCACTTTCATACTTGAGTTTATAACAAAAATGTGTTATTATGCAAATTTCCCAGATTGTGAACACTGATCTCCCTGATTTGGTCCCAGCAAACTAGGCATGTCTGGATATTATTAACAGAAGATATGGCCTCTTGATTGACTATCCATGTAACTTTAGTTTCAAGTTCTAGCGCATAACTTTTGGTAGGGATGTTTGCATGTCAGCCGAAAATGGAATGTGACTTTCTATTGATGAGACTTTAAATGACTGATTTCTATCAATTTATAACATCATTAGAAGAGTTGTGGCTCCTGATTTCCCATTGTTATGACAGGTTTCTGCAACACAAATTTACTGGAACAATTTAGGACGTAAACTAAATTTGGTATGCTGTTTTATATTAGTGAGACACTGAATGAGTTTGATTGAGCCTTCTGTGACATCATTTGCAAGCCTTCTGTGACTTCATTTGCAAGCTTTCTGTGACTTTATTTGCAAGCTCTCTTTGACATCATTTGCAAGCTTTTTATGACTTCATTTGCAAGCCCTCTGTGACATCATTTGCAAGTCCTCTGTGACTTCATTTGTATCTGTGACATCATTTGCAAACTCTCTTTGACATCATTTGCAAGCTTTCTGTGACTTCATTTGCAAGCTTTCTGTGACTTCATTTGCAAGCCCTCTGTGACATCATTTGCAAGCTTTCTGTGACTTCATTTGTATCTGTGACATCATTTCTAAACCGTCTGTGACATCATTTGCAAGCCTTCTGTGTCTTCATTTGCAAGCCTTCTGTGACTAAATTTGCAAGCCGTCTGTGGCATCATTTGCAAGCCTTCTGTGTCTTCATTTGCAAGCCTTCTGTGTCTGCAATCCTTCTGTGTCTTCATTTGCAAGCCTTCTGTGTCTTCATTTGCAAGCCTTCTATGACATCATTTGCAAGCTTTCTATGACATCATTTGCAAGACTTATTCCATGTTTTCATCTATTTTTGGCTGTACCAAGCATATTGTAAAGACAAGGTACCTTTATTATGCATGCATTGCAAATATTTTTAGTTCACCTAAATTTATAATTGGTATGTATTGTCATTTAAATTTTTCTTTTCATTTTTTAGGAGTAATGAAGACACTTGATTTGGAAGGACTAGTCAAGATGGAGTATGTATCATGCATGTGTTATATTATTGCAGATTTCATATGTATTCCTTAATTTCAATTTATTTCTTCTAACATGTTTCTGATTTTTCCATTTGATTAAAGTTTACACAACTTTGAAAAGCAAATACTCATAGATTTTTTGTTACCCATTGTTCATTCATTTGTGTGTATGCATATATCTATGGAGGGAGAAAGCTTTTTGGTGCTGTATATGTATGATTTCAAAATGTGATATAACCAGAATTAATTTCTTGTTTTTAGTATACAATTTGGTTATTGGGTGAAAAGTGGATTTTTCGGGTCTTAAATTCTTGGAATAGTCCAAGCGTTCTAATTTTACACAGACAGATCATTGCTTATTAAACATCCATGTTTTGTGAGAAGGAATCCAGACAAGAATGTTTGCACTCCATGAAACATTGTGAATGGGTAATAAATTATCAGTTTGCTGAAATTAGTTTATATTTTTTTTCATCCATGATGTGAAGGTCACCTTAATGGACTGTGAGTAAATATTTCAGATTCAACATCCTTGACCTGGCAGCTACAAGACAGTACATTGTCAGCCTGAAGGTCAGCGTGTGTTTGGATTACCAGGCCAACTGCACCATGACAACACCAATCTTCCAGAATGCCTTGCTGAATAAGCTTCCTTGCACTGTCAACAGCCCATTCATCAATAGCAGTACGTAGTATTATATCTCTACATTCATGTATATTTTGTTGCAATGCCCTCAGAACCTATTGTATGCCCATACCATATTCTGTGGACAACCTTTTGGTAGCATTATATCTCTATATACCTTTTGTATACCCATGCCATAGTATGTGGAGAACCTTTTGGTAGCATTATATCTCTATATACCTTTTGTATACCCATGCCATAGTATGTGGAGAACCTTTTGGTAGCATTATATCTCTATATACCTTTTGTATACCCATGCCATAGTATGTGGAGAACCTTTTGGTAGCATTATATCTCTATATACCTTTTGAGAACCTTTTGGTAGCATTATATCTCTATATACCTTTTGAGAACCTTTTGGTAGCATTATATCTCTATATACCTTTTGAGAACCTTTTGGTAGCATTATATCTCTATATACCTTTTGAGAACCTTTTGGTAGCATTATATCTCTATATTCCTTTTGAGAACCTTTTGGTAGCATTATATCTCTATATTCCTTTTGTATACCCATGCCATCTGTGAAGAGGAACAACTATTATGCCTTGCCATATTCTTTAGAGAAGGACAACTATTATGCCCATGCCATATTCTGTTGACAAGTTTCAATTCAGGTCAAGAACCTTTTGGTAGTATTATATCTTTATATTCCTTTTGTATACCTATGCCATCTGTGAAGAGGGAAAACTGTTATGCCCATGCCATAATCTTTGTAGAGGGATAACTAGAGTTACCCATGTCTGTCCAACCAGTCATGTCACATCCATTCATATGACACTCTTAACAAGTTTCATTTTGGCTTAAGAAAATTTTGGTAGCATTATATACGTTTTGTATGCCCATGCCATATTATGGGGAGAGGGACAATTGTTATGCCCATGCCATATTCTTTAAAGAGGGACAAATATTTTGTCCATGTCATGTTCAGTGGAGTGGGAATACTATTATACCCATGCCATATTATGTGGAGAGGGACAATTGTTATGCCCATGCCATATTCTGTTGACAAGTTTCATTTCGGGTCAAGAATCTTTTGGTAGCATTATATCTCTATATTCATGTATCTTTTGCTGTAGTGCCCTCAGAACATTCGGTGGAGAAGGGTATAAAAATAATATTATCAGATATCTTTAGGTAATGAGGGTACTTCAGTTAGAACATGAGTGTTTCTTGTCTCCATTGAGAACCTCAACTATTTGCCAATCTACATGCATGTGTCATGCTAAAATAAAAATCAAAAAGAAAAGTCACACTCTTTAAGAAAGTAACAAATAAGTCCTATGTCTTTACATTACTCAGAACATCTAAATCATATTTAAACAAAGACATAATGCAGTGGAACACTGCTAAAATGCGATAATCGGGGGCCAAGAAATTGGATCGCGTTAAAAGCGGGGTGACGTTATTGCGGGGTTTTACAGTATTTTAATATTTTCAGCAAACACAGCATTTGCATATATAATTGTACTCATGTCTAATGTAAAAAATCGGAGTATTATCGGATGAATATTAAATGGAATGCAGTAATAAGTGGATGGATAATATATGTATAAGTTGTTATTTTGCGTTACCAAGTTTTACTAATTTGTATTGTTTTACCACGAAAATACACGTTGATCGATAATACCACGACTGATGTTATATAATGAATAGGGTATCAACATCGTTTACTATTGTGCCGTCATGGCACGCAGTTCATCCATAATGCAAGTAATTCCATTGGAAAATTGCACAATTTAAAATATTCAATAATTTTGTTAAGATCATTGTCTGAATTCAATGTCCAATATATTGCATGAACAGAGTATTAACACTGTTTACTTACCGTCTGATATAGTACCGTCGTGCCATGACCGGGTTATATCCGAATTCGGGTTATAGAGGGGCGGGTTATAGCAGGGTCCCACTGTAATAAGTTTTATTTCCGATTTTTTATTTAGGCATAACAATTCAAGGACCTGGTGAAATTAATACATTTTAGAAGCTACATTTTACACATTATTTCTTGTACTTTATCGTATTATATATTGTATTATATTAGAATTCATACACGATCTCTTCCCCAAAATCATAATAAACTTTTTTTTGCGCAAAGTGCAATGAATGACTTTCGTTTGTGAACTTGCTTTTCCATAACGGTAAAATATTTATTAAAAAAAAGAAGGGGAAATTAATAACCATTTCATAAGCAAACCCCATACACATGTAAAACCCAAGAACTAAGCGCAGTAGGCCTGCAATGCTCACAAGTCACTTTTATAATTGTTTTTAAGCTGAACGCATGTCAATTTCATACCCTCTCAATTTCCAACTACGTAAGTGGACATTATTTACTGGTCAATTGATTGCGTCTAATAACACAGCCAAGCCTACTATAGCTAGGAAAAAATATAGAATTTTACAAATATATTATCATGTGGAAATTAGTAACAATTAAGAGCAGTGTAGAATTTGTGTTTGTCCAGCCAATAATTTTTCTTCTCAGCATATTTACTTCATCTTTTGAAGTTTATAACTATTAAATAAATTGATTAATTTCAGGCATTTCACTGACCACCTGGTTGACAGAGAATAAAGTAACCCGAGGACAGCTGACCAATCTTGATTTGACCTATTTGATGCAGTATCTGGGAGTTGCACCCTATATATTGGATAGTCCCTGTAATGCTACCAACTTGGGGTGGAATAAAGGTGGCCTTATCAATTTTAGCTTTACTTTTCAAATTATCACTACCTCTAAGGTTTTCATTAAAAGCCTTCCTAACATGTCTGCTTAGTCATATATGAAAATGATGACAATCTGATGTACAATATGGCTGCAGTGGCAACCATCTTGAAAATCTATTTATTTGCTACTTCTTCTGGATTGACTTGCACTATAAGTTTTTTTTACTGAAAGACATTTTATGGTATCAAAAATGAGAATGATTCCAATCAGACCTCCAATATTGATGTAGCTAATTTTTAACAGATGGTCATATTGACACGGGGTTTTCAAGGAATCTTTATTATGATATCTAGCTTGTCATAAATGATAATGATGCCAATCAGACCTCCAATATTGTTGTAGCTATTTCTCTTTAACAGATGGTCATATTGACATGGGGTTTTCATTGAATCATTATAATGATATCTAGTTTGTCCTATTGATAATGGTACTGATCAGACCTCCAACCTTGAAAATCCTGTTTGGTTCAACTTTGACTTTTCACTGAAAGACTTCCTATGTTATGTAATTGGTTCTAAATACAAATTATGCCAATCCAACATTTCATATGGATGCTTTGGAAGCCATCTTGAAAATCTTATTCTAGATGCTTCTTTTGAACAGATGTTGAAAATAAAGACTTCTTGGGATGACTAGTGCTCCTAGATGAAAATGGTGTTGATCTGTTATCAAATATGGCCATCACAGCAGCCATATTAAAACTAGTTATCGCTGCTCTTCATGAATAGAAAGTCAGGTCAACTTTTTGTTTTCATCATAAGACTTTTTAGGTTGTCTAGTTGGTCCTTGTAAAAATGGTATCAAATATTGCTATCACAGCAGCCCTCTTGAAGTGCTTATTACCACTCATGAATGGATGGTCATATCAGCATGAGGTTTTCAATAAAAGACTTCTTATTGGTCGTAAATGAAGATGGTGCCAATCTAATGACCATCTTGTAAATGTTGTTATTGCAATGGAAAGTTGTATTTATATGTGTTTTCACTTAAGGACATATTATGATGACTAAATGCTCTGAAATGAAAATGATGCTACCTGGACATCCAGTATGAATATTATAATTTCAATTCCTTCGGAATGGAAAGTCATGTCAACATGAAATTTTCACAGAAAGAATTCTTATCAATTTTGTCCTAAATGAAAACTGACATGCAATACAGCAGCCATCTTGGAAATCTTATCACTACTCGTCCTGAATGCAAAGTCTCATCACTACTTGTCCTGAATGCAAAGTCTCATCACTACTTGTCCTGAATGCAAAGTCTCATCACTACTTGTCCTGAATGCAAAGTCTTATCAGTGCTGGAAGACTTATGAATGATTTTAGGTTTTGCTCAGAAATATTGAAGATGATTTTGAAACTTGGCAGTTATAATCAAGAAATGGTCTCATCTTAAATTGCTGGAAATTCTTTTCAGTCAAAAGACAAAGTGATCACACTTTACTCTAAATGAAAACTGACATGCAATATGGCAGCCATCTTGTAAATCTTACCGCTACTTGTCATGAACACAAAGTCTTATATCATCCTGAATGCAGAGTCTTATTGTTACTCATCCTGAATGCAGAATCTTATCACTACTCATCATGAATACAGAGTCTTATTGCTACTCGTCCTGAATGCAAAGTCTATTGCTATTTGTCATGAATACAAAGTCTTGTCACTACATGTCCTGAATGCAAAGTATATTGCTACTTGTCATGAATACAGAGTCTTATTGCTACTCATCCTGAATGCAAAGTCTTATTGCTACATGTCATGAATACAAAGTCTTATTGCTACTCGTCCTGAATGCAAAGTCTATCACTACTCATCCTGAATGCAAAGTCTTATCATTACGTGTCATGAATACAAAGTCTTGTCAATGCTGGAAGACTTCTGATGATTTTAGCTTTGGCTCAGAAATATTGGAGATGATTTCAAAACTTGGCAGTCAAAAACAAGAAATGGTCTTGTTTTAAGTTGCTGGAAATTCTTTTTAGTCAAAAGACAAAGTAATCACACTTTACATGTACATTAATGAATGAAAACTGATCTTGTTGAGGTTCTTCTGATTTATTTCAGTCCATTAAAAAATGGAAGTATATTTTGTAACATAACTAAACATGTAAAGCAAAACATTCACCCTGTTTAAATCTCCTTTTATACTGTCCAGGAAAATCTGCATATATTCCCTGTCAGAATCGTCGGAGTTGTCATTGAATTTGAGAGAGTGAAAATATTTCTGACAGATGAACTTTGATTTGTAACTGTCCAGATAGTGTATGTGAGCAGGTGAGAAAGCACAAGGTCAATTCTGAATATCACTAATGGAACCAAGTGATTCTGATTCAAGTTTCTGAGGTCTGGTACTCAAACATTTAGACTAATGAAGAAATTTAATTACATTCCAGTACTGATCCATAATAATAAGACATAAAAATTATGATTATGTTCATTTTACTTTTTTTGTTTGTTTAAATAAATTAGTAGGACTGTTAGATTTAAACATAACGTGGTACCCAGGTAAGGCAGTTTGTTTTGAAAATATATGCCAGGGTACTTGTATTTCATAGAGTTCTTATTAAAATGATAAGAAAGTTCTAAATTTCATCTATGGGTGAGTGCTCCACATCAAAAGTGTTTTCCCTGAGTCCCAGGTATGTTTTACTGGAACAGTCATTACTCTATTTAAACTTCTTTCTAGATGTGTGAATGAAAAAATAATGCATGAATAAAATTATTTCTTTCAGAATGTCTAAAAATTACAGAGCATGAAAAAAATATTTTGGCAAAACATATTTGTGTTAATAAATAAATGTACCATGTCCAAAAGCAAATAGAAGATGTAGTAAGTACTGTAAATCCTTTGATTCTGCATAAATGTCTGAATGTTGCACATCCACAGTATATTTTGTAAAATTATGATTAATGATGACCCCAGTCACCCAGCTGTGCAACTTTTTGATGGATTTAAATTACAAAGCCATTGTGTACATCTGCCATCCATACCTAATAATATTCCCAATGTTTGTAGTCTTTATCAAATTACAAAGCTTTTGTGTACTTCTGTCATCTATACCTAATAATATTCCGAATGTTTGTAGTCTTTATCAAATTACAAAGCTTTTGTGTACTTCTGTCATCTATACCCAATAATATTCCCAATGTTTGTAGTCTTTATCAAATTACAAAGCCATTGTGTATATCTACCATCCATACCTAATAATATTTACAAAGTTTGTAATCTTTACCAAATTACAAAGCCATTGTGTACTTCTGTCATCCATATCTAATAATATTCCCAAAGTTTGTAGTTTTTACCAAATTACAAAGCCATTGCGTATATCTACCATCCATACCTCATACTGTTTCCAAAGTTTGTAGTCTTTGTCTTAAATAGTATAGGAGGAGTTGCATGACTTTACTCTGACATGTACACAGATCCCACCTATGTTTTTGAAAAGCATGGAGTTGATAAACTATTTTCACTTAAATTCATGATTTTCAGTTCTGTGTAATTAATGATCTTTAAAACAGTCTTATTATTTCTGTTTGCTTGTCCATTAAAACATTATACATTTATTTTCAATTCAGAATGTTCTCTTCCAATTGAGCTGCCGGACATAAGTTTATCTCCCTTGAGTTGTACGATACCAAGTTACTGCACTGCTGCCAAATGCTGTTTTAATGTGGAAGATATCTCCAGCTCCCTCTATGCTGCTGTCGACATAAATTTCTGTACAGCAAAATTAACCATCTCCCTGGAAAAGCTGACATATACTGTGCCTCTTTTGGACTTTGACTTCAGCAAGACGTACCAGTATTACTTGCAAGGAATTCTTAGAATTCAGTAAGATGGCTCACATTGCATTTAAATATTGTACATATTTTTAAAAATTACTTTTGTTGTTGATAATAACTGTTTAGAGATTTTACATCTGTGAAATCCACAGGTTCTTAATGGTATAAAAATTCTCTCTTTGGTATAAAGTAAAACAAAAATGAATGTATTATATAAATTTTCTTTTTAAAAATGCCTCTGAATAAGGTTAGTAATTGAGCACTCCCTCATTATAAGTTTCTGGATATTAACATGGTTCTTTTTATAACTTGGCAATCTTCAGTCTGTTCAAATTTTAAGAATCTTAACTCGTATTTTATGAACAGTTAGTCACTGGGTCGTGAATCTCATTTTTGTATTTGGTAGTAATGATTGATGTATCCGTTACCTCATTATAATGTGTTCTCACTATGAAGCAGCAACCTGTATGGCTGCCATGGGCAGTCTTGTAATGAGAGAGTTCTGTACAATTCCTGAATTGAAGTTAATAAGATGGTTAGAGAATTAGACATTTATACTTATCAGTATCAAATATTTATTTTAAAGAAACCTTCACAAGCTTATACTATAGATGATTCCTAGTGTAAAACCTATATCAGACTGTTGCAGCCAGTGATAATAATAATAATAATAATAATAATAATAATAATAATAATAATGCTTTATTTATAGAGGGTGACTCATTAGTCAAGGACTATTCTCCCTTGAGGCCCTCTTAATGAAAGTATAACAAATGCACATTGTGTGAAGAAGCAATAATTAGTGCTTATATTAGCATGTTTGGTATTAAAATACTAAATTTAAATGATGATGTGTACTTATTTATTTTATCTAGTAGTAATTTGAAATGAAAACTGTTGTTGTAGTTATCCCTTTAATAATGATCATTTTTTAATGTTGTAGTATTGCAATTTTTAAAAATGTACATATGTGAAGGCTAGAGTGCATTGTATTGTATTACACTCTGTAATATCTATCCCCAGGTAAGAATTATAACCACAAAAACATTACCCTGTAATATCAACCCCCAGGTAAGAATTATAACACAAAAGAAACATTACTCTGTAATATATGTCCCCAGGTAATTATTATAACATACAAACATGTAGTTCTCCTTTTACATAAAAACATTTCTCTGTAATATCTGTCCTTTGGTAAGAATTAAACACAAAAACATTACTTTGTAATATTTTTCCCCAGGTATGAATTCTAACACAATAAACATTACTCTGTAATATCTGTCGTTAGGTAAGAATTTTAACACAAAAACATTAGTCTGGATTATCTTTCCCCAGGTAAGGATTACAACATAAAATCATTACTCTGTAATGCCTATCCCCAGATAAGAATTATAACATAAAAACAATACTCTGTAATATCTTTCTCCAGGTAATGATTACAACATAAAAACATGACTCTGTAATGCCTATCCCCAGGTACAAATTATAGCATAAAAACATTACTCTGTAATATCTGTCATTAGGTAAGAATTATAACATAAAAACATCACTCTGTAATATCTTTCTCCAGGTAAGGATTATAACATAAAAACATTACTCTCTAATATCTGTCTCCAGGTAAGGATTATACCAAAAAAAACATCACTGGAAAAGTGCTCTATGTTTAATTGCTCATACTAAAATCCTGGATGAATATTTTAAATTCATACAATTTGAAAAGATTAAAATTTATAATGTATTGCTTTCTTATGTCTATATGTCGATTAAATGGATTCATTCATTTTTGTTTATGTTAATTATTATGCACACTTCAGGTAAATGGACAGATAATATTGTGTTGGTGTCCTTTCAAGTAAATGGACAAATGCTATTGCTTTGGTGTCCTTTCAAGTAAATGGACAAATACTATTGCTTTGGTGTCCTGTTGTTATAGATGTTTCTACCAAGATGGCTGCTGATATTCTTGCTGATGTCATGTGATAACTTTCTATATCAACTGTTTAAGCACTTGATAAGCTTTTGTTTGTTGATGTGTTACAACCAACCAACCAATCCAGTTTTCATTTCTTATAAATTGAAATGTGTAAAAATCAGGGTTTGTTTTATAGTAATTAATGACTAAATTACATGATACTGTTAACGACTCTATGGTCACGAAATTAAGTAACAGAAAAGAAGCAAAACAAGTTTTATAAAATATAAAAACAATTTAATTTCAAAGTTATAATTTGAAAAAATGTGAGAGAAACTTAAAGTATTTTGAATTAAGTCTAAATTAGTCCTTTAAAGGGTCTATGAAAAAATTCTAATCTAATGAAAATTTCCTTTTAAACTTCAGTTCCAAAATTATAGGGGTCCTCCAGTACCCATGTGATGTCAAGATGACATGGTCCAGAATTCTCTTGAATAATTTTATAGCAATTCCGGAGTAATATTATAGTCCAAAAAATGAGCACTTTTTATTTCCACTGAACTTTCCAAACAGGAATGCAGTCAGTGTGAATGACTCCAATTGTTTTTGTTGTATGAATCAGATTGCTTAACTTTCTACACCACAACTATATCTATTACATATGTACTTCTGCAGAATTATGTTGGAAACATCATTATCCCATCAGTCACTGGGAAATTATGCCATAGGCACCATTTTAAGTCTTATTATTAAGATTATTATTACTAATTGTCAATACATATGTACCATCTATTTATAGATCCTTTGCAATATTATACTCAAGTCATGAAAGCCAGACTGGACTAAATAAATTTGGTACATATTACAGCCATGAATAAGAGTAAAAATTATATAAAAGCATGTACTATTAGTTACAAATAATAAATATATAAATAACAATACATTGAAGCCAAAAAAATAGGTGATCCACTTTTTAAGGGAGGAAACCATGTGTCAAGGTAAGCTATAATAACATTTTGCCGTAAAAGTTAAAATCCAGTTATATTGTATGTGTGAATATATGTATTGGAGTTATTTGCACATTAGCACTATACTTGCATATATGGTGCCAAATAAAATTAACTTCTATAAATACAAATATTTTAAAACGAATTAAAAATTGTTAAGAAGATAAACATTTCCAAATAAAAGTACATGTGAAGTACAAGGTAATAGATAAAATATAAATGTTAAAAATATGGAAACTGTGTATAAAAGGAAAAGGTAAACAAATATTGATTACTTTAAAGTGTAGTTTTTATTGTTGTGAAGTTACATTATAATAGGTTGATATGTGCCAAGGACTAAAAGTGAAACAATCTCCATATCAGTGATAAAATGTGACTAATTAAACAGGAGCCTTGACCGTACTTGCATTATTAGAAGGTAATGTTATACTGACAAACTTTAAATTGGTGACCTCGGTAGCTAGACTCTTGGGATAATCTCTGTACTGTGTTAACTTTCATTTTGGAAGAATGCTAGTTTATTAGAGAGAAAGGTAAAAAATAGTTGACTAAGCAAAGTGTATGTTGAACATTTGTTTTGCAGATTCATCTTGCAGGATTATAGTTCTAATGGCTACTACAGGATGACTTTGAATATGTCTGTGTGCCTTGAGGCTTCAGCTCCAACTTGTGCCTTTGATATACCTGTTTTCAAGGACACATTGCTTCCCATAGTGCCTTGTGCTTATGATGCACCATTTATACAAGAAGGTAAGAGAAGATAACCCTGCATAACAATGCATGGGTATAAAATAACTTTCAGGAATTGTTCTCTGGAATTACATTTGCAAAATTTTAAAGAAAATGAATTTTTCTACATGAAGTAAATTTACAGATTCCAACCTTTACCATTTTGTAGATGCAAGGGATATTTAAAAGCACTATTTTTATTATTGTCATATCAAGGTCTCAGTGATTTGGTCACTGTATGCTAAGGCCATAAATGTGGGTCTTCATCATTCTTTAGAAACATGAATATGCTTGACTTATATGTGATAGTAGTTCTCTGTTGACAAATTTTTAATTTTGTATCAGTATTTCTATCTGTATTTTTGATGGATTTTTTTGTGTTTTTGTTTCCAGACTTCGCCCTTACTGTATTTAAAGCTGAGAATGATGTAAGCCTTCAAAGCCCTATTTTGAGTATGCTTCAGGACAAACTGTTTGCTACCCTGGGGATATCACAATATATGCAGAGCAATCAGTGCTTGAGAACAGTGGCTCCTTACCTAATTTCGGGTTGGAACACAGGTGTGTAAGCATTTTAAATATAATTATTGTCTGTTAATTGCATAATTAGTATTAGCAACTTCTACCACGAAACTATTGAGTGACAATGTCATATCAACAAAATCACATACTGTGATGTAAAACTTAACAACATTATGTAGTAAATTTAACATGATGTGACAAAGAGGATCTTAAACTTGTGTTAATTATACACAATATTTATGAAACTCTGTTGAATAATACAACATGCCATGATATGATATAACTTGGCTCATTTCATATATTTCAGTAACTATACAAGACACACTATGTAATATACTTTTGATGAGTCACACGTTGAGATAAGGTGGTTTTGTAAAGATGGAGGAAACTCGAGAACCAAGAGAAAATCATGGTTGTTAATTAGAAGATTGCGTTAACTCAAATAATTAAACTAAACAGTTTTCTGCAGGAGTGCTTAGCAAGTATGTAATCTCAAAATGTGTTCAGGTCCAAGTGAAGATATCTCAGTAATCTTCTGTAAGACCAGAAATAGTGAAGAGGGATAGGGAATTATATACCTGGCATCCATGCTGATTTAGTATCTCGCAAGCCATTCATCCATCCAGGCTTGACATATTTGGACAGTGGACCCAACCATCCCAATGTTCATGGTGTATCTTCTAAGCAAAGCCCATGAACTGGTCAGAGATGATGGGATATCACCATCTTTGCTACCTGTTATGGTCTACCTGGACATGCAAAGTGACCCATACAAATCCAATGATCATGTTGAGCCTTCTACTCCAAACCAACCATTCTCTGATCCTACCATGGAAAGAAGTTCAACGCAGTTTAGTTTTCATTGACCATTGAAGAGATTTATAGGGTGCTGCTGGCTTCACCCTCACCCTCTACTACCACAAGCAAACTATAAGGATAAGGCATTGGTAGATGTCGATGATGAGGAACATACTTACTAAATATACTATGATAAAGGGGATTAATGACTGTCTGTGATCCAGGTAATGCTAAGACTTTTTTCAGAAAGCCAAGTACCAAAATGTCTTTGTACAAAATTCCCAGCAATAGATATAAACCTGACACAAGTTCTATAAAGTGGACACAAATTTGTTTACTGCCAATTCCAATGTAGCTAGGAATGTGATTGCCACTTCCTCTGTGCTTGACCTTTTATAATTTTCCATTTTCTGTCTCAGAGATGGCAGGCCAAATTGCATGGACATCAGTAAATCAGCTCTTTACTCCATGACCAGTTCATTGACCACTTCCATCAGTTGGCACTGTATCATATCTGCTTGACCTGACCAAAGCATTATTTTTATGTCCCTATCCACCCAGTATTATGGATATTCCTAATCCTACCTTTAACCTTTGACCTGAAACTGCTAACAAGATTATGGATCATATTATAACTCAGTTCAGGCCAACATCGTGTATATTCCTTTGGTTTGCTTACTGTGACAAGGCTTATCAGTTCAAAATCCTACCTTTGACTTTTGACCTGAAACTGCTAACAAGATTATGGATCATATTATATAACTCTACAACAAAGGCAAGGTACTTGCATGACACCCCCCCCCCCCCCCCAAACACACAAGTTTGATTCTACTCCAAGGCTGGAATGATGTTTCACTTTTACATTTCCAATACTTTATTGTGAAATTGGCCAAATCCAATCTTCATTCATCTCAGTGTTTTGTACCCTGAATATGGAATTTCTCACCAATCTCAATCAGGTATGGCACATAATCTGGATCATAGAACTGGTTGAATCCATCTCCAACAGTGGATTTTAGTGAGAGAGTTCTTGTAACTCCTTGATTTATTCAATTCATCAGTGGACTTATTGCAAGATAAGTGGCACCCATTTTGCAGTATCCTCAATCAACAGGTTATGATCACACCTGACATGATCATTACTGTGTCAGTGATGCTGCCAGAGTCTGCTGATGTCAGGAGTCTCTCTGGTAAAGCTCAAAGTGGAAATGACAGTTATACTGATGCAAGTACATACAGTTGGGGTGGCCATATGCTACCAAACTTTGCTGCAGTTAGCAGCACATGGAAGCCAGGAGTTTGTCCACATCAATCTTCTAGAAATGAAGGCTGTCATCATTGTCTTCCTATTTAGGAAAGATTATCTCTCAAGAGAAATGGCCCTTTTTATGTTAGACAACTCTTGTAATGGTGTCCTACTTCTTTAAACCGGTGGGCACCAAATCACCCAACCTGTTTTTTTTTTATTTAGTTGTTTCTGTGTTGGTGTGAAGAACTCAACATCAATGTACTAATCTGACATATTCCTGGCAGATGCTTTATCCAGGAAAGGTTAGGTCATTCACACAGAATGGTCTCTTCACCTGTCAGTCTTCAGATTTGTACACTTATGGTGCATCTAGTTCCAGACCTTCTGCAACACGGCGGAACCACAATCTGCCCATCTTCATCTTTCCAGTTCCAGACCCAGAGACCTGGGCTTTGGACACATTGTCAATCAGCTAGGAAGGGTTCTGAACATTCACTTATCATCCCAAGGTCTTGGTACCAAATGTAATCCAGAAGTCCAGAAGTTATGAAGTTAGAACTGCAAAATAATGCTAAAATTTGTTTTGTTTTGCTTCCTGATAGTTTTAGCCTCATCTTTAGGGTGAGTGAATTACACGCCCTTTCAGTTGACCTGAAATATCTTTAGATTAGATGGCTCAGTAGTACTCTTTGTTGCAACCATGCTTATAGATTACCATCTGTTGGCAATCAAAGAGTTGTCATCTGCTCACTCCTGTCAATAAACAAGTCAAAGAGTCAAGCCAGGCAAGACTCTGTTAACACTCTAGAACACTACTTCAAATGCACAGAGGCAAGTTGTGGCAAATGCACACAGCATTTTCTTTCAGTGCAAGTTGGAAAGCAGGATATTGGTTCTCATGCCCTTTCTACATGGCTGAGGTGGATTATGCACTCTGCATACACTGGTCACAGTCACCTCATGAAGATTTTAGCTCATGAAATCAGGGTAATATCTATAAGCCTCATGTTTTGATCAGAAACATGGAAGCAAATGGATGCAGAGTCAACCTTCTCAAGCAAATGGATGCAGTCAACCTTCTCAAACTTTTATCTCAGCAATTTAGCTTTGCATAGACAAACTTACCCAATCACATTACTTACAAATCCTCCCATCCAACCCACCATGCAGGCATCCATGTTCAAAGATTGCTTAGAATAAATAAAAGCAACACAAGATGGAGTCAAGGGGAGGTAATATAGGCAATAGTCATTGACCTTTGTCTGTATGACATAGATGTGAAAGACAATCATTTTTTTAGAAGGGCTTGATTTTGTAACAGTTGGCTTATATTAATGTAATCTGATAAGTATTCTAAGAGAAACAAAATGTACTTACAAATTCATATCTAATTTTTTTTAAATATAAGATATACTAACACATTTTTAAAAATTCTTTAAATGAAATTATTTCCACACAAAAAATACAAATCAGTAGTGTTTATACCTAGTTTCATAATGTAATCATTCATAGATGTGATAAAATACATATATTTCCTTTAAAATCCTGGTCGCTTGTTGCATTCATTTGGTAGATACACATGACAGTGCTTTTATATGATACAAAATCTATGACGATTTTAGTTGTGAATAATATTTGATTGCAATAGGTGCTCAAAACTGGTTTTCCTGATTTTAATTTAAAGCATTGTTTAAACCTAACTTACCAAAGAATTGAATCTAGGGGTTACAAGAAAATAAAGTTGAATTCTGAAGCTTGGGAACTGTGACCGTCATTATATCTGTGGATGTAATGCTTGAAACAAACAGACTGTTGCCACAGAAGCAAAGCCTGTCAAATGGGTGGCTTCTTCTCTGTGGAAACTCAAGGTAAAAAAGCCCGAAAACAACACTGCTGATCCATTCTATAAATGAAAGATAAAGTAATTTGTGAACTTAAATTTCAGGACTTTGTGCTCTGAGTGTGAATTTATCTGCCCTAGTGAACATCACCAGCTGTTACCTGCATAGCACCTGTACAGGTGTGTCATGTTGTGTAGAAGTGAAAGAGCTGGGAGGTCGAACTATTACCATGGAGTTACAGATTCTTCCCTGCCAGAAGAGATTCAAATTTGGCATTGAGCAACTCAAGTTCTCAAAGACACTTATAGATTATAATTGGGGTAATTATCTCATACTCTCCATTTTAGATTGTAAACTGTCAGTCTGTCTGTCTGTTTATCTCTCTGATTCTATGGATCTATCATTCATTTGTTCATAACATTTTTCATCTATATACCATGTTCATATAATTATGCTGAGGTAGAATTGTATGTAAATACTTTCCTAGATCATTTACAATTTTCAGTGCTGTTCCTTCTTTTATGATAAAGAAATTGTTAATAGCAAATTTATTATCGTATGACTATAGCTTTCTCATCTGATATTTCCTGTGTTTTAAATTCTGATCATGGGTAGTACCAGTAACTGGTGTTCCACAAACGTGTATTAATAAGTAGAAAATAGAAAAATGATGTCAGTGGGAGGGGGAGATTTATAACGACTTGTTAAGTTTCACATTTTCAAAGTCGTTTTTCTTTAGTAGCACAGATTTATCAACTGGTTGGGTTTTTCTTAGACCCTTCATGAATTGAGATTGTCTTACATTTGGGGGGGTGTTGTAAATGTTGGAGATATTTGGCAGCATTTTATCTGTCAGATTTGTACAAACATAATCAGTTGTACCAATGATGTCATAACCCCACTTTAGTCCTGATTGCCTGAGAGCTGTAACAAAGTCCCCCTCCCCCAAAAAACTTGATACATTTCCAAAGTAATACAGATGTAAATATTTCCAAAATTATTCCCTTCAGCAAGATCCATTAATTGAACCAACACATCACCATGAAAGCTAATTAATATACAAAATTGGGAAGAATGCCACTGCTGTACAATAAATCAGGCAGTATTCTCTTATGTGGAGTGGCCCCAAGTGGCCAAGTGGTCTAAAGCATTCACCATTCCGGATCACTGCCATATCAAGTTTCCTCTGTGTGGGTTCAAGTCTCAGGCTTATCTAATGTGAATACCAATAACTTCTCATCGGTATTTGGTTCTAACCAGGGTTCTTCCTCCACCATGTTTAGCCTATCTTGTGCTGAAAAATGGCATTAAACCCTACAACAACAACAATAATAACAATAATTTTCTTATATGCTACCAGTAATAATGGATGGTCAATCAAAGGCTGATAAAGTAATGTACGATAGGCAATCAACGGCTGATAAAGCTCAATTGATTTCTCGACTAATTCCCTTTTTGTCATACCACTATTTCAGATTAAATCATTTAATAATTACATGGATGGACTTGTTTTTTAATGTAGTCAAGTCAATGCACACAATTAAAAATGCATATAATACAATGGATAGACTTGTTTTTTAATGTAGTCAAGTCAATGCACACAATTAAAAATGCATAGAATACAATGGATGGACTTGTTTTTTAATGTAGTCAAGTCAATGCACACAATTTAAAATGCATAGAATACAATGGATGGACTTGTTTTTTAATGTAGTCAAGTCAATGTACACAATTAAAAATGCATAGAATACAAAATCATCAACCAAGCTGTATTACCTCAGCAATATTGGATGATATTAAAACAAGAGACTACTTGAAATCTTCAGAAGAGTATAAATTTGGAGAAATAAAGCTGAAAAAAATATTTGGATTGCAAGAAAGATACATCAGAAAGTTATAAATGAAAATAGGAACAACCCTAAAAGAATTTGGAGACTAATTAATGAAATAGGAGCTGGAAAATCCTAGAACAAGATTGATATCCATCTCTGAATATTGATTGTATATGCACAAATAGCTGCTTACAAATTAAAAAATTTTAAAAACATTTTTGTGACTGTTGCCTCAGAACCTTAAAAACCTCAAGTTGCATAATATCAGATATTTCAGATGGTTTTTTGATGAATGGTTATCAAATATTTGCAAAACAATGATATTTCTAAATTAATAAGAGTTTATATGATTGGTTCAAGGATTTTTAAAAAAGCAGCAGGGCTTTATATGAAAGGTCCAAGGAGTTTGAAAGAAACCAGCAAGACTTGATATGATAGGTCCAAGGAGTTTGAAAGAAAGCAGAAAGACTTGATATGATTAAGACAAGGCTTTTGAAAGAAAGCAGCAGTACTTTGATATGATAGGTCCAATGAGTTTTAAAGAATGCAGCAGTACTTGATATGATTGAGACAAGGTTTTTGAAAGAAAGCAGCAGGACTTGATATGATAGGTCCAAGGATTTTAAAAGCAGCAGAACTTGATATGATTGAGACAAGGCTTTTGAAAGAAAGCAGCAGAACTTGGTGTGATTGACACAAGGCTTTTGAAAGAAAGCAGCTGGACTTGATATAATTGAGACAAGGCTTATGAAAGCAGCAGAACTTGATATGATTGAGACAAGGCTTATGAAAGAAAGCAGCTGGACTTGATATAATTGAGACAAGGCTTATGAAAGCAGCAGAACTTGATATGATTGAGACAAGGCTTTTGAAAGCAGCAGAACTTGATATGATTGAGACAAGGCTTATGAAAGAAAGCAGCTGGACTTGATATGATTGAGACAAGGCTTATGAAAGAAAGCAGCAGGACTTGATATGATTGAGACAAGGCTTATGAAAGAAAGCAGCAGGACTTGATATGATTGAGACAAGGCTTTTGAAAGAAAGCAGCAGGACTTGATATGATATGTCCAAGGATTTTGAAAGCAGCAGGACTTGATATGATTGAGACAAGGCTTATGAAAGCAGCAGTACTTGATATGATTGAGACAATTCACATAATTAGTAAACACTATTGTCAAATTGTTTATAGAAAATGTATTAACTTGATTAGTAAAAAATATTGCCCAATTTGTTTATAGCAAATTCATTAATGTCATTAGTAAAAAAAATATTTCCAAATAGTTTATAGCAAATTTAATTGTGTGATTAGTAAAAAGATATAGCCAATTGTTTACTGCAAATTCAAAGACCTAATTTTTTATATTAATTTACTGCAAATTTACTGACTGAATATAAGGTAAATATTGTTTAGAGTAAATTTAGTGTACAAAAATTGCCAATTTGTTTACAGCCAATATATTGACCTAATTTGATGACAATATTGCCAATTTCTTTACAGCCAATATATTGACCTAATTTAATGACAATATTGCCAAGTTTTGTTTATAGCAAATTTAAAGACCTAATTAAAAAAACAAAGCATAAAAGTGAGGTAGATTTATTACAAAACATAATGACTTTCATTTTATACAATTTTAGGAGTGCAAGAAAAGTTTTACCTCAATGGAGTATTTCGGCTCGAGTAAGTATTATACACAAAATGTTTACCATATACAATGTGCTTTTTATTTGTCTAATTGTCTGTACAATGCATACATTATCATTTTTATGACTAAGTTGTCATTTTCAGTAGATCATCTTTTTTTAAAACTGCATTATCGTTTTCAATGCTTACACATCTTTCCAATGCCTGTATTATCTTTTTAATGAATATATAGTCTTTTTCCTGACAGTATTATCTTGTTAATGGCTAAATGTTCAATTTCCTGACTGCATTTCTGTTTAATGAGTAAATTGTCTTTTTGCTGACAGCATTATCTTGTTAATGGCTAAATTGTCATTTTCAAGACTTCTTAATCTTTTTAATAAATCAATTATCTTTTGCCTGACTGCATTATCTTTTTAATGGCTAAATTGTCAATTTCATGACTTCCTAATCTTTTTAATTAATCAATTATCTTTTTCAATTCCTGCATTATTTTCCAAATACCCATATTATCTTGAAGCTGCGTACATTATCTTTTTAATGCCTAAATTGTCTTTTTAATGGCTACATTATCGTTTTAATTCCTACATTGTCATTTTCATGACTACTTTCTCTTTTAAATGCCTACATTGTCTTTTTAATACCTATATTGTCTTGTTAATGGCTACTGTCTTTTTCACATGTACATCATGTTGTTATCCCCAACTTGTCATTGTAATAATTATATTATTTTTTAATGCTTGACTTGTCATGTTCACATGTACATTGTGTTTTGAGTGCTTCAGTTGTTTTTTTAACCATACAATATGTTTTAATGTTAACATTATCTTTTCAATGCCTAAATTCATTGATGGAATCAATTTATCCAAAATTCAGTAATGGAGTCCATTTAAACAAAATATAACTGAACAGAACTTTATTCATCTGACATGTGCTAATTTAAATGTCAGTACAATATTTGAAGTATGTACAGTCAAACCTGTTATAATGCCCATCTGAGTTCTGCAGTCACCTGGTCAATGCTAGAAGCCATTCTAATTTACCCTGGCAATGTTCTTCTCATGTAATCAGTGGTGACCTATCATCAGCAGCCATATGTTTAAAGTATGAATACCTGTTTTCATGATTAATTACAAATGCTCTAACAAAAAGCCAGGTGGGCATTGCACAGTTACAGGTAAGCTGTCAGTTAGTAACATAATTTAGAAGACATCTCTGCAGTTGCTGAGATGAAAGTGTGTTATAGTTTTATTGATTTGATAGAGGTATCTTCAAGTTATCAGATTGGTTTTATATGACATTAAACGACTATCAGTCGGATACTGATAATTGAACATGTGAAATAATAATACTGCTAATGCTATTTTGTTTGAGAAATGAACCTGCCTTAGGAGGTTATCTGCCTACAAAGGCCATTTTTGTCTTCCCATGGATGGCTGCTATAGGTATCTCGACTATACAATATTTTGTTGCAAATATAAATGACTAAAAGAAGGTGCAATAGCAATAAAAAATGTGTTTACAGATAATGTTAAAATGAAAGTTAGAAAAGAAAATAAATGAAAAATATATTTGAATACAAGGCATGATTCTGGAAATATAGTTTATTTTCCTTTATCAGTAATCAGTAAATTAATTATTATTTGATTTTGATAGAATATAAAGTAATCTGATACACAGAATCTTCCACCTCCAAAAACATATTTAAAGATTTATTTTCATAACTTCATAATTTGACATGCACAGCATCAAAGAAAAACCACACAGCATATTAAAATATTTTTTAATTAATAAACTTTCATTTAATTTTTAGCTACAATTTCCAAGAGCTTCCTGCAGAGAATAAATACATTGCGACGTTGTACTTCAGCATTTGTTTCAATGCACGCAGCAGTACATGTGATATTGTGATCCCAGTATTAGAACATACAATCCTGCCTAAAGCTGTTTGCACTTGGAATGAGGGATTTATTGATTCAGGTCAATTTCTTGCTTTATTACTCTTATTCCTTTTCATCCCTCTCATTTTCTTGTCTTTACAACTCATCTCTGCCACTGCATGTTTCATGTACACAATTAGGGTACTATACACACACACACACACACACACACACACACACACACACATATATATATACATACATACATTTTTCAGTGCAATGTTTTGGTAATTTTTAATCGCTATTAGGATTCAGTTTTAGTTATAGGGAAATGTTTTGTTGAATAACTTAGTCATATGCTTTGAAACATCTTCTATTGACTCATTTAAAAACCAGAACTGCTTTCAAAATACTTATTTCTCTCATCTGTTCCTAAACATTTCAATCTTTAGACATCTTTAAACATATCTGTTAATGATACATCAATGGAGACATCACAAAATGCAAATCTGAATGAAACATTGCATAGTACATATCTGACATGGTGTTCATAATCGGGGCATGTGTAATAAATTTATGTACATATCTAACATGGTGTCCATAATGGGGGTATGTGTAATAAATTTATGTACTTATCTAACATGGTGTTTGTAATGGGGGCATGTGTTATAAATTTATGTACTTATCTAACATGGTGTTCATAATGGGGGCATGTGTAATAAATTTATGTACATATCTAACATGGTGTCCATAATGGGGGCATGTGTTATAAATTTATGTACTTATCTAACATGGTGTTCGTAATGGGGGCATGTGTTATAAATTTATGTACATATCTAACATGGTGTTCATAATGGGGGCATGTGTAATAAATTTATGTACATATCTAACATGGTGTTCGTAATGGGGGCATGTGTTATAAATTTATGTACTTATCTAACATGGTGTTCATAATCGGGGCATGTGTAATAAATTTATGTACATATCTAACATGATGTTCATAATGGGTTCATGTGTAATATATGTACATATCTAACATGGTGTCCATATTGGAGGCATGTGTAATGAATTTATGTACGTATCTAACATGGTGTCCATAATGGGGACGTGTAATAAATTTATGTACATATCTAACAAGGTGTTCATAATGGGGGCATGTGTAATAAATTTATGTACATATCTAACATGGTGTTCATAATGGGGGCATGTGTAATAAATTTATGTACATATCTAACATGGTGTTCATAATCGGGGCATGTGTAATAAATTTATGTGTACATATCTAACATGGTGTTCATAATCGGGGCATGTGTAATAAATTTATGTACATATCTAACATGGTGTCTATAATGGGGGCATGTGTAATAAATTTATGTACATATCTAACATGGTGTCCATAATGGGGGCATGTTTAATAAATTTATGTACATATCTAACATGGTGTTCATAATGGGGGCATGTGTTATAAATTTATGTACATATCTAACATGGTGTCCATATTGGAGGCATGTATAATAAATTTATTTACATATCTAACATGATGTCCAAAATGGGAGCATGTGTTATAAATTTATGTACATATCTAACATGGTGTCTATAATGGGGGCATGTGTTATATTATTATTATTATTATTATTATTATTATTATTATTATTATTATTATTATTATTATTATTATAGGCTTTTCCATAATTAGATGGTCAGCAATGAAGGCAGTACCCTTGTTTCAGCCTCTAAAAGGATACCAGGAATTAGAGCTTTTCCAGGAACTTGGAATTAGTGGTTACCTCTTGGACCAGCAATGCAACTACACTGCTTTGGTGGACTCCAATAATTGGAGAAATGGCAAGTTTCATTTTTTTTTTTGTTCTATAGCAGTGTGAATGTCTCCTTCTCTTAGCTTTACATCAATGATAACTACTTCTTGTTTGTTTCTTTATCAGTTGATGCTTACATGTTTTTTCAAAAACAGCTCTAGTAATGTATATATGAAATAGACCTTCTCTTTTCCAGGTATTAATTTCTAACCTTGTTTTGGAGGTGACAAGGTATAAAATTGTAAAGCACATGAAAGGGTTAACAGCACAGGAGCATGTTCAATAGTTTCCTTGGTTAAAAAAAGTTTGATAAAATCTTTAGGGGAATAAATCCTTCCATATAAAAGAAAATGTGTATTTTTACAAGATATAAGGTAAGTTAATTTTTATGCTGTATAGCAATGCACATTTTAATTTATTTTGGAAGAACACACAAGGTAAAGGTGAACACAGGTATCACCTTACTAATTAAATTCCTTTTATAATGCCTTCATTTTTTTCTACATTTTAAATTAAATTAAATGAATTAGTTACAGGATCCAATGCATCAAGATTATTTTACTTATGCCTCTCAGAAACTCATCCTAGGTTAGTTTGCATTTACTGGAAATAGCTACATTGCAATGAAATGACTCAAACTTTTGGAACAAGTGAACTTTCAGAATCTGCCAATATAAAGTCAATTTGCTTTGTCATCCAAGCTGAACACATCAAACATTTTTTTCTTTTATTTAGGCTTTAATTTTCCTTTCCATTAAATATAATTACATTTTTCACTAGTTAGAAAATCTCTAGAAAAAAAAATCAGAGAAAATTCTTAATGATTTTGTAAGAGACTAAAAATAGGATGCTTAGTGCATTGGTACCTTTATTATGCAGCTATTATACAGTTATTAAATAGTTCATATTTATATATGTTTGGCATTTCTGGGTCTTGCTGTCTTCTCGATAGGGTTAGTTGTAATAAGATGGTAGAGAATCATGCATTATTGATGAGAAAAAATCGCCATTGTCACTGAATGACATCTTGGAGCAGAATTGCCAATACCAATGAGTGACATAATTGTCAAGGCCAAACAGCTGCCATGCACTATCTGTGAGATAGAATCACCAGTATGACTGAGTGACATAATTGTCAAGGCCAAACAGCCACCATGAACTATCTGTGAGATAGAATCACCAGTATGACTGAGTGACATAATTGTCAAGGCCAAACAGCCACCATGAACTATCTGTGAGATAGAATCACCAGTATGACTGAGTGACATAATTGTCAAGGCCAAACAGCCACCATGAACTATCTGTGAGATAGAATCACCAGTATGACTGAGTGACATAATTGTCAAGGCCAAACAGCCACCATGAACTATCTGTGAGATAGAATCAACAGTATGACTGAGTGACATAATTGTCAAGGCCAAACAGCCACCATGAAATATCTGTGAGATAGAATCACCAGTATGACTGAGTGACATAATTGTCAAGGCAGAATTGCTGTTGTTTGTGGCGGACTTGCCATTATGACGTGGACTGATGTACTTTGATATGTGTGAGCTTTATGTAACACATTTCTGCTTAATTAATATAGAATGAGCTCACAGTGCATAGTACACCTCTCCCTCAATAACTTGCTTAAAATGGTGTCCATAAACATAGACCACACTATAAGCGAGGTGTGAGTTACCAAGGGACCTCTGAAAATTGTAAATAAATTCGCTTTGACAAAAACAAAAGGGGGGGGGTGTTAAGGAACCTTGCTGTACAAATGACTGAACCCTCATTTTACAATCACGTTGATAATAATTTTTAATAATGTGCTTTTTCTAATGAAGTTGTTTTTTATTCAATTTAAAAAACATTTATTTTCAAAATGTCCAACAGTTGCTCACATCTGGATACGAGTGCTGTGTAAGCATTAGCTGGAAACTGTCATCTTTCTAATTATTACATAACTTTAACTTTCCCCATATTCCACTCTGCTATAGACATGCTACTTTTTGTACATTTTCAACTTTTTTTATGATTTTAATAGCTCAAATTAAAACAATAATTTATTTCTACTTTGCTATTTAGATTGTCCAACAAACATATCTCTGGCCAGTCTTCAGAACACTTCTGCGATGTGTCGTATTTCTGAGACATGCCTGTCTGTATCTTGCTGCCTTACTGATTCTCGTATACGCAGGAACTATTTATTTTCATTGACCTTTGACCCTTGTGACTTCCAAATGACCATCGCCATAGAGAAGTTAAAGGTCACCAACAACTGGTTCACTGACTATGGATGGGGTAAGATTTTTCAAACTGTTTTTGACTAATTCTGCAAAGAAACAATTTTTTCCCATTGAAAGCTTAACAATGGTAATACATGTAATAATAAGACATCAGAATTTTAATTGATGAAACCATTGCAAGGAAGTAGAATCCTATATAGTGAAAGTTAAAAGTAACAGTCTTGAACACTTTGTCAACAATAACAACAACAAAAAAATAATGTGCACTATGAAAAATGTTAAGTTTATGCATTATTTAAACTGTTAGTGTGACCGCTCCGGTGGCCTAGTGGTTAGAGCATCTGCCGCGGAAGCGGGAGGTCGTGGGTTCGATCCCAGGCCCAGTCATACCAAAGACTTACAAAAATGGTACTAACAGCTGCCTCACTTGACGTTCAGCATTAAGAGGTTAGTGTTAGGACTGGTCGGCCTGGTGTCAGGATAATGTGACTGGGTGGGACATCATGCTAAATGTCTGCGGCATGATGCCCCAGTGGTAGACATCACTATAAACTGCCTCACTGTAGACATCGTAGCGATATGACTGAAAAATTGTTAAAGCTACGTTAAAAATCCTAATCAAACAAACAAACAAAAAACTGTTAGTGTTGCTATGAATGAAGTGATTGTAATGTAATATCATTACCATGATGATATATCTATTTCATGATCAAACTCATGCACATCAACTAATATTGAATTTTAAAGTTAGATAATGATCTGAGAATAATTTTCATATTGGGAATAAATTAAAAAAAACATTTTCAGCTTCTACATATTCTATATCTTCATTACTTTTTCCACAAGTATAAAATCTTTTATGAAGGCCATCGGCCTTGGACTGGCACAATTAACAACATCCCTTTGAGTTCCTTAATCTTAATGCTGGTGGCATTCTTTTTCTTTCTGTTAAAAGAAAAAATAATTAACTCTCATTTCTATCAAGAAGCCTATTGCTTGTTGATTTCTAACACTTTCAGGCATCATGGCAGTGGAATATTTATCATGATAAAGAATAATAATAATAATAATAATGATAATAATAATAAGAATAATAACTAATAATAATAATAATGATTATGATAATGATAATAATAATGATAATAATAATAATAATGATAATAATAAGAATAATAACTAATAATAATAATGATTATGATAATGATAATAATAATAATAATAATGATAATAATAATAAGAATAATAACATAATAATAATAATGATTATGATAATAATAATAATAATAATGATAATAATAATAATAATGATAATAATAATAAGAATAATAACAATGATAATAATAATAATAATAATGATTATGATAATAATTATAATAACAATAACGATAATAATAATAATGATAATAAATAATAATGATAATAGTAATAATAATAATAATAATGACTTTATTTAGAGAAAGTAACTCAATTGATTTACAGGAAATAATCTATCTGGAGGCTGTCTGTCATGTGTATAATATACAGTATATACAGCATAATGTGACAAAACATTTCTTTGCACTTAAGAATTGGGTTATTCTGAAAATCAGAAAATTTTCAAACCAGTAACATGTTCACATTAACATATATAAAATATATTGTATATTGGGGCCCTGAGTGGCTGAGTGGTCTAAATCGCTCACTGTTATGAATCACTGCCATCTCACCTCTGTCTGCATGGATTCAAGTCTAAGATTTGGCTAATGTAGTTATGTGAGAAAGCTTGCCATTAGCTTTAGTTGGGTTGGTGGTTATTTCCAGGGGGTTTCCCAGGTTCTTCCTCCACCAACAATACTGGCTGCCATGTATAGCCTATCGTGCACTGAAAAATGTTGTTAAACCCTACAACAGCAACTTCTTATTGTATGCTCTTCTTTGAAGGGTAAATTTGCTTTGGATCACATGACTGTCGATCTTGTTGCTCACAAGTTAGGTAAAGCAATATGCCCTTCATTTAGAGAATCCAGTCATTCTTCCCATGCAGGTTGTCCATGGTAGAGGAGAATTCCCTTCCCCTATAACTCTTGTCCCGATTGTTAATGTGATTAGGAATTTGTAGTTGTAGTATATAGTGTTGAGGATTTGCCCAATCACATTTTGTTAAAACCCTCCTTGCTTAACAAACAAATGTGAGCATAATATTTTGATTTATCACACTTCAAAATTGGTGCTATCAAGCAGGGTGTAAGGGTGGTAATGGGTATGAATTTCTTCCCTTTGTCTCTAGGATATATATATATATATATATATATATATATATATATATATATATATATATATATATAAAAGACTGGATTTAAAACTTAGGAACATTGTTTTACTAAATTTTCAGATAAATATAATGTACTGAAAAAGCTTGACTAAAAATACATTGATTTCTTTTCTTTTCCTATTTTTAGGTAAGAGTGAGAATTTTGCCCTGAATGGAGTACTTAGGATGGGGTAAGTTGTGCAGACTTGATATTGAATCTGCAATGGAAGCGAATGCAAAGTGTTTGACAATTAAACTTATGTATTCTCTTTTATGGTCAGACTCAAATTCTGTCCAACATTGCTTCTGGAGCAACCAGACTTTTATTAGTAAAACGTCCTCGTATACATCTATCATTTGACTCCCTCCCTGTTTCCAACATTCATTCTGATTCACTTCTCGAAGAGTCCAAATGCATCCTCAATATCATGATCATATAATGAGAATCAAATAAGTCCCCAAATATAATAAAAAGTGATACAATTATAGCTGTCACATCAAGTATTGAACCCAGCAAATCAGTCGCAGTCAGGCACACTGAACACTAAATATTTGAACTAGCTAGACTGATACATGTGGCTTTATATACATCAGCCATTACAAAATATTATCTACTCTGTACCTGCATGCAAAAGGTATGTACTAATGAGATAGAAGCTGTATTTTTGAGGGAATAAATTATCCATTGTGTAAAAAAATATTTCAGAATTTGTTGTGCTCTATTTTCTTACCCCCACTGTATGTGTTGCCCATATCCTTCCAGTCAATCATCATGTAACATACATTACAAATTCTATTTCTGCACAATAACTTTTTAAAGCACTTATGGATTAAAACAAATATTTATTTAAGAAGACCTGGGTCAAGTTATATTTTCAAGATGTTGGATTTTGATTAATGGCTCCCTATTGATGTAGAACATCAATGGTAATATTGAACCAATGTTTCTTCATTTGCATCATAATATCGTAGACATCCATGTCATTTGAATACAGGCCCATTTCCATTTGTGTCATTTGAATACAGGCCCATTTTCATTTGTGTTATTTGAATACAGGCCCATTTCCATTGTGTCGTTTGAATACAGGCCCATTTCCAGTTGTGTCATTTTAATACAAGCTCATTTTTATTTGTGTCATTTCAATACAAGCCCATTTCTATTTGTGTCATTTGAATACAGGCCCATTTCCATTATTTGTGTCATTTGAATACAAGCCCATTTCCATTATTTGTGTCATTTGAATACAGGCCCATTTCCATTATTTGTGTCATTTGAATACAGGCCCATTTCCATGTGTCATTTAAATACAAGCCCATTTCTATTTGTGTCATTTGAATACAGGTCCATTTTCATTTGTGTCATTTGAATACAAGCCCATTTCCATTTGTGTCATTTGAATACAGGTCCATTTCCATTTGTGTCATTTGAATACAAGCCCATTTCCATTTGTGTCATTTGAATACAGGTCCATTTCTATTTGTCATTTGAATACAGGCCCATTTCCATGTGTCATTTAAATACAAGCCCATTTCCATTATTTGTGTCATTGAATACAGGCCCATTTCCATTATTTGTGTTATTTGAATACAAGCCCATTTCCATTATTTGTGTCATTTGAATACAAGCCCATTTCCATTATTTGTGTTATTTGAATACAAGCCCATTTCCATTCATGTCATTTGAATACAAGCCCATTTCCATTATTTGTGTTATTTGAATACAGGCCCATTTCCATTATTTGTGTTATTTGAATACAGGCCCATTTCCATTATTTGTGTTATTTGAATACAAGCCCATTTCCATTCATGTCATTTGAATACAGGCCCATTTCCATTATTTGTGTCATTGAATACAGGCCCATTTCTATTATTTGTGTCATTTGAATACAAGCCCATTTCCATTATTTGTGTTTTTTGAATACAAGCCCATTTCCATTATTTGTGTTATTTGAATACAGGCCCATTTCCATTTGTGTCATTTGAATACAGGTCCATTTCTATTTGTCATTTGAATACAGGCCCATTTCCATTATTTGTGTTATTTGAATACAGGCCCATTTCCATTCATGTCATTTGAATACAGGCCCATTTCCATTATTTGTGTTATTTGAATACAAGCCCATTTCCATTATTTGTGTTATTTGAATACAAGCCCATTTCCATTGTTTGTGTCATTTGAATACAAGCCCATTTCCATTTTTTGTGTTATTTGAATACAAGCCCATTTCCATTATTTGTGTTATTTGAATACAAGCCCATTTCCATTATTTGTGTTATTTGAATACAAGCCCATTTCCATTATTTGTGTTATTTGAATACAAGCCCATTTCCATTCATGTCATTTGGATACAGGCCCATTTCTATTTGTGTCATTGAATACAGGCCCATTTCTATTTGTCATTTGAATACAGGCCCATTTCCATTATTTGTGTTATTTGAATACAGGCCCATTTCCATTATTTGTGTCATTTGAATACAGGCCCATTTCCATTCATGTCATTTGAATACAGGCCCATTTCCATTTGTGTCATTTAAATACAGGCCCATTTCCATTCATGTCATTTGAATACAGGCCCATTTCCATTTGTGTCATTTGAATACAAGCCCATTTCCATTCATGTCATTTGAATACAGGACCATTTCCATTTGTGTCATTTGAATACAAGCCCATTTCTATTGTGTCATTTGAATACAGGCCCATTTCTATTTGTGTCATTTGAATACAGGCCTATTTCTCATCAGCAGTGATGTTCATTTATCTAATTACTGTTTTAGATTCAGGATACAGCAGTTGCTGGCAGAGAAGAACTACCTGCTTACCCTGACAATCACATCATCCCTAGATGCTTTAGGAGTGGGAGATGTTATAGCCAATGTTTTTCGTGAGACCAGACTCCCAATGAATTACACATGCAGCTGGAATAAACCTTTCAATGATACAGGTAGAAATATCATGAAAAAAATTATTATCAATGATGCAGGTAGAAATATCATGAAAAAAATTATTATCAATGATGCAGGTAGAAATATAAAAAAAATTATTATCAATGATGCAGGTAGAAATATCATGAAAAAAATTATTATCAATGATGCAGGTAGAAATATCATGAAAAAAATTATTATCAATGATGCAGGTAGAAATATCATGAAAAAAAATATTATCAATGATGCAGGTAGAAATATCATAAAAAAATTATTATCAATGATGCAGGTAGAAATATCATGAAAAAAATTATTATCAATGATGCAGGTAGAAATATCATGACAAAAATTATTATTAATGATTCAGGTAGAAATATCATGAAAAAAATTATTATCAATGATGCAGGTAGAAATATCATGAAAAAAATTATTATCAATGATGCAGGTAGAAATATCATAAAAAAAATTATTATCAATGATGCAGGTAGAAATATCATGAAAAAAATTATTATCAATGCTGCAGGTAGAAATATGAAAAAAATTATCAATGCTGCAGGTAGAAATATCATGAAAAAAATTATTATCAATGATGCAGGTAGAAATATCATGAAAAAAATTATTATCAATGATGCAGGTAGAAATTTCATGAAAACATATATTTATCAATATTTAATGAAGAAAATAAAACGCTGTTATTTTTTCTGCATGTTTTCAGACAACAGAAGGTAAATAGTTTTTAAACCCCATCAATTCATCTTATTTAAAATAATAAAAATAAATGAATGAATAATGCAAGCATAGGCAGTCAACCCTACACATACAATAAATGGTTGTCTATGCAGTGAGACAGCAAAAAGTATGCCAGGAATGCAAAACTGCACCAATAATTCAGAATTTTCACAGAATTTGTCATTAAAAAGCAAAAATAAAATCAAATATGATAGTAAATCTTGTTTGAAATTGTCCGGATAATTTTAATATTTGGAAGTATGTTGGAGACTATAATTTTGGTCCTGAGTATTACTAACAGAACCAAAGAACTGATTCCATTTTGCGTGGCCTGGCAACAAAACTTATACAATATGAAAAGTAAGCTGTTTTCATTTAAGCATTTATAAATTCTGTGGGTTTGAGTCTCAGGCTCAGCTAATGCAGCTATGTGAAATGGTTTGATTCTTTACAGGGGTTTTCCCGGATTCTTACTCCACATGTTATACTGGCCACAATGTATGGCCTATCTTGTGCTGAAAAATTGCATTAAATCCTTTAACAATATAAAACACTTAAAGTAAGATTTTGTGTTTGTGCTATTTTTCTTTTTTTCTTTTTTTTGTTGTAAAATATATATTATTATCTACTGTAACCAATACATGCTGACATGTACTTGACCTAGTGTAGGTTTTAGTATTATTCACATTGGAAGTGTTAAACAAAATTTTTCAACACAATGGATTAGACATTTAAATGAGTTTCTCTTTTATAAAGGGTAACATGTTTTTTAATGTTTGGTTTATTTGGAGAAAAAATTCCACAGTTTTTTACATTAATTTTAAACAAATATTATTTATTATATCATGGTTAGCAATGAAATGAACAGTGAAATGTGGATGTCACATTTTCAACAATGGAATCGTACATATATATGTCATCAGAGTTCTTTCAAATTAAAATGGAAGACATTGCTTCACTTTCCAAAAAAAGGTATTAATCCCATATTTTTGTAGAACCACACTTGTGTCAGCTAACAAAAATTCACAAATTTTTTTTATGAAATGATGTCCAAACATTAATATACATGAACACTTCTTTTGGACAAAAATTGTTTTGGTGTCTGAAAATATATATGTACAGAAAATGAGGTAATATATAAAACACTGCTTTATGCCACCATTTTAAAATACAAATCCTGTTTTACATGATAAATTGACTAGTCCACTCATTCTAGCAAGTAGTGATGGATAAGGACAAGTGGATTTTGTAGTGTCTCACATAGACATGTTCTTAACTTACGTTGGTGGTGTAAAATGACTTGCATTGAATTGGTAAAATGGAAATGCTTTGAACCGGTGTGATCCATAGGAAAATAAGTCAGTTCATGTCTTCATACAGTCTATAGTTACCATGGTTTCCACACAAAGTAAGAGTTTAATGTTGACCTGTGATTCTTATTTGTAAATTTTTTAGAGTGCACTTCAATTAGTAACCTTTTTGCAATCTACGATGTTTGTTATTTCTCAGAAATTCTTTTTATAAAGGTTTCTCGCTTATTAATTGGAAGAAATCTCATGGGCTGGACAACATGGCACTTCCCTATTATGGACAATTACAGCTCCTTGATGACCTTGGTGTTGCTAAATATCTCCTTGACAACCCATGTCAAAGGTCAGACCAGAATCCCAAACAGGTCCAAGGATGGGATACTACAGGTAATTTGGTTTCTATGGTAACTGATTATGGCAAGTTTTATCCTTAACATGATGTTTTAAAGGGATATTGCTATTGCTGTATCCATCTGTCTGTTTGTATCCATTTGTCTGTATCCATCAGTCTGTCTGTATCCATTTGTCTGTATCCATCTGTCTGTATCCATTTGTCTGTATCCATCTGTCTGTCTGTATCCATTTGTCTGTATCCATCTGTCTGTCTGTATCCATTTGTCTGTATCCATCTGTCTGTCTGTATCCATCTGTCTGTCTGTATCCATTTGTCTGTATCCATCTGTCTGTCTGTATCCATTTGTCTGTATCCATCAGTCTGTCTGTATCCATTTGTCTGTATCCATCAGTCTGTCTGTATCCATTTGTCTGTATCCATCTGTCTGTATCCATTTGTCTGTATCCATCAGTCTGTCTGTATCCATTTGTCTGTATCCATCTGTCTGTCTGTATCCATTTGTCTGTATCCATCTGTCTGTCTGTATCCATTTGTCTGTATCCATCAGTCTGTCTGTATCCATTTGTCTGTATCCATCTGTCTGTCTGTATCCATTTGTCTGTATCCATCTGTCTGTCTGTATCCATTTGTCTGTATCCATCTGTCTGTCTGTATCCATTTGTCTGTATCCATCTGTCTGTCTGTATCCATTTGTCTGTATCCATCTGTCTGTCTGTATCCATTTGTCTGTATCCATCTGTCTGTCTGTATCCATTTGTCTGTATCCATCTGTCTGTAAACATTTTCATTTCAGAACTACCAACTATTGTAGAAACTCGAATATCATTTAAGTTAACAATGTGAATTTGTTTTGCTTATATTAAATGTGCATTTTGATATTCACAGTTCTTCAGTTTCAGTCTGACTCTGAGGATTACTATAATGAAAACAGCAGCTGATATATCACATGCTCTGAATTAAGCTGGTATGAACTATATGGACATATTTGTTTAAAAGATGGAAGTACTGAGAGGAAAAAAATGTGGTGGAGGGGCACAGTTGTTAATGCCTGAAACTGGCAATGGGACACAACAAAAATGAAACAGCACACTAAGCAATAAATGTTGAAACTGGCAAAATAGGTGGTAATTTTTGTTTCCAGAACAGCATAAAGTTAATATCAGTATCTTCATTACCAACAAGCCATGTTTGTGATATGATTGTAAGAAATACAGGATGAAGTGTTTAAGTATCTTCATCTGACAAAACATCTAGGAGCCATAACGTGACATCTGGGGCAAAATTAGGAATTTCTGACACTTGTTATGGTCTAAAGGATGCACTGAGAATATATTAAAGTGTTAGTTAAAGGCTGCTACTTGTACTGAAGCAAGGACATATACTGACAATTATGAGATTCAAATGACATTGAAAAGAGATTGGCTTACACTGAACATTCAGTGTGTCAGAGATTGTTTTGATGCATGTAACTGAATTCTACCTGTCAAGGTGTCAATAGCAAATATGTAATCTATGATATTTCTTTGACAGGTATGTTTGGAAATAAAGTACACTTGTTTTTAATGACCAGCGACCTGAAAATCTAAGCACCCACCAGCAGTGTTTATTATCTCTTGTTCACAGGATTATTACTGGAGTTCAGTATATGCTTCTGTTTGGAAAATACTTAAATGGATAAAACTTTTGACTTGTCAGAGATTGTTTAGATGCATGTAATTGATTTCTTGGTGAAAATTGGATGAGATGGAAGCGGAAACAGACATGTGAATGGACACAACACTCTCCAGAAGAAAGCAAAGAGTGATTTTATTGACATTGAATTCTTTCTTGACTGACTCTGTGTTTTACTGTATTTTATTACAAGATTTGGTGCTAAAATCCACGTAATAAGTTGAATTTTAATTTAAATTGAGGGGCCCCGAGTGGCCGAGTGGTCTAAAGCGCTGTCCATTACGGACCACTGCCATCTCACCTCTGTCTGCGTGTGTTCGAGTCTAAGATTCGGCAAATGTAGTTATGTGAGAAAGCTTGCCAGTAGCTTCTCGTGGGTCGGTGGTTCTTTCCGGGGGTTGTCCGGGTTCTTCCTCCACCATTTAATACTGGCCGCCATGTATAGCCTATATTGTGCTGAAAAATGGCGTTAAAACATAAAAAACAAAAACATAATTTAAATTGCAGTTAAAATAAAAACATTATGAATTACATCCTGATTAACACATAAGTTAATATGGTAGTTTTATTTCTTGGCTACTTAATTGCATTTATATTTATAAGTTTTGTCATTATTTATTATGCATTCTGTGTGTATTTTCTTATGTTTCAAACATAAAATAAAAGAAAACATTTACCGGTAAAAATTTCACTGGGCCGCATAGCACACTTACGGTCTATACTCTGTAGTGTACTGTACTATATTGTTTGTTTCTAAAAAAAGATATGAAATAAGTTTGTTTTATTCATCCTTTTTAACCATACCTCATTCTTCCAGATCACATTTTAGCAACTGGTCCATTAATATTTGATTTATTAGTATAGTGTTGGACACAGAAAAGCTATTACCGGCATAGCTATTTGATTGATCTAATTGATCCTACAAAGGGATGTAATCCATATTAACTCGAACATTCTATGATTTTTCTTAAAATAATGTATATCATACTTTCTACTGAATCCCCTAAATCATATGTTTCTAATTGTATTTGACAAAGTTTCTCAAATAAATATGATTTAAACTAAACTAAAATCAGATATATACGGTAGATGGACTACCAGTACTCATAGATCATCAGTGATCCATTTTTAGTTTCGCAATTCAGTTTAAAGCAAATTGTAATGTCAACGCTTCACCTATATTCATTTTTAACCAGCTGACATTTCAGTGTCTCTCTTTGATTATACTGGTAGATGATAAATTGGTCTTTGGTTTCCAAAAACAATTAAAGCCAGTTGCTGCAATTGTTTAAACATCGATATTGGCTTCGGCGACCAATAATAGTTACCATATTGCCAGTACCACATTGTTCTTTATCATTAATCCGCATCAATTATGCTACCCATTTTTAATATCAAGGGGATTAAGAACCAAAGGAAATGATGACCACTCCCTTCTCTGGATGTAAATAATGAATTTAGCCATGGGCATTGTTTTCATTGCTATAGTATTGGGCACATTTTAATGAGTTCAGTATATTTTGATCATTCTTTTCAGTTATAATCATTGATATAAATATCCCCGTACAAATCATAGAAGTTATCTCACACAATCATTCTTTTCAGTTATAATCAATCATTGATATAAATATCCCCGTACAAATTATAGAAGTTATCTCACAATGCCTCCCGTCAAACCACGCAAGTCTTACACAGCAGCTTTTAAGCTGGGAGTCATAAAGTTTGCTGAAAAGAAAGGTGGGAATGTGGCTGCGTACAGGAAATGTGATGTAAGTGAAAAATGTGTCCGGGATTGGCATAAAGCTAAGATTGCATTATGCCCTAAAAAAAAAAAGCATATTGTGGTTGCAAACCAAGATGGATTAATATATTGAGGATAAATTAGAATAATATGTCTTGACACAACATGCCGAGTGTCATGGAATGAACTCTGTTGATCTCAGATTCAAGGCAAAGGAAATCGCAACTGAATTAGAAATTGAAAGTTTTAGTGTAAGTGTGTCATATTGTTATAGGTTCATGCAAAGAAGGGGACTTTAGTATAAGACAACGCACTACTATGGCACAGAAACTACCAGTAGACTTTCTGTAAAATTTGAACAATTTCTGTGAGTTCATCCAAGACAAGATAAAGACTGACAATTAAGAATGTTACAATCGTGGATGAAGTACCGTTAACATTTGACATTCCGATGAACAGAACAGTTGACCTTACAGGATCTAAGAGTGTTACTATTAGGACAACAGGTCATGAGAAGTCAAACTTCACTGTAGTTCTCTCATGTACTGCTGATGGCGGAATGTTGCCCCCAATGCTGATTTTTAAAAGAAAAACTATGCCAAAGGAGAAATTCCCCAGTGGAATAATGATTGAAGTAAATCCAAAAGGATGGATGGACAATAATATGATGGGGAAGTGGTTAGATAAATGTTTCGCACATCGAGTTGGTGGATTTTTCCTCACTGAGTAGTCTCTTCTCATTATGGATTCTATGCATGCACACATCAGTGCCAAGACAAAGTTGAAGATTAAAACCAAGATGACATCGTTAGGCATCATCCAGGTGGTATGACAAAGTTATTACAACCACTAGACATTTCCATTAATTGATGTTTCCATTAATTGATGTTTCAAAGCTGAGCTTCTGAAGTTGTGGGTACATTGGATGACAGCAGGCAAGCACAGCTTCACAAACACAGAACGTATGTGGTGTACAAAATATTTCCAGGTTGCACATTGGGTTAAGGATGCATGTACATGGTTCCTGAATTGGCTATTGTGAATGGCTTTGCTAAAGCAGAAATTGTCAGCAAGATATTGAAGTCAGATGAGGATGATGATATGGAGACAGACAATAATGAGAACATTTCACATTTCTAATGACCTGAACCCCGAGATAGCTGCCATTTTTCATTTCAATATGGAAGACGAAGACTTCGAGGGATTTTCAGATATTGGAGTTGATTAATTTTATTTTCTTGTCTTAATAATATGTATTATAAAACTGTATATTTGTGTAAATTTGATACTGCATTTCATAGATATGTTAAAGTATAATAAAAAGTATTTTTATTTACTTTTTGTTTGCAACTTTTGTTTTCTGTCTCATTTTCTTCACATTTCTGATTTTCCTATGGACAGCCTCATCTTGACCTGACCTGGCATTGTCTTATACTCTGAATCAACTTAAATATGAATTATATATATAATTTTATTTCAATTGCAGCCTGCACCAGCCAGAATGTGACAGTGAAAACCATGAATTACACATCATGCTCGTTGAAAAATTACTGCACAGGTGTAGAATGTTGCATGGCTGTTGACGTTGTTGGCCGTACTTTCCACACTTATCTCTTTCTTGATGAATGTAACTTCAGTCTCAAAGTGGGAGTTGAGAAGCTACAGTTTGAAGTGAGATTGTCAGAAATTGAATTTGGTGAGTCATTTTTCCAGCTAGATTTTACCTAATATTTCACCTGATATTTCACCTGGATGGATTGTATTTTTTTAGATCAAGTACCTTTTTTTTGTCATTATGATATCCACATAGGTGTTATATAAGGTCATTTTGTATGGGTTTTTTATGGTCAAATACAACTCTATTAAATGTTGATGTTCTTTAATTTTTTTCTTTTTCTAGGTGCTTCAAAAACAGTGTCACTTAATGGTTTCTTCAGGATGACGTAAGTATTTTTGCCAATTTATTTAGACAAATGTTATTAATATTACGATAATAGGGAAAAACATCAACAGTTAAATCATTATACTTCATGATATTGTGTTATTGACAATTGCATTCAATTCACAGTTGGAAGATAAAACAAATATAATTAAAATAGATGTTAATAATTTGTGAAAAGATAAGAAATAATATCATTGCTGATGAGACTTTCACATTTAGAAAGTGTTGATGTGGAAGAGGAGAATAATGATCTATGATTTTTAATCGAATTTGTCAAATATTCTTTTCATTGGTGTGAAAGAGAAGTCCAAATGGATATCAGGTTTGGGGAATTCAGTGCTCTTTCTGCTTGATATTATAACTATAGCTTCAGTTTTAAAAAGGCTGTATTCAAAAGTGACCTTTCATGATTTGTTGTCTTTCTAGGTTTGACAATTTTAGAAGACCTAGCTGTAAGGCCAGGGGGAGTTTATGCATGTCTCTGTCTGCAGTGGGTTGTTCATTTTCCATCCCATATGACATCAACAGTTGTTGGTTACCTCTCACATGGGCACATATTTGTGGTCTTTTTTCAAACTTAGAATAATAATATCATCAAAATCTTGGACAAGTTCATAATTGAAAAAAATTCATGCATATTAATGAGGTGATCTTATTCCTGAGAGGGATAACTTAGTTACCACTCTCAGTGTCAAAGTTCATTAATGAGCAAAATATCACATGGTATGTAATCTTGTATCAGATTGGTTGAGCCTGTTTTTTTAGTTAGATTTTCGTAAAATTTTGTGTATTAGGTGATCTTGAATCTGATTGGCTGAATTTGTTGGGGGCCATGGAAGCCATGTTTCTGATCCAGTTTTGATCAAATTTATAATATAGATATATACATATAATGAGAAGCTTGGACATTTTCTATAATGAGCTTGATCATTGCATTATAATATGATGACATGTCACCTGGGTCAAATCTCTGCCATGTCCTAGCAAAGACTTGTTAAAATGGTACTTGCAGCTGTCTTGCTTGGAGCTCAGGATTAAGAGGTTAGCATTAGGACAAGTTGGCCTGGTGTCAGGATAATGTGACTGGGTGGAACATCTTGCTACATATATGTATCATGATGTCTTGCTGTTAGACATCACTATAAACTAACCACACTGCAGACATCATAGTATAATGACTCCAATTAGTAAAGCTATGTTAAAAATCTGAAACAGTTTGTTACTCACCTGTAGGCTATATTTTCAACTGATTTTAATCACACATATGTGCTGTGATCATCAGAATCTTGTGTAGGATCAGTAATGAGTGAAATGCACACATATTGATGAAATGGTTTTGCATTTGATTAGTAGAGCTTCTTATATCTCTGGATGTCATATTTCTCCACCATTTTGATTCAACTTGAAGAAAAAAAACATTGACTTCTACAAAATATTAAGCAAGTTTAGGCAGATTTCAAGTGAAATTCAGGTTGATTCATGGTGGACTTTTAGGCAAAATATGCAAATTAGTTGTTCTAATATTCTACTTAAATAAATGGAATCCATCTGAAATAAAAATCTGCCTACATTCTGTACAAAATTTTCCAGGCAGAATTTAGGCAGCTTTCAGATGGGTAAAATTGGTAAAATCAGAATGATAGAAAGTCTTGGGGGATAGTAAAATTGGTAAAATCAATATGATATAAAGATTGGGAGAGAGTAAAATTGGTAAAATCAATATGATATAAAGATTGGGAGATAGTAAAATTGGTAATATCAATATGATATAAAGATTGGGAGATAGTAAACTTGGTAAAATCAATATGATATAAAGATTGGGAGATAGTAAAATTGGTAAAATCAACATGATATAAAGATTGGGAGATAGTAAAATTGGTAAAATCAATATGATATAAAGATTGGGAGAGAGTAAAATTGGTAAAATCAATATGATATAAAGATTGGGAGAGAGTAAAATTGGTAAAATCAATTTGATATTAAGATTGGGAGAGAGTAAAATTGGTAAAATCAATATGATATAAAGATTGGGAGATAGTAAAATTGGTGAAATCAATATGATATAAAGATTGGGAGATAGTAAAATTGGTAAAATCAATTTGATATTAAGATTGGGAGAGAGTAAAATTGGTAAAATCAATATGATATAAAGATTGGGAGATAGTAAAATTGGTGAAATCAATATGATATAAAGATTGGGAGATAGTAAAATTGGTAAAATCAATATGATATAAAGATTGGGAGAGAGTAAAATTGGTAAAATCAGAATGATAGAAAGTCTGGAGAGATAGTAAAATTGGTAAAATCAATATGATAAAGATTGGGAGATAGTAAAATTGGTAAAATCAATATGATATAAAGATTGGGAGAGAGTAAAATTGGTAAAATCAGAATGATAGAAAGTCTGGAGAGATAGTAAAATTGGTAAAATCAATATGATATAAAGATTGGGAGATAGTAAAATTGGTAAAATCAATATGATATTAAGATTGGGAGAGAGTAAAATTGGTAAAATCAGAATGATAGAAAGTCTGGGGAGATAGTAAAATTGGTAAAATCAATATGATATAAAGATTGGGAGAGAGTAAAATTGTTAAAATCAGAATGATAGAAAGTCTGGGGAGATAGTAAAATTGGTAAAATCAATATGATATAAAGATTGGGAGATAGTAAAATTGGTAAAATCAATATGATATAAAGATTGGGAGAGAGTAAAATTGGTAAAATCAGAATGATAGAAAGTCTGCGGAGAGAGTAAAATTGGTAAAATCAACATGATATAAAGATTGGGAGATAGTAAAATTGGTAAAATCAATATGATATAAAGATTGGGAGAGAGTAAAATTGGTAAAATCAATATGATATAAAGATTGGGAGAGAGTAAAATTGGTAAAATCAATTTGATATTAAGATTGGGAGAGAGTAAAATTGGTAAAATCAATATGATATAAAGATTGGGAGATAGTAAAATTGGTAAAATCAATATGATATAAAGATTGGGAGATAGTAAAATTGGTAAAATCAATATGATATAAAGATTGGGAGAGAGTAAAATTGGTAAAATCAGAATGATAGAAAGTCTGGAGAGATAGTAAAATTGGTAAAATCAATATGATAAAGATTGGAAGATAGTAAAATTGGTAAAATCAATATGATATAAAGATTGGGAGAGAGTAAAATTGGTAAAATCAGAATGATAGAAAGTCTGGAGAGATAGTAAAATTGGTAAAATCAATATGATATAAAGATTGGGAGATAGTAAAATTGGTAAAATCAATATGATATTAAGATTGGGAGAGAGTAAAATTGGTAAAATCAGAATGATAGAAAGTCTGGGGAGATAGTAAAATTGGTAAAATCAATATGATATAAAGATTGGGAGAGAGTAAAATTGTTAAAATCAGAATGATAGAAAGTCTGGGGAGATAGTAAAATTGGTAAAATCAATATGATATAAAGATTGGGAGATAGTAAAATTGGTAAAATCAATATGATATAAAGATTGGGAGAGAGTAAAATTGGTAAAATCAGAATGATAGAAAGTCTGGAGAGATAGTAAAATTGGTAAAATCAATATGATATAAAGATTGGGAGATAGTAAAATTGGTAAAATCAATATGATATTAAGATTGGGAGAGAGTAAAATTGGTAAAATCAGAATGATAGAAAGTCTGGGGAGATAGTAAAATTGGTAAAATCAATATGATATAAAGATTGGGAGAGAGTAAAATTGTTAAAATCAGAATGATAGAAAGTCTGGGGAGATAGTAAAATTGGTAAAATCAATATGATATAAAGATTGGGAGAGAGTAAAATTGGTAAAATCAATATGATATTAAGATTGGGAGAAAGTAAAATTGGTAAAATCAATATGATATAAAGATTGGGAGATAGTAAAATTGGTAAAATCAACATGATATAAAGATTGGGAGATAGTAAAATTGGTAAAATCAATATGATATGAAGCCTGGGAGATAGTAAAATTGGAGATAGTAAAATTGGTAAAATCAACATGATATTAAGATAGTAAAATTTGTAAAATTAATATGATATAAAGATTGAGAGAGAGTAAAATTGGTAAAATTAATATGATATAAAGATTGGGAGAGAGTAAAATTGTTAAAATTAATATGATATAAAGATTGGGAGATTTTAAAATTGGTAAAATCAACATGATATAAAGATTGGGAGAGAGTAAAATTGGTAATATCAATATGATATAAAGATTGGGAGAGAGTAAAATTGGTAAAATCAATATGATGTAATGATTGGGAGAGAGTAAAATTGGTAAAATCAATATGATATAAAGATTGGGAAATTGGTAAAATCAACATGATATAAAGATTGGGAGAGAGTAAAATTGGTAAAATCAATATGATATAAAGATTGGGAGAGAGTAAAATTGGTAAAATCAATATGATATAAAGATTGGGAGAGATTAAAATTGGTAAAATCAATATGATATAAAGATTGGGAGATAGTAAAATTGGTAAAATCAACATGATATAAAGATTGGGAGAGATTAAAATTGGTAAAATCAATATGATATAAAGATTGGGAGATAGTAAAATTGGTAAAATCAACATGATATAAAGATTGGGAGAGAGTAAAATTGGTAAAATCAATATGATATAAAGATTGGGAGATAGTAAAATTGGTAAAATCAATATGATATAAAGATTGGGAGATAGTAAAATTGGTAAAATCAATATGATGTAATGATTGGGAGATAGTAAAATTGGTAAAATCAATATGATATAAAGATTGGGAGAGAGTAAAATTGGTAAAATCAATATGATATAAAGATTGGGAGAGATTAAAATTGGTAAAATCAATATGATATAAAGATTGGGAGATAGTAAAATTGGTAAAATCAACATGATATAAAGATTGGGAGAGAGTAAAATTGGTAAAATCAATATGATATAAAGATTGGGAGATAGTAAAATTGGTAAAATCAATATGATATAAAGATTGGGAGAGAGTAAAATTGGTAAAATCAATATGATGTAATGATTGGGAGATAGTAAAATTGGTAAAATCAACATGATATAAAGATTGGGAGAGAGTAAAACTGGTAAAATCAATATGATATAAAGATTGGGAGATAGTAAAATTGGTAAAATCAATATGATATAATGATTGGGAGATAGTAAAATTGGTAAAATCAATATGATATAAAGATTGGGAGATAGTAAAATTGGTAAAATCAACATGATATGAAGTATATGTGGTATGTGCTTGATTTGGTGTGCTCTTAGTGAAATAGTCACTGGTTAAGCTATGGTTGTCAGATAAATGATATAAAGACCATCTGGGTCTCTTGTTTTATATTTTATCTTTAGGACATTTATTTTCCCAAGAGAGGCTATCATTAAGTTATGTTAGTCAGGTAAGTGATATAAATACCAGCTGGGTCTCTTGTTTTATATTGTATCTTAACTTTATGAATTTTTTTCCCAAGGTATACTATATCTGAAGGTGCAAAGAGAGGCTATCATTTAAGTTATTTTAGTCAGGTAAGGGATATAAAGACCAGCTGGGTCTCTTGTTTTATATTATATCTTAACTTTATGAAATTTATTTTCCCAGGTATACTATATCTGAAGATGTAAAGAGAGGCTATCATTTAAGTAATGTTAGTCAGGTAAGGGATATAAAGACCAGCTGGGTCTCTTGTTTTATATTATATTTTTATATTATATCTTAACTTTATAAAATTTATTTTCCCAGGTATACTATATCTGAAGATCCAAAACAAGGCTATAAATTTACTCTCACTCTTCAGTTGTGTACAAGTAATTTGGGGGCCTGTGATTTGGAAGTTGAAGTTTTCAAAGATACATACATTGCCAAGACTGAATGTACCTATGATGAGAAGACATACCTCACTCCAGGTTTGTATCGTTGTATGGTCTTTCTCCTGTCACAAGTTGAATGAGGTGATGCATACACAATGCCAATGGCTTGCATATAAATAGCTAGGGCCTAAACCGGAAATCGCCTCATACATTCGCTTCGGCTGAATATCCAGTTTTTCGGAACTATTCAGAAGTATTCACGCACAAATGGTTACAAGTAAAATAATTCAATAAATATTGAACTTTAAACAAAAAAGTTTTTTAATACATAATAATTTTAGTTATTAATAAAAAATTTCATCTTATAGCTGATATTTACGGTATACGATACGGTACACGAAAAGTTTAAGCTTCACATACGATAATGAAACAAATGGTACTCTCCAGAGTCGCAACTACTACTCGGTTCATGCCAGGATGCAGCAAATAGTACATCCAAATACTCAGATTCTGTACTCTGCGAAAATTATCTACTCGGTTAAGCCATATAAATAGCTGTCAGCAGTAAATATAATGTGCAGATTGGGGGAAGGGTTAAGTTTCAAATAAGTTTGATTAAATTACATCATTTCTGTTTTTGTTGGTAATGTAATTCTACCCATGCATCTTCTTTGCATCTCAATATATAATCCACCCTTCATTGCCAAGTTGCCTTTTTGAGGAGGAATGCTGAGATGGACTAGACATAGCATTGTGATTGGCAAAAGATAGCATTGTGATTGGCAAAAGATAGCATTGTGATGGGCAAAATATAGCATTGTTATGGGCAAGATATAGCATTTTGATGGGCAAGACATATCATTGTGATGGGCAAGACCTAGCATTGTGATCAGCAGGAAATAGCACTGTGATGGGCAAGATATATCATTGTTATGGGCAAGATATAGCATTGTGATGGGCAAGACATATCATTGTGATGGGCAAGACCTAGCATTGTGATCAGCAGGAAATAGCACTGTGATGGGCAAGATATATCATTGTTATGGGCAAGATATAGCATTGTGATGGGCAAGACATATCATTGTGATGGGCAAGACATATCATTGTGATCAGCAGGAAATAGCACTGTGATGGGCAAGATATATCATTGGAATAGGCAAAATATAGCATTGTGATCAGCAAGACATAGCCTGTGATGGTTAAGACAAAACATTGTGATGGGCAAGACAAAACATTGTGATGGGCAAGACAAAACATTGTGATTGGCAATACACAGTATTGGGCAATATTTGAATTTATTTGAACTGTTGACCCAAGATAATAAAATACCTACTGTTAAAACTACATAAGGACGATTTATTTTTCTACTATAATATATACCTTACATATAAAAGAGTGGCTTCATTTAAGATCTTTATTATACCCTCCTTGTAACGATGTCCACAACCTAATTATGGGGTATTGCTGAATGTTTTATGTTAGTTTTAAATAAAAAAAATTACTGCTGTTTTGGTTAGTGTTTTATTCTTTCATTGATTGATTATAAATTACAATGGTAGAATACATATATATTTTTTATACCTGTCAGCAAAACAAACCTAAATTTCAGTGTAAAATAACAGATGAGGAAATGATGAAGTCAAACCTAACTGATTAATCTACAAACATTGTGGAAAATATATTGAATCTATTTTTGTCCCTAGACTCAATTAACATATCAAATTTCCATGACTTGGATTCATTGCATTTTTCTACTTTACCATGCATTATATGGACTGTCAGTTTTATTGACTGACATGGAGAATTCTAATAATTCATTGGATATATTGGAGTCAGTCCACAGAGATTTTTTTTGTACATCATGGTATGTATGTGTACAAACCCTGTCATCTTCACCAGTCACAAGTACATTGCCATTTTATGTTGATACTTTAAACAAGTTCAGTGTGACATTGTACACAACAAGAATTCAGCAGCTTAATCCTTTGGATATTGGATACAGTAGTCCCCCTCTTATATGGCCACCCCTTTTGCACCAGGAAAGTGGCCTTATAAGACTGGTGGCCTTTCCAGAGGGGAGCTAAATTTATCATGAGAAGTATATGTAATGTACGTAGTAAGAAAGCGACATACTGTACTTCAAAACATTAAATATCTTTGTCCAAATGTAACATTAATCATTAAAAGGATTTTTTTTGTTATAAGAACAAATTTATTTCAACTGAATATACATTACTATTTTTATTCTTGCCATAGGTGTGATTTGCGAGCGGGTATTGTTGTCATGCACATTGCAAATGGATTCAAAAACATCAATTACATCTTTGTACATACATAATTATCTTTCCATTTGCTCCATTTTCCCACTGCTGCTGAATAAACTTCTTATCGGTTATGACATTGTTTATTCAAATTATTATTCAGCGAGTCACCCCCCACCCCACCCCACCCACCCTGTATGTCGTCGAGTAGAATAACAGACTTTCTTCTAAAATAATGTATTTGTTAACATGATGACATTTTAATGTTTGGTAATGATTTATTCGGTTGTTGCTGAGTGTATGTGATTTAATTATGCAGACAAAATTTGTGTTGAGTGTACGAAATACAGTCTTTGTAAAGGAAGCCATAATGTGTTTTCACATGATTTTTCCGGTCTTTGCTACCCTGTTTTTTTTTTTTTCAAGGTTCTCTGTGCCATTGTACAAAATCTATTTTTAGCCTATGCTGACCCTGTTATGATTGTAACAATTATGTCTGGTTATAATTATCAAAGAGAAGAACTCAACATATCGACATAGGTGTTAAACCCCAAACTCTATCATAACATTATTGCACCCATTTCCTGTAAACATTGACTTCTATAGATAATGATATGCTATAAATCTTCAGTCAACTTTTAACGGAAACTTGACACTCAGAGACATGTATCTATGATACTTTAGAGATAATCAAAATTGCATACATTATGTCAAGATTTGAATTAATTATTGGTTCTGTATACATTTGAAGAAACAAAAGTGGCCATTCATGAAGGGGACATTTTACATTTTTTGTACTAAAATGCTGGTCACGTTAGAGTGGTGGCTGTTCTTGAGGAGTACTTTTAAATACAAACTCCTCGGTGCCAATGGATTCTGGCCATAAGAAGCGGGTGGCCGCTGGTCAGGGGGGGTCATTCAAGAGGGGGGGTATATATATATATATATATATATATATATATATATATATATATATATATATATATATATATATGTATATATACAGTCGAACCCACTTATCTCAACCTCGGTTAACTCGCCAACCCTATTAAGTCGACGTTTTTGAAGTGGAACCGCCAAATTCTCTCTTTGTCTTAGCATTTTCTCATTGGTTATGTCGATTCTTTTATGTCGATGAACCCTAATATCTCGAGCACAAAAGAGGGCCAAATTTGTCACTTAACGTCGGTTATCTCGATCCCCATGACCAATCGCCTTGACCAATCGCCGGCTGTTGAAAATGTTAGTTATCGATGCCATAAATGATCCTTTGTTTGTATCGACAACCCCATCTTAGCAGTGCATTGTTACATCATAATCTGCTTATGCTGACATCTGGGCCGAGTACTGTATGTTGTGACAGTCAGTCATGCTACCGTACTATACCTACAACTGACCGACTTCTGAAGACGCGAATAGAACAGATAAAATTAATGGAATGGCTAATCCTTCTGTTTGTTGGTTGAGATATGATAAAAAAGTTAAAACAGATGTTCTATGATGTATGTATCAAGGCAAAGTTTGTCAATTAATTTACAACTGGCTGTGATATTTTGAAGAAGGAGTATGTCACCAAACATAAATCAGGTGGTGTAAATAATATTTGTGCATTTTACTCATTGATCTTTTCCGTTTGCCATCAATCCCGTGTTACGGTTATAGAGACTTAAACTCCACAAGAAGAAATAGCAAACAAAAAATAAACAATAATTATGTATTTCTCAAAATACAGGAGTGAAAGAATCCCTATATTGGGTGTTAACTTATGATAATATATACGGTCCAATATTGTCAGGTGTTGACACGTGTAAGTTTCAATTGTGGGAATGGAGATCCTATTTTGCTTGTTGAGAAAATTTATACAGCATTCAGTGATCATTCTTTTGGGATTTAGGAAGAATAGAGCATTTTAATGGAGATTTTGGCGAACTTCGTAATTTGCTCGGAATTTTTATCACGCACGTTTTTGTGATTTTGTGAGCGATCTTTGTGTTTGCAATGTTCGAGAATATAATAAAGGTTTGTATCGAGAATCGACGGTGGTTTGTATTGTGTACTGGTAAATCTCTGCCGTTATTTGGTGCACATATACCTTTTGTTGTTAGCAAACATGTATGTACATTTTTATAGCATGCCGATCGCTTCATCAAACAAATTGCGGCATTGCTGTTGTGTAAAAAACCTCCAAAAACACGTGCATTACATTCTCATTTATTAACGCACATCATGTACATAACGAAATTTCAAGCACATGTTAATATATTGCCGCCATATTGGTTTTCGTTTATCTTGATCATCGATTATCTCGACACTTTTTGGCAAACCCCTAGGCTGGCGACATAACCGGGTTCACCTGTTTATATATATATATATATATATATATATATATATATATATATATATATATCCAATAATCTGTTCAGTTTCTTTCATAATTTTGCTAACTTTTTTAACTAGTATTGTGCTCTTTTTTGTCCCTCAATATTGATATTTTAAAGTATTTGGTGATATGTATAAATAGTTCTTTATCAAATTATGTTACATTCATATAGGTGACCAAGTTCATTACCCATTCTTTCTTCATATGGATTTTTTGTGTTTTGAAAAGTTGCAACATTTAATTTATGGTTTGGCATAAAAAAAAATTCATGATCGGTAAATAAATATTTTAAGGGAATTTGATTAAATATTCTTCCAATTTAATAAGTCATTTTATAAATTGTAATTGTTGTTTGTGTTAATCTTATCAGAGTTCTAATGTATTTCTCTATGGTAATGTTGCTATCATATGTAATATTTAACCATACATAACATAATCCTACCTTCTTTAGAATTGTCTTTACATGTATTTTCAATTTATGCTAAAAAAAAGTCAAATGCTTCAAATATTCCTTTATCCATGAATGGCATAGTCCCAGGAAGTGCTAGTCAGCATTGAAGAGCTTCCCAATCAAGGGCAATAATCAGTTTTTGAAATTTTTTAGAATAAGTATTTTATATAATTTTCCATCAAGGAGTAATTGAAGCTGGAATGGATATTTTTAAATTGTGGAATATATAATCTTACCCAAGTTTGGAATATGCTCTGAAGACACTTCACATCAATAACTCTGTTTTGTATGCATTTTTCAGGCTTTTCACTATCAAACTGGCTTTCTGCCAATCATCTTACATTGCCACTGACCTCTGTCCAGTTGAATCAACTGTATCAAGACCTGGGTCTTGTAAACAATCTCCAGTTGACACCATGCAGCAGTGTGGCCTTCAGCAATGTTGACCAAAGAAACTACAACAATGGTAATGGTGGTGTTTAAGTAATATTTCCACAATATTTGTATAATTTCTGGCCAAAACAAATTTGTATTGCCGTATTTACCTTATATGTTGGGACATGATTAAAAAAACATTTGTTTTCCTGTATAATTTCTGGCCAAAACAAATTTGTACTGCCGTATTTACCTTATATGTTGGGACATGATTAAAAAACATTTGTTTTCCTGTATAATTTCTGGCCAAAGCAAGGTGCAAAGCATAGGTAAAGTTGACTTATCTATTGTCTTATTGTAGAACAGGTACCATGTAGTATCACCCAGTTGATACATCAGTACATCTATCCATTATGTCATGAATTAGTGTCAGCTTTATAATATTTGAAAGACAAATTAAATTTTTATTACCCTAGTTACCATATGTTGGGACAGGATAAATATTGCCCTCCCCACTGCACGTTGCAGTAAAATAGATAAATAAATGCTTAATTGATAACAAAAAGAAAAACTAACCTTGTATTGCTATCATTATTTCCTTTTTACAACATGAGCATTAAAGAACAAAATATATCTGATAAATCCATTAAGTAGTGTAGGCTTCAATACTGTAGCATTTATCAATTATGTCCAATAACACACGTCACATTAATCATTGATGTGATCATAGAGAAACCAATTTTGTTTAGCTGTGCTCAAAGGTTTGAACATGTTACCTGATTGAACACTTGATCCAACAAAATTGCAAACAAGAGGAAAATAACCAATATTTTGAAGACGCCATTCCCTCATGACACGGTATTAGGTGCAAAATGGTCAAGATTGAATTGTTTCCATTGTCTACTGTAAGAAAAATCATCATTTGAAAACACATATACTTGATGGTAAGTGACAATCTTTTCGCCAGCTTGGGTTACAAAAGTATCCTTACTATTTACCCGCAGACATCAGTTCTCCTTTGTATTAATTATTACTACAGATGCCAAGCAAATAGAAGCCATGGATCAAGCTAGCAGCCTTATCAACTGATAAATTACTGACTACTTTTCCAGCTGAGTGTTTCTTATTTCAAAAATTTGCACAGTGTCTATTGTTTTTAATGGCAGCTTATACAAACTGTAAGAAGCATTAATTACATTTGATCTAATTTCATGGCAGCTTGATTTTTTTTATATACCAGTGTACATGCTTGATCAACACATTTAAGTTTTTGAGGAATCTTTCTTTCCTGAGATATGCTTACTCTGACACAATTTCTGGGGGTTTAGGACCAATCAGATTTAGTCTTAGAAATGGAATAATGCTATCTGCTTCAGCCAGAAATATGAAGCAGGCAGAATTAAACAAAATTACATTGATAGTACATCACATGCCAATTTGAGTATGTCTTGTGGGAGGTGATAGGATTGCTGTCGTCATGTGAAATGGAAGAGAATTTTCAATAATTATGTCTAATTTCAGAAATAGCAACAAGGCATTGACCTGCATATGATTTGTAACTAGAGTTTGTGTAACTGTACTAGTGGTAAATAAAGTTTATGCGTACATTATAAGCTTTTCAGTTAAACATAATTTTATTGTCGATGCTTTACAATAGCAGTTATTGATATTTTGTTACACCTTACTGAAAACTGGTCAATCTTACAGAACAAAATCAACTGCCATACTGAGATGGACTTGTCAGGGTTGGCAGGTCTGTCAAAGTCATGAGTTGTGGCTCCAGATGACCAAGTGGTCTAAGGCACTCTCTTTACACATTGCACATTATTTTCTCCATCAGTGTGAGTTTTAGTCTTGGTTTGATCAACCTGGGTATATAATAAAGTTTGCAAGTTTCTTCTTGTGGCTTGGTGGTTCTTTCCAGGTTTTTTTTTTTTTTGGTCTTCTCCACCAGATTTACTGGCTGCCTTGTATAGCTTGTCATATGCTGAAAACTGGAATAATACCCCATGAAACTAAAAACCAAACTAAGTCATGTGTCAGTATTTCATTAATTTCTGCTTTGTAACTAAAGAACAGTTTGAAATTAAGTGATGAACTTGGTATTCGTATACATCATCATCAACAGTTTGAGATTAAGTGATGAATTTGGCATTCGTATACATCATCATCAACAGATGCATCACATGTTTGTTATGAGTCATATATTTAAAGATTATTTAATAATTCATTTGTTACAACTTTTCAGTAAGTATCATTTATAGGAGGTTCATTTGCAATGCTTTTACACCTCTTAAACTCTTACACCTCTTGGACCTCTTAATATTGTCCCACAGTGCTGTCCAACTGAGTGAGTGATCATCATTGTTTTGGAAGGGATATCGATACCCCATTACTAGTATGAACAAGGGATGTTTGAGATCATACAGCCAACAATTGGCTTGCCATTTAGTATAATCAGTAAGATTTGAGTTATATAATCAGAATCCTTGATATCGACATCTGTGATTTCATACAATAACATTTGTGTGTGGTTTTTTTTTAACCTAATTTAATAGTACCATTACATTGATTTCATTTTGTTTGCATAGCCATGTGCTGGGAATAGTTATGGTTCTTGCTGCCATGGGTGACCTTTACAAAAAGACATAACACGGGTTTTACACAAATATTCCCACAATTTTGCCATTATTCACCTAAACAGAATGCCAACATTTTTAAAAAGCATGCTTAGGTTATTGTGTGCGTGTTCTATGCATATTTTTGAAAAAATATTTCCACTGAAGTGTTGTGAAAACTCTGTAATGCAAATATATGGGCCATTATTATAGACAGTTGACCTGTCAACCATGAATACATATCAACCATGAGGAAAGTTAAATATATTATTTATTTACAGAGTGTAACCTCTTGAACTCAACAATTTTGCCCACACTGGTATCTTCTGTCAGATGCAATGTGTTTTCCACCTGCTTGGGATTATCAGCTTGCGTGGAGGTACAAGAGCTGCAGAGAAAATTTGAAGCAAGCTCCGTTCTTGATCCTTGTGGATACAAACTCTTTATTACTCTGGAGAAGGTCACTATAGTAGTATCACTACTGGATTATACATGGGGTAGGTTAGAAACATTATATATAGCTTGAGAGAAAATAAAGCTCATTTTGAACATATATGTTTGTAAAACCAAAGTTCTGTCAAATGTATAGAAAATAAAATGAAAAAGGTGCAAAATTTGTAATAGATAATATATTGGGTAAAAGTGTGTTATTTAAACCACTATCTATCAAAAAGTCCAAGATTGTCTCCAGTAGTACCGTATTTTCGCGCATATAAGACGCACCCAATTATAAGACGCACCTGTATATAAGATGCGGGTTTTGCCGATTTGTGTAAAAATATTTTACATAAGACGCACCCATATATAAGACGCGGGTTTTGTCGATTTGTGTTTAAAAAAAAATTACATAAGACGCACGCGGCCTGCCATCTGCCGCACTGAGCAATTTATATCCAGTGGTTTCCTTTCCTTTATCATAAATGAAAATTTGTCCAATGTTTCATCACCCGTCGGATGTAAACAAGGCTTCATTACCATTTTTAGTTTAGATCAAAGAATTGTCTGAGGCAGGACCGCAACGATTATTGTTTATTCTTATCTGCCGCCGGGCCATTAGCGGATGGGTTGAGTACCTGGTATCTAGATTCTAGAACAATAAACGCCAGATGTAAAGGCGGCTTCATTGATCTGCTAGGAGGCCAAGTCTTAAGCGAGTGGGATTAGTACCGTACATAGACCAATAAATGCCTGATGTATGCAGTTAGCATATATAAACGTGGGAATAGTCTCTTGTTACCGGTATATATAAATGAGAGATCAATTTGCATTCTTAAAATTTATAAAATTGTCACCATGCCGAAGCGAAAGTCATATACAGCCGACTTTAAATTAGACGTCATAAAGTTTGCCAAGGAGTGTGGCAACGGAGCTGCTGGAAGAGAATTTAGCTGCAGCGAGAAAAATGTACGTGATTGGAGGTTGGATGAAGAGGAGATTAAGAAGATGAATCCAAGGAAACGAGCTGGTAGAGGTAGAAATGCAAGATGGCCAAACTTGGAAGAAAATCTAGCCAACTGGGTGCGTTTGGAACGTGAAAGTAACCGTGCCGTTTCAACAATAGCGATCAAATTGAAGGCTCAAATTATTGCTACTGAAATGAAGATCACAGACTTTAGTGGTGGCAGTGCAAACTGGGTGTTCAAGTTTATGAAACGTAACAATCTTGCAGTGCGGTCATGTACTACTGCTGGACAGAAGCTTCCGGACGATTGGGAAAATAAATTGGATGTTTTCCATACCTTTGTTCAGAAGGAAATTAGTGAAATGAAGTTGGCCTATGATGACATTATCAATATGGATGAGATTCCAATGTCATTTGATGTTCCAGCTACTAGATCAGTGGCAGATAAAGGAGTGAAGACAGTCGCAATTAATACCACCGGACATGAACGAACCAACTTCACTGTTGTATTGGCCTGCACTGCTGCAGGAGGAAAACTTAAACCCATGGTTATCTTTAAAAGGATAACCATGCCAAGAGAAACGTTGCCAGCTGAAGTCATTGTTGTCTGCAACAAGAAGGGCTGGATGAACACAAAGGTGATGCATATCTGGACTAACCAATGCTTCAGAACAAGACGAGGCGGATTTTTCACGAAAAATTCTCTTCTGATTTTTGATGCAATGGCTGCCCATAAGGAGACAACTGTGCAGAAGCACATCAACAGTGCTGGAGCCCACATAGCCATTATCCCAGGTGGCCTGACTTGCAAGCTACAGCCCTTGGATGTTGCCATCAATCACCCGTTTAAGACTTTTGTTCGTGAGGAATGGGATCGTTGAATGACTAGTGGTAAACATACATTCACGCCAGCTGGTCGACAACGTCGTGCAACATACATAGAGGCATGTAATTGGATTCTTCGGGCATGGGAGAAAGTGAAAATTACGTCAATCATCAATGGCTTCAGAAAGTGTGGGATAATTCCCAAATCGGCTAGCTATATCAGTTCTTCGGACGACGACTCAGCTGCATCCGATACCACTGACGCCAATGAGGATCGATTAGCATCAGTTATGGAGTTATTCCGCGGCGACGACAGTGAATTTGATTCAAGTTTCAGTGGATTTGAAGCCGAAAGTGACGACGATGAAAATGAAGCCGAATAGAACAATTCGGTACATTGATTTTTTATCAAGTCACACACTATTTAGTAACAGTTTATTATATTGTGTTTAATAAAAAAAATTAAATAATGGTATAACTGATTTTCATATTTAAGTCCAATATTGAATAAATTCTTGTTTTGTTTTCGAACTATTTAGTCTTGTCTTGTTTTCAAACACACCCACCAAAAGATACTAAAAATTTACCAGTATTTTTTAACCCAACCGGATGTATAGGTAATATAGCCGCCGTAGTTTTTGCTGTGATAATTAATAACAATAAACAAAACTATTTAAACATACTATATTATATAAATTTAAAACATTTACTCTGACTAAACGTAGATCTGCAATAACTACAGTATACAAAACATTGAAACGACAGGATTTTAAATTAGAAGTGGCCTGCATTGGATTGGTACACGTGGTAATTACTGAACACTTACCCAATTGTTTTTACAACTAGGAATGAAAATCGTGAAATGTAAATATCGACTGCAAAAATCGTCCTTCAATATCACACACTGTACCGTTCGTTTGTGTTAAAAAAAAATACTTGCCGTATTTTCGCGCATATACCCGTATATAAGATGCGGGTTTTGCCGATTTGTGTAAAAATATTTTACATAAGACGCACCTATATATAAGACGCATCATGGGTGCGTGGTGTGTAAAATGTTGTATAAGACGCGTCTTATATACGCGAAAATACGGTACATCTTAAAGGTACTTCCATGAGTTCAGATAAAAAAATCTATTTCTTAGGATGGAAGTTGATACACTTGACAAAAATGAATGTTCCAATGTCTGTGTACACAGACAGGTTATGTACAGGAAGTAGTTATGGATCATCCATGTTTATTTTTCACTCCCCACGGATTTAAATTTCACAATAGATGCAAGCGCTAATATTATTGCTTAGTTCATGATTGATGATGTGAGCCTTTATTACTGCAGGCGTTTAAGGATATATAATTACTGACAGTTACAATGCATTATTTTGTTAGTCAGTCATTATATTTAACAATTTAGCAGTATGGCAGTGGTATAATTCTATGAGCAGATGCTCTGTATACTTGAGAAGTATATACCATGTATCTGTGTTAATGTCAAAATATGGTAGATATATTTTAATTTTTTGTCTTTACATGCCCTGGATTTTTTATATACCTTTTAATTTCATTCATTAAGTTTGAAAGACATATTTAGCTTAAATGCAGCCATTGTACATAAAAAAAAATTCTTGCCATAAATTAATACTGCAAAAAGGTGTTTCTTTAATTTGCAAATTCTTTCATTTGTAAATCAACAAATTCATCTGTATTTTCAGGTACACGTATGGAGAAAACATTGTATGGAGTATTAAGGATACAGTAAGCAACAAATTTCATAATATATATATATATATAGTACCACTCAAACAAATTGTCAGAACCCCACACTTTACAGTGGGGGACTTAATTCACTCCTCTTTGCTCTACTATAATGCTCTGCAGTAAAGGAAAAAATACCTACAAATCACCACCATACCCCAGCCATGGCATGCCAATGACAACTCCATCATGGAGGGGCTGGTCAACATTACTAATTGCCTTTTGTGCAGTCAATGAACGAAGACCACCCATTAAGGACTTATAAATGAAGAGTGATTTATAGCCAGATGCCATTTGAAGAATCAGTCATCATTATTTGAATCATATATTTGGTCAACAAAAACAATAATTTCAAAACTCCTGTATAGTCTGTACATGACTATTTATATAAGGCTGACTGACCTATTATCTCAATCGATTATTTTACAATAAGTCTATGCTTTTGCTTTATTCAAAGAAATCTGAACAATTTTGCAGACCTACTTAATAAGAAGAATACCTTGATGAATTTCTCTTCATAATTGTATTATTGTTAGCTTCTAAGATCTGGATAATTAAATTCCAAATTGACAAGCACTGTTGTTTAAAGACCAAAACCAAGCAAGCAAAAACCACACTGAAATGTGGTCCTTAAGTAGTAATGGTACAGTCATGTGACTTCAATATAGACAACATGGAACTAGGTTAAGTTTGAGTATGTGTACTGTACAGGATTGACCATTCAGTTAAGTTATGTGTACTGTACAGGATTGACCATTCAATTAAGTTTGAGTATGTGTACTGTACAGGATTGACCATTCAATTAAGTTTGAGTATGTGTACTGTACAGGATTTACCGTTCAATATATTGGCCATCACACCTCTGTTTTCTTGGAATCGAGTCTCGGGTATGCCCAATGTAGGTATGTGAGAAAGGTGGGCATTAGCTTTATGTGAGTTGGTGGTTTTTACTGGGGTTTTCCCAGGTTGTTCCTCTTCAGTTATTCTGGCTGGCATGTATAGCCTATCATACACTAAAAAATAGAGTTAACCCAAAACAGCAACAACATTGAATGTTCTTTCTAACTGAGATAGAAGATCACAAGATAAATTTGTTTCAAGAAAAATAAGGAATGGAATAATGTCTTATATTGTATTATAAATCATAACCAGTTGTTTTCAAGCATTTAACTGCCTCTGCTCAACCCCTCTTTTTTTAAAAATGAAATTAAATGTTCTCGACCTAATAAAGGCATGACTTCAGTGGATGAATACAGAAATCATGGCAGTATCTATTGTCAGCAATGTTAAATAAGTAATGACTAGGAATGGCATCAAAAGATGATTTCAGTATCAACTTAGGAAAAATATTAGTTGGATTTATTTTGTCACTGTCCAGTTTCCAACTATAGCACTCTCTCTTAGTAATTTCTTTCTATTTGGGTGTACAGTCTCTGGTACTGCTACATTTTTTGAGGGTTACTGTCATCATTTCTTTTTCCAACCGTAATTCCCTCAGTTGGTAATTCTTTTCAATTTGGGATTACAGCCACTGGCATTGCTATTTTTTCATCCTGTATATTTTCAAAATCCAACTTGTTATATTTGGTCCTTTTCCTTTTTTGTTGACTTGTCCTGATTTCCCTTTTGCTACCATCTTCAGAATTAGTGTTGGGAATGTTCTGGTTGGTTTTATTGATTTTTGTACCCTGTCTTGATTTAATTGTTACTACAGTCTTGTGAGGTTCAATTTTTATGTTGATTTCTTGATCTTCTCCTTCTGTGATGGAGTGTCTGGGACTGTACCCTTCTTCCCACATAGTAAAAAAATTCCTCTCAACCATGACATGATTAAGAAGCCAAGAATATAAAAGAATGTCTTTTGCTAATCTTTTTCTGAGTTGGACAGTGTTTTGGTTCTTGTTGGACTGTGTTGAACTAGAAAGAATTACTAATGTGTCAGGGGACATTAATTAATTAATTCCTGGAATTTGTTTTTTTAAAAATAACACACACACACATACACACACACACACACACACACACACACACACTTGATCTTTTTCTTAATCTTAACATTTCAGGTTCATGATTAACAGTCTACCATCTCAGAGCATATATGTAGTGGATGTGAAGCTGAAAGTATGTCTTGCAGATGGGGGATCCTGTGTGTTGGAACAGCCATTGCTTCAGAGTACTTCCCTCGCATACCCATCCACATGTGGCAACAACACACTCTTCCCTGGTATTTTATATTTATGTTATGCTTATCCTGAAACTGTCTTTGAAAAGTTCCATCACATATTGATTTTTGTGACATTTCACATATTTTGTATTTTAAAAAGAATTTTAAAATTGATTTTCAGATTTCAGGATAAAGTCTTGAAAAAGCTTTTTTTTATTGATGCAAAGGTTTTATAAACAATCTTAATATACCATTAATAAATTTACAAATAATAGTTGCCATTCATAAAGTTACTAATAATAGTTGCCATTAATAAGTTACTAATAATAGTTGCCATTAATATAGTTACTAATAATAGTTTCCATTAATAAGTTACTAATAATATTTACCATTAATAAAGTTACTAATAATAGTTGCCATTCATAAAGTTACTAATAATAGTTGCCATTCATAAAGTTACTAATAATAGTTGCCATTAATATTGTTACTAAAAATAGTTGCCATTAATATAGTTACTAATAAAAGTTGCCATTAATCAAGTTACTAATAAAAGTAGCCATTCATCAAGTTACTAACAATAGTTGCCATTATTATAGTTTATAATAATAGTTGCCATTAATAAAGTTACTAATAATAGTTGCCATTCATGAAGTTACTAATCATAGTTGACATTAATATTGTTACTAATAATAGTTGCCATTAATAAGTTACTAATAATAGTTGCCATTCATAAAGTTACAAATAATAGTTGCCATTAATAAAGTTACTAATAATAGTTGCCATTAGTATAGTTACTAATAATAGTTGCCATTAATAAAGTTACTAATAATAGTTGCCATTAATAAAGTTACTAATAATAGTTGCCATTAATATAGTTACTAATAATAGTTGCCATTCATAAAGTTCCTAATAATAGTTGCCATTCATAAAGTTACTAATAATAGTTGCCATTAGTTATAGTTACTAATAATAGTTGCCATTCATAAAGTTACTAATAATAGTTGCCATTCATAAAGTTACTAATAATAGTTGCCATTAATAAAGTTACTAATAAAAGTAGCCATTCATCAAGTTACTAATAATAGTTGCCATTATTATAGTTTATAATAATAGTTGCCATTAATAAAGTTACTAATAATAGTTGCCATTCATGAAGTTACTAATCATAGTTGACATTAATATTGTTACTAATAATAGTTGCCATTAATAAGTTACTAATAATAGTTGCCATTCATAAAGTTACTAATAATAGTTGCCATTAATAAAGTTACTAATAATAGTTGCCATTAATAAAGTTACTAATAATAGTTGCCATTAATATAGTTACTAATAATAGTTGCCATTCATAAAGTTGCTAATAATAGTTGCCATTCATAAAGTCACTAATAATAGTTGCCATTAATAAAGTTACTAATAAAAGTAGCCATTCATCAAGTTACTAATAATAGTTGCCATTATTATAGTTTATAATAATAGTTGCCATTAATATAGTTACTAATAATAGTTGCCATTCATGAAGTTACTAATCATAGTTGACATTAATATTGTTACTAATAATAGTTGCCATTAATAAGTTACTAATAATAGTTGCCATTCATAAAGTTACTAATAATAGTTGCCATTCATAAAGTTACTAATAATAGTTGCCATTAATAAAGTTACAAATAATAGTTGCCATTAATATAGTTTATAATAATAGATGCCATTAATTTTGTTAAAAAAAACACATGCATGAGTTGATAATTTAAAAAAATTGTTGTCATTTTTTGTAAATGAAATAAAAAAAAGTCTTCATGTCAGGAATTTTAAACGTTTTGGCATATACAGCGATGTAATTGGTAAGGGAAATTGGGACCAGAGGAACAGTTTGGAAATTGATACCTTACAAATTCTGTAACTGATGAAAAAATCCCTCAGATAATATGATCTGTGAAATTCATTTCAGGCAAATCTTTGTATTATGACAAAAGTTATAGATTAATTCATTATAATGAAAACCCAGAAATCTCTCACACATTATCAAATAATAACATTAATGAAACATGACCAGAGTTCACATACATCATTGAAGAAACAGTTACATTATCTGTAAAAATATATTTTATCAATTATCCTCATACAGCTCAAGTTGCCAATTCCTGTTTAACATTAGTTCATTACTTGTGTTTATTTAGACAAGGGTCTGTATTCCCTTTGTTGATTTTGAAACGTTTTTTTTTTCTTCTCAGGTCTTTCAGTGGATTTGTGGAAACTGGTACAATGCACTGTACCAGTATCTACAGGTAAGTATTATATTGGGCTTTCTCTGCTTACCTTGGCAAGTGTCATAGAGTTTATCATAATAAACTCCCAACATGATGTATTTCAAATACTGTCAAAAGCTGCTATGCAAAACAGTTATATTTTCCATGAACTTAAATAACCATCTACATGTGGCATAAACACGATCCTCCCTGGTATTTGATATTTGCATGTTATACTTCTCAAGAACACTGTTTAAAGGTTCAATCACATATTGATTTTTTTGACATATATTTTATTGATTTTTTTAAAAACTTAATACTTGAATTTTTAGATTTTCAGATAAAGTTCACAGATCTCTTATTGTCTGTAAGAATGATCTCTCTTGACTGTTTTAGTTGTCTATCATTTCATCTAACAAGTGTAAAGGCATGTGATGAAAATGATGATCGGATTCATTGTAATAGTTTTATGAAAATGATAAAAAAAATTAACAAGCATAAAGGATTAAACGTATTAAATAAAGATGATCCTGTATTATCATCATTAGTATGAGAGTTCAAAGTTTGCAATTTATTGCATAATATTTTTATTCTCACTAAATCTTGAATGTGTGTAGAATTACTCTGTTAACATTGATTTGTTTTGCTTTACTTTCAACACTGGTATCTCATTTGTTCTATACAGATTGTGGGAATGACAGTGCTCCCTCCGATGCAGTAAATGGCATGTGTGGTATGGATGCAGACTGCAGGGGCGTAACGTGCTGTTTTTCTCAAAATTTCCCACCATCAGCACGAAAAGTAGCATTAAAATATAGCATCAGTAAATGCCAGGACACAATTAGTTACAGCATTGAGAGCAAGGAGTATTCCAAGACTTTATCTACACTGCTAGCAGGCAAGTACAATCAGAAATACACTGGTAGCACGCAAGTACAATCAGACATATTTGGTAGCAGGCAAGTACAATCAGACATACACTGGTTGTAGGCCAGTACAGTAAAGCAGACACTGCTAGCAGGCAGGTGTAATCAAACATACACTGCTAGCAGGCAAGTACAAACACTGCTAGCAGGCAAGTACAATCAGACACTGCTTGTAGACCAGTACAATGAAGCAGACACTGCTAGCAGGCAGGTATAATCAAACATACACTGCCAGCAGGCAGGTATTATCAAACATACACTGCAAACAGGCAACACTGTTAGCAGGCAGGTACAATCAGACATGCACTACTAGCATTCAAGTACAATTATACATTATAAGTGTTATCTTTGTACTAAAAGAATAATGAATAAAATAAGCATGTTGTTGTTTTAGGGTTTAACGCCATTTTTCAGCACACAATAGGCAATACATGGCGGCCAGTATTATTGGTGGAATAAGAACCCGGGAAAACTCCCAGAAAGAACCACCGACCCATGAGAAGCTACTGTCAAGCTTTCTCACATAACTACATTAGCTGAATCTTAGACTCAAACCCATGCAGACAGAGGTGAGATGGCAGAAAGTGCTTTAGACCACTCAGCCAATCTGGGCCCCTAAGAAAAATGTAATTACTAAGTAAATAATCATGTTATATGCATCCTTCATATATAATCAAAAAATCATTTATTCTAAGACATCTTGTATGTGACATTTTATAAACTTGTATATTTGATATTACATATTATTATGTGTAATATTACAAAAATATGTCCCACAAACTTTAAACATAATGTTTTAAGTCTAATTATGGTCATGCCTACAAACATTCCTAATGTAAAGAACAGTATATTTTGCCATGTAATGGAATAAAACCATACTTGTGTTCTTAATTCATAAAATTAGTATTTCCATTGTTTTACTATCGGGTTTGTATAGCCTAAAATTATTATATCCTTTAATGAATTTTATCTTAAAATTTACCTCACCTAATTTGTTTCATCTGTTTTTCAAGTTGGATCTCCCTTCACTGAGACAATTGGCATTGGTTCTGCAGGAAATGAGACCTTCACTCTTACGCATACTGTTATAGATACTGCAACAGCATATAAAGTGAATCTCACCCTTGTGATCTGTCACACCACAACGAAAGCACCTGGAGGATGTATGAGCTACTTTGTTTTCACTGACACAGCAATCAATAAGGATACCTGTAGTGGAAAAAGACGTAGACGACAGGCTGAAACTGGGTAAGCAAATTCAAGTATTTGGTGCTTTGCGAGTTTTGTAATAGGTAAATACCCCGAATGCTTATTGCATAAGGACTCGCTTCCATGAGTGGGGGTGGGGACAACTTGAAATTAAACATCCAGAATTGTCTCATTGTGAAGAGTTTTCTACCAGAGTATTGTTTTGGAGTGACAATGAGCATTAACAATTTGTGAAATTCATGTATCTTCTACATCAGTTGTAACATTCAAGTGAAACTCTTTGATAATAGGTTTCAGATTTTAATTGTATTATGCTGTGAGTTCCCAATTTGCCTGATTCACTGTTTAAGCATCACTGCATATATATATATATATATATATATATATATATATATATATATATATATATATATACAGTCCTACCCGTTTATCTCGACATCCTCGGGACCGAAGAAATATTGTCGAGATAAGCAGATGTTGAGATAAGTGTATGGGGGGGGGGTCTGCAAAAAAAAATGCAAGTTAAATTCTTCAGTAAGGGGTAACCGGTCATCAGTGAGTAGTATTTACACTTTGAAAAAAAAACAATGTAAATTTTTAGTATGTGGGGACAAAACTAGAGTGAAATACACTTGTATATTGACAAATAACATTTTGGTTACCTTTGTGTAATAAAGTCCACAATAAAATATTGCATCAGTCAAATCCTGATATGAAAAACATGAGAGATTCAATGTCAGCATTAGCACATGTTTGTCTAGTTGTTAATTGCATTCTTCAAGTACATGTACTTAAATCAGCCTAGATATCGGTCAGTCTGTTCCCATGTTATTGAGGGTACCAAGAGGATATCACAGGGAAATGAAAAACTGTCAACAGTACATGTATTCTCCACAAATACTTTTGTATCCGATGTTATGACGAACATTAAAGCGACTGCACCAACCACTTGTTGCAGCGAAGTTCTTCACACTAAGCTTTTTTGATAATGCCTAATTGAACTGTGAACTGTTTAGATGCTTCCTCCATGTCTTCAAATGTACCAGTCTTGCTTCTTCCTTAGGGGAGCGCAGTTACCTTCAGCTTAGTCTTTCTTTATAGACTCTGCAGCTTTCATCCTTCCTGGACGTGTTAATTTTAAATGAAAAAATTGCACAGACCTCTTTGCGAGATGTTCATCCCTTAACTTCATTAACAGCCAGATATTTAGTTTCCAAAGACTGTAAATTTAATTTGCGTTTTACCCTTCTGTTGGTAGCCATCGTAAATGTAAATAAAATTAAAAACGAAACTTTCACAGCGAAAATCACTGATCACTTTCAAAGGTCTCGGAAACGTGTAATCCGTATTTTCACGCAATTTTTATATATGGGATTCAGAAAATCACGTATACAGGAGTCCTCTGTATGCATCAATTTCCTGGACGGCAAATTTAAGGGCTTGCTAGTCCAGCTTCAACCACCTGTTGATTGGGAAATTGTGTTCATCAATTGATCCTTTTCGCTGTGCTGATATATTTACAATCAGAAAATTCAGTGGTTGAAAGACCCACAGATGTACATGCTGTCATTGTAAGAGTACATTTGAATAACATGATTCACAAGCTAGGCGGCAAGATCAAAGACTTAACTAGCTGGAGAGTGGTGAGAAAATGTGCTGCTATGGGTTTGTTTGTTTTTTTCATCCGACCGCGACATTAAAGCCTGGCGGCAAGATCAACTAATTGTTGAACAAAGTATTGGTCTTAATTGGCAGCTTGTCGACATAAACATTTTGAAAACAAAGGATTTGTTCAAGCTGGGACCAAGGGCTTTTGTCGACATATACGTTTTTCTTTTATCTCGACGTCGACATTGGCATGACAATTTGATAGTAATAGTAGACCATGGGACCGGGACTTTGCTTTTTTGTCGACATAGGCGGCTTGTCGAGATAAGCGATGTCGATATAAACGGGTAGGACTGTATAGATATATATATATATAAACATAATTACCACTATGTCCTTAAAGACATATACATGATCCATTACACAAGTACACACATATACCGTACACAAATGTACATACATGTATGCATACACTGAAATAAATCAATTGATAACAAAACTGCAAAGATTAATAATAAGTATGTTCTAATAATGACTGTTTCAGAAGGAGAATCCACAGTTGTTGTATCCTTCGGTCACAAAATGGTATTTTCAGTTTTAATTATGCCTGATCTGTTTTATAGTTTAACAATATCTTTTCATTGTGTCCAGTTTATGTTCTTATCGGTCAATATCACACCACTTCCTTGGAAACTTGTGCACAATGGGATCCGCAAACATAAACTGACCACAGTATAAGTGAGGGTATGCGTTACAGAAGGACCTCCAAAAATTGAAAAAAATCGGCTTAAACATTAACAAAACAGTTGGGGGGAGGGGTAGAGAACTGGCTGTTTAATGATTGAATCCTTGTTTTATAATCATGTTGATAATAATTGTTAATAACACACTTTTCTAAAGAAGTTGTTCATTATTTTGCATAAATAACATTTATTTTTAAAATGTCCCAACATGTTAAAGATTGTTTCAACTGGTTTCAACATCTATGTGCACGCAGAAATGTCTGTGTATTACATCACTTCTTTTTGTTTTGTTGATCAGTCTGGTTCCCAGAGTGTTATGTAATAGTATAGTTCCCAGTCAAGAATCAATGTAGCAGAAAACTTGACTACCTATTGATACACCACCAAACAAGATCCCTTGTTTTAAAAGACTAGCAACATTTATTTCATGAGACTACATTGAAACTTGTTGTATTTTTCATTTAGTACAATATTGATGTCATGATTTGATTGGAAGTAATAGTGAAAATTCTTGTCATCCTTAAGGATATCTATAAGTGCTAGTTCAGGGATTCTCTGAAACTCGCTTGACCACAATAGTCCCTATCTGTGAAATCAAGCTCATTATTTTACAAAGTATTAATTTTGCTTGGTTGCTTTGCTATCTTTGATCACAGTTATGAAAGAGTGAGTTAATTTAAGGTAGTTTAATTATGTTAAATACCCAATGACATCTACAACAAAGTTTGATTGATCAACTGAAGTGAGTTCACCCGACATACAGTCAGGGCCGCTAGATTTTAAGTATGTACGATTTGCATGCCATTTAACTTTTCTTTATTTCACCTCCTTTTTTTGATTCTAAAGACATAATTAATGTTGTAATATTATAAAAGCAATGCATTTATGGTGATTACACTTAAGAGGAATTAAAACACAAATTTCACTTAATACAAATTATTTAATTGGTATTTAAATATTAATGTACTGTATACACTAGGTGTAAGTGATATTTTCATTGATTGAAATTTCCTTGAATATCTTTAATTACGGTGTACTAAGAATGTCGTTTGTTTGATAAAATGTAGGCCATTATATGATTATTTTTTTTATTAAAAGTTGATAATTTCAAAATGTTTATTAAAATATCCAGATCCTATCAACTGTTTTCAATCATAAAATGAGCAATATATCAACATTTCAGTTACAAAGTTTGATAACGATTTTTTTTTCAAGTTCAAGAAATAGGGATCAATTTTTGGGGTATTTTCTGTCTTACAAAATGGGATCTGCGCCTGTCCCCGCATTATAAGTGGGTTCTCAAGTTATCATCATGCAAGTTCAAGAAATAGGGATCAATTTTTGGGGTATTTTCTGTCTTACAAAATGGGATCTGCGCCTGTCCCCACATTATAAGTGGGTTCTCAAGTTATCATCATGCGAGTTATCGAGGGAGTAGTGTAAGCATAAGATTGTATTATTTATAAATATAGATGTTATTTCTTTTGCTTCAAATATTTGTTTTCATTTTTCAGAACAAGTACATTTAAAGATAGACTTGGACAATTCTTGACAACAAATCCATCAGATGAAGAAATAGAAACGTTTTTTAGAGAAGATGAAGAAGCAAAGGTGACTGCAATTTTCACAAACTTTAATAACATTGATTTTTTTAATTAATATTTTATATATATAAAAAAACAAGAAAAACTCAAGTAATTATTTGTCATGGTACACTTTAATCCCCGCAAGGTTTATGGAATACATGTGCCTTTGTGCCTCCTACGGAATTATTACTAACCCTGAAGAAGGACTGACAATTTAAAGGTTAAATAGCTCTGAGCCCTGGCAGCAATGCTATCATTCTAGGTGTTAAAATATAAAATTAATAAGGTGAAAGGTATAATAGTTTAAAAAAACACTATCACAATATTCCACAATTACTTGACAATTTTCCAATGCAATTACTTCAAACAGTATAGAACCTATCCCAAATTGCCAGTTATTTCATCCTGCGAAATTAAAGGTGAGTTTCCTTTCACTGTCACTTCTATATTACTTCTCTATAACTTCTGTCTTGTATTCCTTTCCCAGTTCTTTTTTTGTACTTCCAGTTCCCTTGTTTCTGTTATCTCTGCCTCCTTGAGAGTACTTCTGGTACCCTCATTTCCATTCTCTCTGCCTCCATGAGAGTATTTCTGGTACCCTCTTTTCCATTCTCTCTGCTTTCTTTTCAGTACTTATGGTACCCGTTTCCATTCTCTCTGCTTTCTTTTCAGTACTTCTGGTACCCTAGTTTCCATGCTTCATAATATAACTTTTGTTCACTTTCATTTCAATTTTAGGTTACATAATTTACAGACATTTTAACATTTGTAAAAAAAATACATTAAAATGGTGTACTATTGTTTTTATGGTCACTAAAAATGTTTATAGTTTAGATTTAACAGGTTGATATTCATGTATAGTGGCCATCAGTGGTACTTGTTTTTTTTGTGGGTTTTTTAATGGTTTTAACGCCATTTTTAAGCACAATATAGGCTATACATGGCGACCAGTATTAATGGTTGAATAAGAACCCGGAAAGAACCACCAACCCATGGGAAACTACTGGCAAGCTTTCTCACATAACTCTTAGACTTGAACCCACGCAGGTGAGATGGCAGTGATCCGTAACAGACAGCGCTTTAGACCACTTGGACACTCGGGGCCCCCTCAATGGTACTTGAAATAGCAACATAGATTCTAGCAATTCTTTTGGGCCAGTACTGCAATATTCCCCTTGATGGACACTGGTTTTGTAAATTCAGCTGTTACTTAATTTAAAAGTTTACATGTACTTCAAACCACACTTCTGGTTTGGCCTTGTGGAATATACTCATTACTTCATAGCTGCATATTGTAAGAGGCAGCCTGTTTTCTGTTGCAACCAGTATGCCATTGGAGGAGAAGATCCTGGTAGTTAAGTAGGGAAGAGGTTAAAGGATGCTTTTTCAATGTATCACACTGCATTTGTAATGTTATTTTTCATACAACACAAAAATGTATATATACCCTTGCAAGGAATTACTTCAATCTTGTTGGCTGGCATCACTCCAATTCTATAACTAAAAGTATCAATCAACACAATTCATTAAAATAATATTGGGTTTTGTTCAGATTTTCCTGTCACAAGGAGTTTCACCACTTTAATAACATTTTAATCTGCACTTAATAATACTATCAATTTTGTTGACTTTTTAAACAGGCTGCCTTTGAAGCAAGCAATTTAGAAGGCCTAGAGATTCCTCCAGGTGAAAAACGGATGAGTTATGACCAAAATGTCAAGGCACTTGGGTCCAACAACCCCATGACTATAGCTAACACCAAGTCCTCAACAGTTGTTGTGAATGTGGAAGGAGGTTAGTTCTGTTCTAAATATGTCATTAACATATTGTTCTCCTATTTGCATGTTTCAGTAACAGTTTATCAAGAAGTAGATTTTGTCTGTTCCATGACCATTTTTTCCAACACATCTCCATTTAGTTGGATGGAAACATCTGTACAATTTAGTCTTGTATGCAAGCAATACATCAACTGACAATCACTTTTATAAAATGCCACAAAGTAGGGCAACTTTTTAAAAGTCTTTCCTAAACTAAATCCATATTTGTCTTTAAGCTTCTTACAACATTTTCATTTTATATCTGCATCGTACAGACCATAATAGTTCAAACAATTTTTAATCCATGTTTGGTGAATGACTGATAGAAACATTAGGAATGTTGGAAAATATTACAACATTTGAATTGATATGAATTGAATTGATATTGTTTTGCATAAAATGGTGTGAGGTCTGTTATGAAATAAAATATCTTAAACATTGCAGAATCTGGCTTCCTTGCCTGATTATTATTATTATTATTATTATTATTATTATTATTATTATTATTATTACATTTGTAGCCAGCAGTATTATAGAAATGCTAGACACAGCTTATGATATTGTGGGTTGAGCTACAAAGATCTTTATTATGAGTGCTGCCAACTTAGGAATACAAGAAAACATTCCAACATTTGTACATTTATCAAAAAAAGATTTGTATAAATAAAAATAAAAACAAGAGTAGGTGTGTATTAAAACTTTCTCTTGCAGGTAATTTTCCATGGACAAAATGTCAGCATGGAAGAATCCGTATTACCTAATTGCTAATTACCACTATTATTACAATAATTAATTATTATTACTATTTTTATTTTTACTATTATTATTATTATTATTATTATTATTACTATTTATTATTATTATTATTATTATTATTATTATTATTATTATTATTATTATTATTATATTTTCAGCTGATGGTATTAAAGCGATGCTAGGCACAGCTAATGATATAGTGGGCCGAGCTACACAGATCTTTATTGTTGGAGAGGGCTTGTCCGAAGAGGGCCTCAAACTTTTAGGGGTCAAACTAGCCAACATGACAATTGGGGACCTAGAGGCTGTATTAAACAAGGAATCAGTAGATCCATTCCTGCTTCTTGAATTGGCTAAAAATCTTAGAGATTTGGGGAAAGCCCTGGTAAGTGACTTCTTGTCTCATTTTAATGCTATGAAACCTCTTTGTAAAAATAGTAATTGAACAATAAAAGTTTATCTTAAACCATTTTATCCTGCTACCAATTTCAACTGCAGCGCCCGATTCCAGAGGAGCAGTTCTAAATACATTCTGGTAAAACGGAGCATCATATAGCAGCAGCAACAGCATAAATTGAGATGACCTTCACCATGTTTACTACAAATGTTGTATCATTGTTTTTTCTCTTTTAAAGTATATAACACTATGTATCTGTGAATAGGTAATAACATTTACAACGCAGTGATGGTTTTTTTTTATATCATTTATTAATGTTCATGCTCAAAACTGTGTTTAGAAATATGACTTAAAAGAAACAAAAACAAATGAAAAACTTAACCATGATGTTCAGTGAATCTTGTTTTCATGAAGATGAATGAAATGCTCCTAATAGTTTGGAACAAACTAAAGATATTTATTTTTCTTGTATTTTGGTCTAGAATTAAAGTTTCTAGCACTGTTAGTTCAAACGTTATAATAATTTTACTAAAATTGGACAAGAAACACCTGGAACAATGCTTTACTTTCCACTTTAGAAGATGTACTTAAGCATGCAGTTTCCCACAAAAATTTGCCACAAATTAATCCTAGAAATCTTTCAGTAAGATAAAGGTAATTAATCAGTACAATTTTTGTCTCGATTTTGAAGTCCACATCATTACTATGTCCATATTAACAAATTCAATCAATGTGGATCGTGGGTGCCATCAGGGTGAAAAATCATCTCGGACCCATTTCTCATAAAAGAATTCAAAGTCGGCTTCATTCTCTGAATCACTGTAAAAAAGTGCTTGAAGCCAAATATAATCTGTTTCATCAACATTATTCAATTATAATTCATCATTTAAGTCATTATTATCATCAGAATCATCTAAATCATCAACTTCACTGCTGCTACCCTCAGCATCCATGTTTACATCCAAGTTGTCATCCATCATTTTATTTATCGATTTTAAAGCCAACAATTTCTTTTCCCTCCACCTTATTTTAAACAATATTTCACTGCACATGCATGCTTTAACCATTTCCTGTGTTGGTGGGGATGTACACAAATATTTGTGATGTAGAACATGTGTTTCTAGAGAAATTACACATGTACATAGTAAAGTATGATCACAGTCATATTCAGGATAAAATGGATACTACGACTGCAGGCGTATTCAGGATAGAATGAGGCATTACTACCGTTGTCATAGTCAGGATATAAAATGGGTTAAATAGACAGGTGTCCTCTTATTGAAGGGTTTTTCTATATGCTTCATATTCCTACATGTTCAGTCAAATCTGCTATAGCAATGACCTATATTAAAAGACC